>CM035595.1:40749855-41301649 GCA_020423425.1 Chrysopa pallens | reverse complement strand
TATAGACTGAATATTTATAGTATTTTATGATTGCTAATTGAAAATAGCCGAAACAATGAAATTCAATCATATGTCGAGTATCCAAGCAGTTAAATTCAAAAAAAAAAATCTTTTTAGGAACTTCCTTACCTATGAATATTATAAAACCTTGTATTTAAAAAAAGTTATTTTTTTTACTATAACTTGTTTATTAAATTGTTTATCTATTTCATTTTACTATTTTTGGATTCTTACTTTTTCAAATTAATATTTTTTTTTTTTATCATTAAAAATAATTCATCTCAAAATATTCCATTAATATAATTTATTCGTTAAAACAATAATTTACAATTTGTTAAAATACAAAGTTTAAATGGTGGCGGTTCTTTTTTTTTTTTTTTTTTTTGTTTATGGATTCGACTATTGGCTTCGATAAAAATTAACTATAATTTACAAAAATAATTATAAAATGTAATTAATATAAAAAAGAAATAATAACGCAAGAAATCATAAGAATATATTATTAATAATAATTAATTTTATTAGTTTCCATTAATGATAAAATACTTAAAAATAATAAGTTTTATAAAATGAATTTCAAGATTAAAAGTGTGTTTTTTTTTATTGAATAGATAAAATTAAAATTATGTTACCAAATTCTTAAAAAATAGAATTCCTATTATTAAATATTAACAAGTTTAAATAACATTTAACAGAGTTAATTGCTTAGATACTTGACATATGTTTGAATTTCATTATTTGAACTATTTTTAATTAGAATTCATAAAATACTATAAATATCCTGTCTATACAGTTATATATAATAATAATAGGTATTGTTATAACCTATACGTAGTTCATTAGCCAAACCATTTTAGCTAAAATTGTAGAGAGATCAAACAGTTGACGAAAATATCTTTTATAATTTAAAAGAATCTAAATTTTATAATTTAACACAAGGGTCCTGATTTTGCTCATTCATGAACATAAACTTACTTTTTATATTTAGTCACTATTTATATATTTTTTGGTTTTTTAGTTATCGTGTTGACGGACGGACAGATAAACGGACTGACGGACAGTCAGAAATAGACTAATTAGGTGTTTCTAAAACCTATCCCAAAATTTTGTTTGTACAATCAATATTAGGTAAGGTTACAAACCTTGGACCAAAATTAATATACTCTGACATATTATGTATGTCGAGTATGAAAACGAACCGCTTAAAGCACTAATTTTAAATTTGTTTAAAATGGATAAATAATTCTAGTCCTGTAGGTAATATCCATGTGATCAATTATCTTTCGATTTCGATACAATTTTTACCTCAGCATATCAATGGCGCCGACTTCAATAGGTAAGTTATTACAAAGAAAATTAGTATTAGCAAAAATTCACAGTATTTATTTTAAATTTTTATTTACTTTTTCGTTCATTTTTTTGTTGTTGGGTTATTTTTTGGAAAATTTTCATTTTTGTATTAAACCATTTGAAAATTTGTCACTTGGATGATTGATAATCAATTATTAAACACCTTTTCCCCATAAGGGTGGAAATTTCTATTTATAAATGGGAAAAATTGAAAGAATAAGGAAATTAAAAAGATATAGATGAATTAAGAAGAACGTCTTACTTGTTTTTGGATTCGGTTAAAAAAACACGGTTGGTTCTCTTTGGTTAGATAAAATTTATATATAATTCAAAAAATAAGTATTAAATGTTTAAAAATGTTGAATAATGCGAAAAACCTTGACTTTTATTTCTTATATAAAAAAAAACTCAACAGTAAAATTATTTTATGAATAAAATTATTTTGTTATATTTGTTTAAAAAAAAAAAAAAATATAATAATATTTCATTTGTTGTTAGAAACAAGTCAAAAAGACATATTTAAATTTTATCAAATTCGTACGCTTTTGTATGAATGTATGTATTTTATAAGCATTTAATTTAATCGGTCCCGTGGTGTCTGTCTATTTTCACACATTACCAGTTAAATTAACCTATTTCTCGGTGTTTAATTGATTTCAAATTTTGCATAAAAGTCAGAAAACTATATATTATCATTATATAACATCATATTAATATGGGGCTGTTTTTTGGAGGGTTCCACCATATTTTTATAATTATTATTCTACTAAAAATTATAAAAGCCTTTAATTTTTATTTTAAAGATTGTTTTGTCTGATGTGGTTCTTGTTGTACTTGTTAACTTAAACTGGCGGTATTTTCAACTTTAATCACGAAATTAATCGAATTCTCAAATACGATAGCATGCTTTTGGCTGCGAATTCTATACCTTAACAAGTGTAGATTGTAGATTTTGCTCAAATTTTCACCAATTCCAGCTGTTTCTTTCGAATTACTACCTGGAATCTAGTCAATTGTTAAAACTGAATCGACTGTTTAACCATGTTCCCGAATTTCGTAGTAGACGATGCCCTTACATTCCCATCACCATAACCTTACAAGCCGTCAATCAAAGCTTTGCAGTTATTTGTGGCACCAAACTTGGACCAGAAACGTTTCCGCTTTACGTTCTTGTATTTTATACATTTTTTATCACCCGATTAATAACGATTAACTCCTGTTGAGAAATCTTGTTGAGAAATCACAACATTTTATTGCGTTTAAACACCGCAGATTTCAATACGGTTAATTATGATAAGTTTAATGCCCAGTGTATCAGCGATGTCTTGGCACCTTTCATGTCGATCTATCTCGGTACATTTCAAATTTTATATTTTATGAGCATTTAGAGTCAGAGGTCAGCAGGAACGTGGAAAAATTTTTCCTTAACGTCTACCAAGGACACCGTCAAACAAATTACACACGAAACGATTAGTTACAGCATCCTCAGCGTAAACAAAGCAACTTCTTTGCATGGGACTGATAAAATTTAAGCCTTTCTACAGTAAAAAATTATCACAGAAATTTCAGTCTTTTTTAAACATTTATAACTTTTCAAACAAAGAGTAACAACACTTTATAAAAATGTAGCCTCAAATGCCACTTTTCAAACGCTCGTTGCATTGGCATAATCGAATTAGTGGTTCACGTCAACACCATTCTATTGTCAAAAATAAATGAAAGTACAATCTGGCTAGGATCTCAAAGAATCTACTTCAATACAGGCTTCTACATGAAATATGGTAGTACTTATCACAGACCTTCAGACTTATCACAGACATAGCAACACTCCAAATTTATTAAAGTCACGAGGTATTATCACATATATCTTTGCCGCCAAATTATTATTCTTAAATGATGTGGAAAAACTGAGCTACCATTCTTTGATATCCTCTCAGAGCTATAATCTATAGACCTCAGATTGGGTTACTTATCGCACTAGGCCTTACGATATACATGTGTCCCATTTACGCTATCAATGTAACATTAATATAATAATAAATATTCTTAAAACCAAAAAAAAAAACGCACTGACCTGAATTTTTCATATTTATTTAACTTAGATTTATTTTTATTTATCTAAGTAATACTTTCATTTTAAACTCTGAATAAATTATAAATATATACACCATAAAAGGCATTTATTTTGTAATTTTCAATGAACATGAAAGAGTCAGCACAAATAGCAATACGAGTTCTGGAAGAATTTTTAAAGAATTATTATTTGGACATTAGAATTATCTTCAAAAAGAACCCTTTAAAGAAGTCATTAAGATGTCGAATGCGCCACTTGAATTGAATATCTAATTAAGAATACTTTTTAGAGACTTCTGAAATAAATACGTTTCTAAGTCTATGAAATAAATAAAGATATTTTAAATTAAATTAAAAAAATTATCTAACACTGTATTGAATGAATTGCTAGTTCGTTATTCCATTACACAACAATGGCCATAATAATGGCAGTATGCGTATTTTATTTACAAGAATTGATAAATATTTATTTTTGTAAGATTTAGATTTTCAAAAGGATGAATAAACACCACCTACCTAGATAAATTTATGAACTCAAACAGTATCTCAAAAATAAATTTCACCCAAATTTTTAGAGGAATTTGTTTTAAAACTAATTCGTTAGTATATTTTCTTAATCTTTCAGAAAACTTAAATCTTATCTAGTTCTGAAAGATACCTCATATCTCTTATTCTCAGAAAAAAGATTTCTTCCAGAGCCCATAGGAGGCCGGTGTGATTTTTTTAATTTAGATATACAATAATTATCATTATTATACACTTGATTTTCAATTTTAGAGGCTTTAAGTTTTTTTTTTAATCTCAGAATGTGAATGTGCGATAATAGCAGTAGTAGCAATGGGTGGAAGTTCATATGCCTGACAAGTTCTAGCAATTAAGAACTTTTTTACCGATTTCGTTTATTCACCACCAACAATTATTTATTATAGCGACGTGACGGCGTAAAACATCGGTAGCCCACGTACATAGCAGTTGACAAAATACCCAAGTAATCTAACTTGAGGCTGGTCCTGAATGTATATTACATATATAACTTAATATATTTAGAAAATAGATGTAAAAGAAATGATGACTTCATTTTAATAAAATATTAAAATTGATATACTTATTGATTGAAATCAATAAAAATAGATTATAAGCAACAATCGCCTACACACCTCTTTTAATTGAAAAATGATCTTAATATACATTTGATTTTATTTTGCATAATCGCAACACCGGTTTAACAATCATATATCAGTCACATCACAGTTCAGTTTCAGTCCAGTCATCGGCCAGTCTCAGTCAGAAATAAGTAGTTTATCTACACATGTTCGTCTCCTACTAAAAGTAGATCTCCTACTAAAACTGGAGGCCTGGCAATGTTGTTCGGGTCAGTTCAGTCACGGTTCATTATTCGTGCTATTCTGGTTCCTTCAATGGTTTGGGTATTCCCACATTATTACACAACAAAAAATCCGTCAGTCAAATTGTAAAGAAACCATTGTCGACGAATATACAAGTGACGTAACTGTGACTGAAGCCGCAGTGAATCACTGAGAACTAGGACAAACAAGTATAGATAGATATTCGCTATCGGATTTCTCAAAAGAATATTATTTCTGACTGAGACAGAATGACTGAACTTTAACGTGACTGATATGTGTGAATAGAAACAATAAGTAAATATTTTGACATCCGCAAAAATTGAATAGTTCAATCAATCACCGAAATTGATGATTTGATGTATCAATAAAAAAAAATTCCATCCCACATTCCATAATTACCTACGTGCGTTGTGATCCATGTAGGCAGATGATTTAATCACCATCTAAGTATTTTTTAACGATCAATGGGAAATTGAATACCATTTTTTTTTTATTATATTTCTCTTATTTGGAGCGATCGCGATCAGATAATCATCATATGACCACAATCATATCTTAATAAGTACAGTTTAATTTGTATCATAATATAAATATTGTATAATCAGAATATTATATTACTGTATAAATTATTGTGTTACTCTTTCTTTCAAGGTTATGTGACTTTTTTTTATAAATATGGTTCCGTAGCGTTCATTAGACAGTGAATAAAATAAAGTTAAACAGTTTTAAATTATATTATAAGTACTAATGGGAAAGAAAAAATGGAGATATAACCAAAAAACCATTGATGATTTCTTTAGGCCTAATTTCCATAACTTAATATGCACAAAATGAGTTTTCCTTGTTGCATGTGGGGATCCATCTAGTCGATATTTTTGTTTTCAAAAGATCATAACTAAAATGAAAAAAAACTAAACGCTATTTCATCTTAAATTGTTGAAAAAGTCAGTTGTATATTTTCACACTAACCAGCGGCATAGAAAGATTTTTAACCGACCTTAACAGAGGAGGTTCTCAATTCGACTGTATATATTTAAATCCAATAAAACGAAAATACAAAAAAATTACAAATTTTTGATTATGAAGGATTGCTTGAAAATATTAGGCTATAAAATTATATATAAATTAAGGGTAAGTTTCATTGAGATAAGGCCATTCAAAAATTTTTAAGAAATTTAACCATTGTTTTTTAATTTTAATTATATATAAGAACATAAATATTATGTAACGTAATTATAAATTTCATGGTGGTGTAAAATATAGCCCATTTTAGCCCTTCAAAATTTTTTCTTAATATTTTAAGTAAAGATTATTCATCTAAAAAGTAATCATTAAAATCGATACACAAACATGCATTCGATTATTTTAAAAAAAATTCTAAACACAATTTTCGTTTTCTTTTGAAGTCGGTTAACTAAACACTAAAACTATTTTTTTCTACATAATAATTTCTCAAATAATAAAATTATCAAAATTACTTCGTTAGTTTCGGAGAAATTCACACTCATAGATACGGACAAAAATCATAACCTATTTTACTATGTTAAATTTAACCAATTTTCTGGGTCTATTTAGCTGAAATTATCAATTCCATATTATGGTATCAAACCTATAATACAAAAACAATGTGATTGATAGCGGTAAATAATTTATTATTGTTTTATTTTCCAACGCTTCCACCATATTTTCTATTAAAAATTCAAGTTAAAATTTATTTTAAGTTTTTAGTTCTCTTTAAAGAATATAAAAAGCTTGTTTTTAAAATTATTTTTTTACTTCTATTTAATGTTAAAAATAATTAAATTTTTTTAAATAAACTTTTTTTCGTCTCTGTTTATTTGTAAATTGAAAAATTTGCTTTCCAATCCGCTCAACAGCGTTTGACACACATTTTATATGATTTGTTTTATAAATTAAAGCAAAAATTAAAAGTAATGAAATTTTTTTTACCTGATTCAAACAAACATCACAAAAAACTAAAAAAAACCAAAGACCTCAATAAAATCGTCTTATTTCTTATCAATTCCATTTTATTACCATAAAATATAAAAAGTTTGTAATAATATAAATAAATTTCAATATAATAATAATAATAATTTAATCCAAAAATCACATTAAATTAATGCACATATCACAGATAAATAAATATCCACAGCGATCCAAATTAGAAATTTGTTAAAAATAAAATATCGAGATAGAATTTCACTCACGATCACACGATTATTGTTCAGTTATTTTCTTTCACTGCACACTGCATACAATTATTATTGTTTTATAAATAAAAAAATCGGCTAATCAAATATAATCGTTCGTATCCAATTGTTAACTGTACGATTGTTTAATTTAAACTGAATTGAATTCTCTGTTGCTTGCTGTTTGTTGAGGTTTGTTTGTTTGTTTATTCAGTCAGTTTGTTAGTTTGTGTACGATGCTGATGTTGTGCTAAGATTTTTATTTAATATTGCACTTTAAAACAATTCACACTACAATGATGTAAAGCGATCTATAGACGTATATTTATTTATAACATTGTTTATTATTGCTTAAATACTGAAAATATTTTCTTCAATTTTAGATAAAAGTCTTTTTGTGAATATTTTACAAACAGAAAAAAACTAGAAAAGCTTGAACAAAATAAGATTATAAAACATCGTTCATTCAATTATTTATAAAAACTTTCGATATGGAAATTTATAGAATTGATTAAGGCTTTTGGGTAATTTTTTTTTTTTTTTTTGGAAATAGTTTTCATCTTTGAGAGTTAAGGAAAAAACTGATTAACCATAATTTTTAAATGTTTTCAAGAAGATAAAACACTTTAGAGGAGTTTATCAGCTCGGACCGTTCCTAGATCTGCTTTGAATTAATCCCGAATGGAAATATTATATTAAATAATTTTATGGGCGGCTAAATTTTCAGAGAGCAGAAAAGATTCTAGATTAAAATGAATTAAAAATTGTTGTTTCGAATTTTATTTGTGGTATTAAGCCGGATAATTCTAATTATTTCTATTTATTCATCACCAGATGAATAAATAGTAAACCACAAAATTTTACTTTAAATTTTCTTTAAAATAAAATTAATATTTATCTGAGACAACCAACAGTATATAGGTTACATCAACTAATACGTTAGTGGTTCTAAATGCACCATTTTTTTCAAATACCATTAAATTTATATTTTAATTTGTAATTGTTCTAGTAAACAAACACAATCTACGTATGAGCATTCAATACTACAACATTTGAGTACCAATGTCAAAATTGTCATTCAATTCGAATCTCCCCTCATTATTTTCTTAAAAGCATTTATACGATTGTTCGGCCTTCGTAAATTACAAATTGATCCATGCCCGCTTACGTTCTATCATAGATTAAAATTCATAGAATATATTGTTTAATACAATGCTTTTATTATCCATTAATATTGTCTTATGAACACATATAAGCAAATTGAAACTGCCCATAAGCACTTTTATAAAAATACGTCGAAAAATTTGTATATGGTTTAATTATGATTAGATTGTCAACTTTTTTGCTACTTAAATTCTGAAAAGTGGGCTATTTTCTTTTTCGGATCCTGTAAAATTATCGATTGTCCCCATAAACTTCAAATTTGCTGACAGATGATCGATTTAAAAAAAACCCAATGGAAACCTATCAAATATAACAAATTTTACGATCTCCGAAAAGAGTTTTTGCAACGAAAAGTGATCAAAGGTAAGCCAATTTTTAAAAGTATATTTATAAATGATTTGATATAGTTATAGGGATTGAGCCTACAAGATTCACTGTTATGGCTACCTGTCTCTTTATTTATCTCTGACGTCGTAGTTCCCGAGTGGATGACAACAGATCCAATATTAATTATTTTAATAAAGGCAAGACAGTATATGATGAGGATCAGTTCAATTGATCTGAAAATTATGAAGAATTCACATCATCAATATTCGATATTGATGAAGTTCAGAAGTAAAAACAATTTGTATGTCCAGACGTTTAACACTGACCACGAAATACGGTTAGTTAATGTTTATTATTTTTTGTGTACAATGTCTATTTAAAAGGAGCTTTTATAATTTTTTAATATATTTTTTTTTGTAATCAAAGATATTGAGGGAATTCATGTTTCAAAACCGTTAGTCTTGTTAGAAATAAAAATAAATCGTCGCATTCTACATTGGTGTCAATGCCATTTAAATATAATGCCAAACATTGAATATAGATAAAATAATTAGAACGTCTATATTTTGCATTATAATGACTCTGATGGTATGTTAAAGATATTGCCTTATTGGTACTATGTATTATTATTTCAAGTCATAAGAATATATATACACATATATATATATATATATATATATATATATATATATATATATATATATATATATATATATATATATATATATATATATATATATATATAAAAATATATATACACATATATATACAGTGTATAATAATAGTATTATTATGTAGAAATGCAAGATGTTTTTAAAAAGAAATTATGATATTAAAAAGTTATTTAAGAGTAAATAAATAACAATACCCACTCAATCAACTACAATACAATTAATTGTACCTATAATACATTTATAAAGTTTGCAATTTAATGTACGTATGAATTTTAAATGTGCTTTCTTGTGTACAATTATTTTTTAAATACCTTTACTATTATTATATCGGTGCAAGGATATTTTAAAAGTTATTTTTTATTATATTTATTGAATAGTTATTTTTTATTATCTTTTATTGAATTGTTTGGCTATATAAAAGACTATTAAACAATCAGATTTTTCGAGCAGCTGTAAAAATGCTTTTATTGAACATTTTGTCAATATTCATTACAGGTTTGGAATCTGAGACACGGGATTTTCCATTTTGTTAAGGCAAGAAATCGTTTGCTGAGTAGCAATTTGTTTCGTACAATTTTACTAAGTATACACATCCATGTACATATTTAATTATATTCATATTTATTGTGTATCTTTTTTCCGTACCTAATTTGACTTCTCAGTTGAATCGATAATAAGTATTTATTTTAAATTTTGTAATTATGTTTATTTTCATTTTGATTAATAATATAATTTTTCTTTTTGTTTTTTAATATTATATCTTTTCATGTAAAATTTAAACCATTAACCGAATCACTTTATCAGTGTTATTCGGTTGGAATTGGATCATTATTAGTATTGGGTGCTGGCTATACTTAGACCAATAGTTTTCTATAGTTTTCCATGTGGATTTCTCTAAATTAAATACTGGTATCGTTCCTAAGAAAATCAGCCATAACAGTTAATTTATCAGTTAAACAGTTGGTAGTTTTTATACAAGTGTATATTAAGTTTTATCAAAAATATCGTTTTTAAAAAAAGGTAACCATTTTGATGGTATAATGGATACTATAAGTTATATAGAAAAAATGGAACCTAAAAAAAATTTCACAATATATCCCTTCTGACCCACCTTCGTTCTATAATGCATTAAGCTAGAGAAAATATCGTTTAATTTATCTACTTAACGTTATTTGTTAAGTTACTAGTTTCAGCGAGCGAGTGCTAAAAACATAAAACTTGTACATCATCACGCGTTCATTGTATATTAACAAAACATATTTTACTTCGTATGTTAACAAAAAATATTTCCTACCAGCTTACTATGGCTTGTAGAGTCATCCACAGGTATATGGGAACACGTTTCCTTGGTATTGGGCACGTCCACTTCTCCTTATACGAATTATCTGCTAGTAGAACTCAATAAAAGTATTTTGTCTAAGTTATCATTCCACGTTTTGAATTTTACAGTGTCGTTTGTTTAGTTTTTTAAGAAAGTAAAATTTCTATATGTGACGTGTCGATGGATACTGAAGGCTATAAGCTCTCAACACCTGGTCCATAAGTTTGATTTTTTTAATATTACATTGTTTATAAATGAGAGCACTAAGTTAAGCTCATGATGGTGTTCAAATCAGTTTTTTGGCCAAAACTAATATTGAAATAGACTTTGCGGCGCACGCTCGCTAATATTATTGATTTTAAAATAATATAAATTATAGGAAAGTAGTTTTATTGATTATATAACTGTTTTTATTATAAAATGAGTTGGAAAGGACATTTTCCAGTATTTCGAAAAGAATGATTGAAGTAAAAGTGATAATTCGAAAAACGTAACACCTAGTATCTTCAATATATATGTTTGGTTTTATTGAATGAAATATGTTTATCAGTAATTTAAATTTGTTAATTAATATTAAATTAAAAAAACATTAAATCATTAGCCTGATAATGAATTGCAAAATGTAATACAATTAATTTTTTTTTCTAAATAAAATATTATCATAAAAAACGCATAACAATAAATCTCTGAATAAATATTTTTCATAATTCATTTAAATTTTGTTTGCATGTTGCATGAATTAATATAAAATACTTTGATGTGAAATGATACGTGATAAATAGGTATCTAATGAATTTAAATAAAATATGTATATGAAAATAAATATTTGAAATACATTGTGTGATAATAAAATCCATCAGCAAAACGACGGTAAATGTGAATGTAGGGTCCAAGCTCAAGTAAAATAGCGTATCAGAAAAAAATTAGATAAAAATAATATTTAGGGTTCAAGTTCTTTAATGAGAAAATATGTAAATATATAGGTAAACGTAATAATAAAACGAAAATAAACTCAATTAAAGATATTATGATGGATGATAATGGTAGAATAAACTTAATAACAAGATCTCACAAAACTATATAGTCCAGGGTGCTGTTTGACCATATTTGAGTTTAAATTATATTTCCTTTATAGTTATATTTCCTTTATAAGTCGAAATTTTTTTATAATTGGGCTAACTCACATTAATATTACGATTTTGTGAAAAAATTCGATTTAAAAAAAAAGCTTTATCTTATAACGGAAATAAAGTATAAATGAATAATAAAACAAATAAATAATAGTCCTTTGATTCCTTTGACCGAATGGTCTATATCATGGTCTACATACAGGAAATGTTTTTATGGTTTTTCTATGGTTTCCCAGTATGTCATTATGGTAAATACTGGAATAGTTATTTTAAAAGTAGATTGTAGTCGCATATATCCCATTTATTGTCGCATTCATATTGAGAACCTTGGAAAGGACGGTGGTGTAATTTTTGACCATCTAGCGGTAAAAAAAGAACTAGGGAACTTACATTCCACGATATTATAACCGCCGTACATACTTAATATATGCTTCGAAATTGTTTCAATTAAAACTGAAAGTAAACTAAACTAGCATCGGTTTTTGTTAGATAATCTTGATGAAAATTATCATTTCTTAATCAAAATTTATAAAAACGAAGTATTTCATATTTTGAAGCATGACTTTTACACTCTTTGTATCAATAACAGTCGCTTTTTATATATAAGATAAATATTTTTCAATATTTTATATATTTTTTGAGCGTATTTATTCAGAATATATAACGTTTTTTTTCTAAATAAGCGAGACCACAGCCATAAATATTAGATTATACGTTGAATGTTAGTTCATATCCTACAAAACTAGTTCCTACTTATACTACCAGATAGAATATCGAAATATTCCCAATACGAGATATATATTTATAATATTTATAATATTTAATTCATTTTAATATATTTATTCATTTCATTTATTTGATACATTTTATTCATTTTAATTAGTCTTACATTGTTATAATATAAAATTTATATGGGAGCGTCCATAAACCACGTAGCCTGATCGGAGGGGGGTGGGGTTTGTGGTAGAGTTATAAGTTTGAATGCTACGCTGGCTACATAACGGGGGGAGGAGGTAAAAGCAAAGCTACGTAGTTTTCTTCAGTGAAGTTTTGGTCACAGAAAAATCTAATTAGGCTACATGAGGGGTGGGAGAGGTCTAAGAAGGGCTAAAATATGACCACGTGGTTTATGGACGCTCCCTATTAAAATTATTTGCAAATAGTTTATTGATAGTAAGATTTCTAACTTTAAAATACAAGATCTAACATTTTGACAAGAACCAAAACACTGTCTCTATAAAAGTTGTTTAAGAACTGTTTAAGAAGCATAGGAATAAAATATTTAGTGTCATATTTTTCCTTGCTGACATCTACTTTCATTCATCAAGTTCAGCACATTTGAATTACATTTGAACATTTCTAAATACATTGGTAGAACGGGGTAGAACTTTTTTCCACAGCACTGTGGTGCGCGTTGATAGTAATAATAATCATAATAATGACTACTAATGATTATTATTATATTTCATATTTTATTATATATCTATGACTTCAAAAATTTATATATTTTTTAAATAGAAATTTCAATTACACATGAAATCACATCACATGTTTAATTAATCACAATATGTATGGAATTGTATTTTGTTATATTTTTATTCTTTTCATTTATAATTCAAGTAATATTGCAATAAAAAATATTAATTTTTTTTTTTAAATTAATAAAATAATATTTTTTTAACTTGACTGAATATAATGAAGTTTATTCGTTATTTAACACTCATCAAAGACTTAAGATGATTTTTTTTTTAATTATTAATTCAGTATATATTTTATACTCTAAATATATAACATGCCAGAGCATATTAGCTTTAGTCTTAAATTTGTAACGTTAGCTAAAATTGAAGGCAGTAACAAAATTGTGGCGTTGACAGTCATAGAATTAATTAGTCTACTTTTGATTGTCCGTTCGTCTATATATTTGAAATTTCGGTGGTATATTGTAGACCTATAAAGTCGACCCAATCGACCCACAACACAAATTTTAAACCTTAAAATATAAAAGAAAACTTCAATGGCAAATAACTTTTGCTTTTTTTTTAAAAACAAACAACTTTTATTTGCTTATAATTAAATATATTCATATATAATTACTATACATGTATTTATAACTGTAGGTATAGATTGGATTTTTAGATAATTTTATGAATGCTAATGATTAAAAATAGTTCCAACATTGCATATTGTCTAATAGTTCTAGTCATGTGCCGAGAATCAAAACAATTAACTATGTTAGCTGTTATCTTGACTTGGTATTTTTAGGGCTATTTTTATGCCGCGTGATTTATTTTTGACGTCTTCCGAAGAGCAAAGCACAATATTAACATTTATCCAAGTTATTACACTACCTAAAGGCTGCACTAAATACAAATTTACTGATTTCTTAGAAACGATAGATTTATTTCAACATTGTATTGGTAATAACGAAAACATGAATTGAATGTGATCTTTGTAATATCTAACGATATTATGCATTCTTAAATCAATGGTATTTTATGATAGATGAAAAAAAATGACTTTGACAGTTTAACACATAAACTCATCAAAGAATTTATAACAGATTAGGAACACAATCTTCTTTAATACTTAAATATTAGCCAAATGATCATAATTTTTTAAAGAATTTCATAAAAATAGTACATTCGTTACAAAATAATTAACTTTTTTGTTACTTTTAAAAATGTTATAATATTACATTTTTACAGTGATTATAACGGTACATTATATTTTTACAAAAATAAAAATAAAAAAACTGATGTTCTACAAATATTTTGTATTACGAAATTGATACATAGAACTGTATCTAATATATTTAAAACAGGTGAAGATAAAACAACTAACAGAGTTAATTGTTGAGATGCTGTACATATGATTCAGTATTACTGTTTGAACTACTTTTAATCATTAGCATTCAGTTAAACCTCTAAATATCCAGCCTATACAATTATAAATACAGATGCATTATATGTGTTTATTAGCTAAATTGGAGTTGAGACGAGTCTAAGCAGTCTACGAAAAATGGTTTCAAACAAAAATGCTATGTTTAAAAAAAAACAGACGAAAAATGTGTTTATTTTATGCGTTTAAATTTTTCTTATGGTCAAAATAGTTGGGTCATGGATCCATTGAATCCAATGAATTGAGTTTGCTTATTCATAAATTTGATCTTACATTTTAGGTCTAGAATACACCACTAAAATTTCATCTCGTTATCTCTTTTCGTTTCTTAATTATTTTGATGACACATAGATAGATAGACATGAGGAAATTGATTAATTATATGATTCTATGAACACCAATACCAAAAATTTGTTTCTAGCTTCAATGTTTTCTAGAGTTACAAACTATAGGCTAAAATTAATATACTCTGACATAATATGTATGTCAAATATAAAAAAAATGCATATAGAGATGATTTATTTGTATTTCATTACAAAGAGACTTCAATGCATGGATAGAACAGATCCTACTCACATCATATACAAATAACATATACAGTTATGTTATGTACAATACCTATATGCTATAAGCGTATAAAAAATAAGCCAACTCAATCGGTAGTTGTATTTGGGATCTTATGGTTAAAATTTTTGTAATTTTCTTTATCTTAAAGAAACAAAACTACTGGCGGTTTACAATTTATAAAAAAATATGGGTGTTAAAATAGGAAAATTTCATAAATAGCCTAAATATTGCAAAAATTTCTTAAAAAGCAAAAATTTGATCATGAATTTGAGATCAAAAAGCAACTGAGAATTGTTTCAAGCCCAGTAAAATCTCTCCTAGAAGCGGCAAAATAAAAAAAAACATATAAAATAAAAAAAACACCAATTTTCCACATTCTCCGGTTTATTTACTGTGTTATTATTGAAAAATATATAAGTTACAAGTTACTGCAAATAAAATTTCATGAAATATTTTGTATAAAGTTACATATTTTTCAACGTAATTATTTGATTCTATTATACTTAAGTGTTGATACATATGTTCTTAAAACAAATTGTATACTTAGTATTAAAAAAAAAAAAAAACATAGTTAATAATTGTTTATAAATTAAACATATAATTATTCTATATTTAATATAATATATTTGTTTATTTATTTCATTTAATATATAATTTAATGATATTGTTTTGTTTCTAGGATTATGTTGATGATGACTACTATGATTGCATGTTTCAAGATGGTTTATAATCTTGTAATCAAATATAAATTAAATAAACTGTTGTTATGTTATTATTACAATCATATAGAAGTACAGTTTTGTTACTTTATTACTAGTTATTCAAATATTTCACATATCACGATCACTAAATTTTAATTCTATATTCTATTATGTTCTTATTATACATTATATAGAATATGATTATTAATTTGATTACCTTACTAGCCAATCTAGCTAGCTTTGCTGTGACAATTTTTGACACAGCAACATTGTTTTCCAATTTTAGCAAAGCATTTGACATAGATTACAAAAAACCGCATGTTCCTAGATTGCATCGAAAAATATTGTTAATTTGCCGCTTTACCCTATTAAAAATGGTAAAAAACATTACTCATTTCACATGTTCATTATGCCTGAAAGAAATTTAAATGCGATTTTTTAACCAATTAATTTTTTCACGTAAGAAATCCCAATGAGAAAAAGTTTCTCTTAATTGGAAAAAATAAGTGCCACTGTCATCTGTTAAAAATTTATGGTACCAATAGCCAATTGATTTTGAATTTCTGTCAATTGAATTCACAGAAGAGAATTTCAAAGATACAATCAGAAATATTAGTCCAATTTCCCTTTCACAAATATTATGGAATTAGTTTTACATGTATAGAGAGTAGAGTATAAATTTCGTTTTTTTCCCCAATTTCCTAGATAAAATGATTTTTGTATTTTATAAATATGTATTTCGATTACAAAGTAGTCATCATCATTACAACTAGCTAATTCATACTGATAATGACTACTTTGTGGTCGAAATTCGTATTTATAAAATACAAAAATCATTTTATCTAGGAAATTGGGGAAAAAATCGAAATTTATTCGAAAAATCCTAGAGTTCTCATTAATAATTATAAAAATAAATAAAAAATATACATATATATTGGAAGTTTATAGGAGAAATTGTAAAATAGATTCTTATCATATACATATAATACACCAGCCCAGTATGGGTCTAGGCTTTCTGAACTAGAAGATCTCAGTCATCGGAGCTTATGCGTTCCTTTTATACGCTTAATCCTTCACCTAGTCGAAAAAAGACGCTAATGTCATTCATTCGAATAACATCCTCAACCCAATTTAATCAATATATATATATATATATATATATATATATATATATATATATATATATATATATATATATATATATATATATATATATGCGATATAAATAGAAATATGTGCCTGATGCCATTTGCTTGAATTTCTGAGAAATATTTTTAGTATCTAGGGATACTAAATTGAATCAACTAATCAAATATTTTGTCGATCCTATAACGATCATTTGACTCTCGTGATTTTTTTTCGCTTAACTATATTGTCGTAAATATATTTGATCATAGCCTATGCTACAAATATAGTGGAACTGATTGTTTATAAAAATTATCTTTAAAGACAGTCCACCTTTTTTAATTAAGATTATTTTGAAATCTTAAGTTTATTTAGCAAACTATCTTGAAAATATTTGTTTCATCTTAAACTCCATAGTGTTACTTTTGATTTCAACAAGTTTCAATTATATAAGTTATACAATAATTCGTTTTTGCTTCAAGATCCATTACAGTAACATCAATTGTTATGTGGCGTTTGAGGTCATAAAGTGATTTTTATTATTAATTTTGTAAAAAAAATCTGCTGTTAAAACTTTTTAAAATAAAAGAAGTAATTAGATATGTTAAAAATAATGATATATAATTAAATATAAAAAAATTATACCTACATCAAAAGATGTATGAAGGTCAATCAGTCAATCAAACGATGATAACATGCCTGTAAATATCTATTTAATGCCTATTTAACCCTAAATATTAACCATTCATGTACGGTACAGGCTGACAAACCAAAAATATATACTATAGATTAAACGAGAACAATCTTGCATCTAGTTTCTTAATATGGTGCATAACATTGCTATTTTTTTTCCACGGTTAATTTTTTTGGACATAAACTGTACCAATCGAGTAACCGCATGAAACTGATTTTAAAATTTAGTTTCGAGTGAGTAGAAAATAATTATGACCAAGTGCCTCATGAAATCTGGTGCTAATTTCATGGCACGACACATTTTTTAATTTTTATTGTTGTTGTGTTACCGTACCTATCGAGTAACCGCTTCAAACTATAATCAAATTGAAGTTTAAACATAAGAAAATACATTAGTGCCACTTCTATTTTAGTGACAAATGCCTGGCACGATACTTTATATTCTTTCAAGCCCTATACTATTTCTCATACAACCAATAACAGAAACATTGAGGAATAAATGAATAAAGATCTGATGAACAACAATTATAGTAATTTTTTTAAATAAATGTTAAAATATATCTTATTTCTTGAACACTGAGTTAAGACTCTCTGTACAAATAATATAAAGTATAAGGTGATGTTTAACTAATTGTTAATAATTAAGTAAAAATAAAATTTAAATGTTTTATTATTTATTCACTTTTTAAAATATTTCTTCTAAACAAAAACCTTCATAATTTGTTCATTAACCTAATAATTTCCTATCTTTATAGATATCGAATCAAATTAAATTATAAAGACATTCTTTTGTATTATAAAAATATTTTGACGATGATTCCATTTGATAATTGAACATTGTAAATCAATTAAATCTATTTATTAACTTTATATTATATTAATTAAAATCGTAAATATTTACTTTTTTTTTTTTTTTGTAAGGTCACATTTTCTTTTTTTGGATGTAAAGATGTAGAATTTAACTATCCTAACCCTTGTTTGATTCACATCCTTCAACAAATATTACTAATTTAGCATCAATAAACGAATAAATAATATAAAGAATTAATTAATTAAATTTCATATAATTGAAAATGTGTATAGTGAGGTGGCAAAGTGCAAAAATTGTGCTCTTTGTGTTGATTAGCATAGCATTTTTAAAAATGATTTTAAGAAATGGAGAGAAAATTTGTCTTAGACGGAAAACATGTATATACACAATTTTTTTTAAGTAATTAAAAACAGCTTGAAAAATCCAAAAAAACACAATTTTCAATGCAATACACATTATATGTGTATGTCATTCAATTTTTGCAAACAAACAGCTCAAAAAAATAAATCCAAGTGTTATAGAATTTGGCATGCACGATCTTGACATGACAACTTGCCAAAGAGTTGTTCTCAAAAAAATATTGCTAAATATAAATAAATATTTGTTATTTTAATAATATTTATCTGGAAAAACTCTTCGATATTACTCCGTTTTCTTGTTAAGATTGTGGTAGTCAAACATACCATTTGCAAAATTATTTGATGGGCTCGTTGTTATATAAAATTAAAAGGAATACAATCTGTATTACATTAAACACAAGACTACTACTACTATTACTATAGTATAATACATTAAAGATTGTCTTTATTATGTATGCCCCTTTTTTGCATGAGTGTGCAAATATGAGCACGGCATTCTATCAATAGAATTATGTTCAGAATAGCTTAAATATTAAGAATCCGGATGGTACAGGACCAACTTTTGTTAGGGATTCTCAAATTTCGTAACGGATTATAAAGTTGAGACCATTTTAATGATTTTTTTTATATAAAATGGGTAGCATACTCTTTTAAACTATTGAAATTTTTTCGAAAAATACTTCCTTTCCGTGCTAACGGAACGTCATTTTTAAGTTTAGTTTACACAAATTCTGCTCTAAATTTTTCAGTTTTCTTTTTTTGAAAGAACTCGTGAACAGTTATATTGATAGAAATATTGGGCTTAAATAAACACTTTTGGGAATTTTTCGAAAAATGCTTTGATTTCGTGCTAAAAGTGATTAAAGTTCGAAAAACAGTCACCAGAAAACTCTAATTCTATGAGAAAGACAAACTTTGCAAGAAAACGACATATATTGCATGAAAATGTAACTCTTTACGAATCGTACTCCATATAAAAATATACTCGACATATATGAAAGAAATTATACATAATTAGTCCAATTTATTCTATAATGCCCGTTATCATTCTAGACCTAATAAGTGAATTTAAGTCCGGGAATAAGCTAGCTCGTTTTATTATTGTATATATTTTTATGATTAAAAAAAATATGCTCAAATATCAAAAATGATCTTAAAACCAAGCAGTGTTTGTTTTTAAATTTTTTTTATAATCTGTTTATATTATTTATGGTTTATGACTTCAGCTCAAAATAACATAATTAATACATCAATAATTAATTATCTTTTTATAATACAGTAATAAAGTAGACAAAAAGATGTGTTCATGAAATATTTTTCTATAAAAAAATAGGGAATTTTACTATCTTTGCCTAAACCACTTACCGAATTTTCATGCGAATATCACTAAAACACATTTATTCAGGCAGATAATGCTAGCTTTGCAAATGAGTAACATAACTAATTCTAATAAGCCTAGCTAATTTATACTAACGATTATTACTTTATATATGAAATACTTATTTGTGATACTTACAATTGATCAAAAAAGCATTGGAACGAAATTGAGATTTTATTAAAATGAAATAACTAATACTATACACAATATTGTTACAAATAATTCAAATTATTATTGGCACAATCAATACAATCGAATCATTATTATTATTTAATAAAAAAAAATTCTAAAATAAAGAGATCAATATCATTAATAGATAACTTTGATATCGTTCAACATAACAGTACGCCAAACATCAAATACTATATAGCATTATTTATGCATCGTATAAAGAATTGGAAGGGTCTCATAGAACGCCACCAGTAACAAATATTTTCAATATTGCCGGAGACAGTAACTTCATTAGTTTCCGTCAATTTGTAGTTATTCTATAAGCTATAGAGCTTTTCATTTCAAATAATACAATTTTCTTTTGCTTCGGACAGAATGTCAAATAATATTGTAATGAAAAGAATAAAATAACTATATTTTATCTTTGCCAGTCTCACTGCTGACTGCTCGAAACAAAAACGAATCGATGAATAAAATGAAGTGGTCTATTGATATTATGGTACCGTGTAATTCGACAAATTACAAATCCAATGACAATATTATATGAAAATTTAACTTAAAAATAAAAATATTTCCTCCGAGCTGGATTCGAACCAGCGACTGACTGTTGTATATATTAGACCCGCTCTACCAGCTGAGCTACCGGAGGTTTACATACAAAACAATATAATTTCTGTATATAATGAGTCAACAATATATAATTTAAATTAATATTTACTCACTTTAAGAATATTAATAAATGCATAATTGTTTAGTTGATATGTGAAAGCAATTCAGATTAGCAGTAAATTATTGTTTTTCTTATATCTTATATATTTGGTAAGGTTTTTCTTATATCTTAACTAGCTGGCCCGGCAAATGTCGTTTTGCCATATATTTCTAATCAATACCAACATTTTCTAAGTATAATAACATATTCTTTACAACTTTCCTCTATTTCTTAATACTGAAAGCTAAGGCATATCAGAATAAATAATGATATTAATTTATATTTTAAAGCATACGTTGCGGTGTCAATTGATATTACATCGATTGCATTAAAAATTTGAAGCAAATTGGACAAAGGAATCGCATTGTCCTATGCAATCTTTGCCTCCGCTTTTCATCCCCTTAGGGGTAGAATTTCAGAAAATCTTTTCTTATAGGATGCCCGGTATTTTGTGTGTAACCCACTATTTGGTGTGGGATACCCGTGACACGAAATAGTTATATATACACTCATGTTTGATGAGGGACACCTGGCACATGGTGCACCCGTACTTCGTGCAGATCGTGTTGTGGTTCTCATGTACTTGATGAAAAATAGTATATGGAACTCCAGAACCACGAACGGCTCGGGTTATACTTGAACGATGCGATATGCACACTTTTTATAGAAAAGAAGAGATAAATAAATTTTATTTTGAATTTCAAATTTAGATTTTGGTTTCCATGGAAATGATACTAATAGGATTTGTATCATACTTTAAATGAGTACTTACAATAAAAGAAATTTTTGGGGTGGACCGCCCTTTTCACTTAGGGGTATAAAAAATAGCTTATGGCCTATTCCCGGACCTACCGAATATATACAAAAAATTTCATAAAAATCGATGCAGCCGTTCTTTAGTTATAAGTGGTGTAACTAACACGACTTTCTTTTATATATATAGATATAACCACGCTCAAATAAATCCAATAATTCACGCTTCGGTATACTCTGAAGTACAAATCAATCTTCACTATGCAAGTCAAATGTAGAAAATTAAACAACACAATATATGTCGGACTAGACATGGTCCGGATTACCGGGGGTCCACTGTAAACCAGTGTTCAATCATTCAAATAGTGTTCAATTATGTTACTTAAATATTTAACAAATACAGGCTGTTACCTAAAGCATATAACATCAGAACGCAGAAGTTATGTTCCCTCCCCTTTTCGGACGTAAATCTTCAAAATTACCTTATCATGCGCTAGAGGGTTAGGTTAAATATTTAAACTTAACTTTTTTTATTCCATTCCTTATTTCTTTTAAAATAATTAATATTTTTCTTTTAAAAGAATAGGTAAACTTTTACTTTGTATTGCATTCCCCCCTATTTTTGAACTTTTTTCTAAACATATTAGTGAGATTCGGTTTTTTGTGATCTGAACTAGGAAAACTTGTTTATTGGATTCCACAATTTGAGAAAAACTTTAAAATTACCAACTTTTTTTCGAAAAATACTAATAAACATTTTTTTTTTTGCAATTGATGTGAAATGGATAAAATTTTATTTTTATTTCATTTCTTCTTTTTGAGAAAAATAACATGGACATCAACTTTTTCTATAAAATTTCCATTATTTTCATTTTAAAGTTTTATATTGACCATGTTCACTACGCCCACAAGTAATTTCTTTCACTTTTCTTTTTTTAATAATGTATTAGATATGAACAACATCTTCTTGTTCCATTACTAGACGAAATTATTTATTCATTATTAACTTAGCATTAAAACCATTAAAATATAAAATATTTAGCGTGCGTTTAATAAACGCTAGTGTGACAACTCGTATTTAACCCAATAGAAAGCTGAATGCCGTTGTTAAGAGAAACGCTAGTATGGCAGAACGGTTAATTAACAAATATTATATAAAAATATCGACGCTTCACAAAACTTTCGTTTACTATATTATAACCTTATAGTTTATACCTACAGACTTATGCGTGTAATTAAAAAATGTATTTCCGGTGAAAACGCGGTATCGAAATTTTGATAAGATTTCAATTTTTCTATGGAAGTAAAAGAAAGTAAAAGTATTGCATTGAATATCTGATTAGAAATCATATGCAATAATAAACATTGAAAGATTGCGACTACGAACTCTAGGCAGCTATAAATTTGCTCTTATAATTGAAAATTAACTATGTCGACGGTGGCAGTAATACGTGAAAAATATTTGTTACCGACGCCGGTGACAGAGACAGTTCCATAAAGTCTTTGATATGTGGTAATCGATTGTATATAAAAGTTAGTTTATTTAATGTTATTATTATTGGTTGTGTCATGTCCTTTCACTTTTATTTTAACTAACTATTCATCTATTTTATTTTATTTAATATTTTAAATGGATGAATTTATTTAAAGTTATAAACAGCATATTAGAGCAGAAGGAATCGGCGCACGAGTACCAAAAACTATTCCACCTCAATTTTTTTATGCGATCCTCTTCAAATTGCCCTCCTAATGATATAAATGCATGTTGCCAGGGCGCAACCCGGTGCCATATTGTTTAAACCGAAATTGTTTAAACAATTTCAAGGCATTGTGATTTTTCAACCGGACAAATTTTTTTTATATTCTTTATTGAAATACCAATAAAAAATGTCCTATGACTTTTAACGATAAAGTTAATATTTTTAAAGATATGAATTTTTAAAGGTTCGAAAAATCTCAAATTTGGGTACTTTCAACCCATGAAAAATATATTTAAAAAAAACATAATGTCTAAGTAATATTTTTTTTTTAATTCTCTATACAATTGTTAATAATATTGTAAAAAGAGATTTTGAAAAATTTCATTGTTTATACCTTTTTTTAATTGTTAATAAGTATGCGTCGCTTACCTTTAAGTATCGCTGTCTCTCTCTGACTCCTAGTTATTTAAGTATCGCTGTCTCTCTCTGGCTCATTGGTTTATAGTTAAAAATATTTATTAATATTTAACAAATCATTTATTAGAGACCACTTTTTAGTCCTTAATAAATATTTCTATAGGACTAAAAAGTGGTCTCTAATAAATGATTTGTTAAATATTAATAAATATTTTTAACTATAAACCAATGAGTCAGAGCGAGACAGCGATATTTAAAAAACCATGAGTCAGAGAGAGACAGCGAGACTTAAAGGTAAGCGACGCATACTTATTAACAATTAAAAAAAGGTATAAACAATGAAATTTTTTAAAATCTCTTTTTACAATATTATTAACAATTGTATAGAGAATTAAAAAAAAAATATTACTTAGACATTATGTTTTTTTTAAATATATTTTTCATGGGTTGAAAGTACCCAAATTTGAGATTTTTCGAACCTTTAAAAATTCATATCTTTAAAAATATTAACTTTATCGTTAAAAGTCATAGGACATTTTTTATTGGTATTTCAATAAAGAATATAAAAAAAATTTGTCCGGTTGAAAAATCACAATGCCTTGAAATTGTTTAAACAATTTCGGTTTAAACAATATGGCACCGGGTTGCGCCCTGGCAACATGCATTTATATCATTAGGAGGGCAATTTGAAGAGGATCGCATAAAAAAATTGAGGTGGAATAGTTTTTGGTACTCGTGCGCCGATTCCTTCTGCTCTATATCTTTATACAAAATCATCATCGCCGTTATTATAATCATCATAATCTAAATAAATTCTTAACAAATCACAACTATGAGTGATTTTAATTTTTTTTTTTTAATAAATAAATGTATTTATTATATTTTGTCCTCAATTACATGACAAATGTTTAAGTCATGTAAAATGAATTTTTGTTTCTAATGAGTACTCAATTTTATATTTTTTAGTGAATATTTTAACTAACAGTGTTTTTTGTTTTAATATCCGACATATAATTCAGTATCAACTCCATCACCTTGATAAAAAAATTGTACCAATATTGTACCTCATTGTACGACAAAAAGAAATTTTTTCGAATAACCCAGAAAATCGTCATAAAAAATGTCTAATCAAATAATTGTGTTAATAATGCGACGTTTCGTCTTCTTTACTAAGACTTACTCAAGCAACTGTAACATATAAAAATAATGACCATTATTATATGTAAAATAGCATAATAAAAAAAATATAATCAATAAATACCTAAACAAGATTCAATCGTATGACATTAAATAAATTTCCATTGCGTTGGAAGACAATAACACAATAACATTGCACATTTTGAGAAAACAAAAATATGAAAGTGAATAGAATCATAAAATTCGTTCAATGTGTATTGATCAGAATAATCGATTAAACATAATGCTGAATTATTTATAATTTTAATAAGATAAAATTAATTGATCAATCAAACAACCTATACTTTATTAATATAAACATAGATATAATTTTTATATTATTCAAAGACGTCATTTTCTTCTGATTTTTTTCTAAATAAAAAAAGATAATTTATAAATAAAAATATTTATAAAAAAAAAAAAACCGTTAATAAAGAATAAAGATTTATAAATAAAGATATGCATAAGTAAAGTAATGTAGGTTAATCAAAGGCGGTATACTATCATGATTTTTATTTGTTTATATATTGATTGAATTTTTATTTATAAATCAAATAGACCTCTATTGAATTATCATCTTTACTCAATCTCTTTTACTCTTTTGATATGATCATGTTTTAACGAATCTATTGATTATAAAAAAATATTAATCAATAATATTATAATCTATAATACAAAATTTTTCATAGGATTCTGCAACAGCCTATACAGGAAGCCCCAGAGTTGAACGACGGGGCCATGCCTGGGACATTATTGGGAAACCCATCTTGGCAAACCTTTACAGCCCCATGTCCGGGCCATAACTGGGTAATTAATCTTGGCCATTCCAATGATTACCCAGGCTTGGACCAAGATTGGAAAACCTGGCCTTGGCCAAGCCTAGAGTAGCCCTAACTTGGGCCAAGTTTGCGTAACCTAGCCTCGGCCGTTGGTTGGTAACTCTAACATGGGCCAAGATGGGATAACCTAGCCTTGGCCAAGCCTAGAGTCACCCTTACTTGGGCCAAGTTTGCGTAACCTTACCTCGGCCATTGGATGGTAGCCCTTACATGGGCCAAGATTGGTTAATCAAGCCTTGGCCAAGCCTAGAGTAACCCTAACTTATGCCAAGTTTGCGTAACCAAACCTCGGCCGTTGGATGGTAACCCTAACATGGGCCAAGATTGGATAACCTAGCCTTGGCCAAGCCTAGAGTCACCCTAACATGGGCCAAGTTTTCGTAACCTAACCTCGGTCATTTGATGGTAGCCCTAACATGGGCCAAGACTAGATAATCTAACCTTGGCCAAGCCTAGAGTCACCCTAACTTGGGCCAAGTTTGCGTAACCTAACCTCGGTCTTCGGATGGTAACCCTAACATGGGCCAAGATTGGATAACCTAGCCTTGGCCAAGCCTAGAGTCACCCTAACATGGGCCAAGTTTGTGAAACCTAACCTCGGTCATTTGATGGTAGCCCTAACATGGGCAAAGACTGGATAACCAAGCCTTGGCCAAGCCTAGAGTCACCCTTACTTGGGCCAAGTTTACGTAACCTAACCGCAGCCGTTGGATGGTAACCCTATAATGTCTGACAGATGACAACTACAGTTTTGTATTAGGATGTGTCATATGCTATACTTTGATGGCGGCAAGTGATAATTTTTTTAATTTTATTTTGTTTTATTAACCAAAAGTGTCTAGTTCCTATTACCGAGTAAAAACGTAGCGTGCGTTACACAAAAATGAAAAAGTTTTACTTGATAAAAGTGAGCCTAGTGAATCATGTAAGCCTAACCTAACTGTTAACACGTGTGCAAGTGAAAACACTAGCGCTTCAGAACAATTACGTGTAGAAGTAAATAGTGCATTTAATAGTGTTATTGAACAAGATTTGGATGGAATCAGTGATAAAAGGATCAACAATGTTTATATTGAGCATACTTTTGAAGTTGAGCAAGTTTTAGATGACGACATATCTAATTTACTACAGCAGGATAAAGAAGAATCTACAATTAAACACTCAATGAAAAACTTCGTTGTTGGACTTTAAATAATATAAATAGTTTGAAATTTTGATTAAAATAAATATGATGTTCATTTATTATATGGATGATAAAAAATAAACACATTTACACCGGTATGACTCTTTATACAATATATTAATTATTATTAATATTATTATTATTATTTTTACATTGGTTAATCCTCGGCAGTCAAACATGGGCCAGAATTAGAATTTAAGCTTGGACCAGTCGTGGCAGTAATGCGTGGGCCAATAGTGACAACCAAACATGGCCCAGTTTTGATTACCTAGCCTGGGCCAAGATGGGCTTACAAGCTTGGGACAGTCTTGGTTAGCAAGCATGGCCCAGATCTGGCTACCACGCATGGGCCACCCTTGGAAATGATACTTGGGCCAATGGTAACAACCAGGCCTGGCACCTTGTTATCATCCCAGACTTTTACCAAAGCTGGGTCAAAGCGGGTTTACAAGCATGGGCCAGAGATGGACAGCATTGCGCCAAGCGTGGCCCATATCTGGCCCCGTCGTATTTTCCTCTATGGGTATCTAATATACATTTCTTATGATGTGTTTCTTTCGCCAAGTGTTGTGGAAGTTTTGTATGCAAATATATCCAGTTCTAATGAAGATAGAAAATTCGAGGGTTGGGGTCTAAAAACACTTAATGCCTCAAGACATTTGTTTTGAATAATTAAACACTCAAACTGAATGAGATTCATGAGAAATGATGTTATCCAAATGGCTGCCTCTGGACCATATGAAAATTTTCTGTTGATATAAACGACACTATTAAAAAAATCACACAAAGAAATCCATGATTTTGGCGACTGACTCTTTTATGGCTTGGTTCGATACGAATATTATTATATTATAGAATGTTCTAGCATGGTTAGTTTCGTTAGGAACTATTATTCAAAATAAAGAGGTCAAAGAACAATACCAATAATTTTAAAAACACACAAAAATTATTAAAATTATGATTTAAACTGAAATTAATCATATTTTTGTTTCTATGATTAAATAATGAGCTAATGAATTGATCCTCAGGTGAATAAGATATTCAATTGATTATCCACCCAAAAAACAAGGTAATCTAATCACTAAATCAAATTTTTAGTAATTTATGACTAATACTATTATTATCTAAACAGAATCTTAAATAAATATTTTTTTGTATTTTCCCTATATTTGAAAAATTTCACTTTACATAAATAATTAAAAAAATTAATTTACATGTACAAAAAGAAAAAAAAAACTTAAAAAATACAAAAATATAAAAATAATTATCCAAATGTAATTAAATTTTGTAATTCAATTAAATTTTTTTCATTACATTTGAATAAATATTTTTCGAGTTATTGAGTTATTTGTGAAAACAGTGTGTATATTAAAAAGGGCTCTGTGATAAAAAATATTTCCTCAGAAAAATGAAAATCTTTTTTGAGATAACGACAATTCTAACAAAAGAATCAAGCGTATCTGCCATATATTCATAAAGATGGTCCATGTTTTATATACAATTTAAAAATTTTTACCGTTAATAAAATTTATGCAAATTTATAATTATTTAAGAATATTAGTGATATTTAATGTAGCCAATTCTTTGTGTTAGCTAAAATTTGTTTGAGTAAAAAGTAAAATTTGTATTCGAAACTAGAGTTATAAAAGCACATAATTAATTTAGTATATTAAAATTAAAATAAGATATTTTTATCTTCATACTACGTGACCTAAAACACTAAGCGGCCATGGTGTGACGTCATTTTGGCAAGAATTATTAGACCATTGTCAGTTCAGTCTTAGCAATCTTAATTTGTAAAAAAAATATTTGAAATTATTAGGTTATGTTTTGTTATCAATGTGCTATACCAGTTATTCTCAAAAATGACTTTTTACTAAGAAATTTATATTTTGAAGTACTTTTGTACGGACTGACGTAACGTAATGACATACTTAGACCAATCAATAAAGTTAAGCAACAGCAGTCACAATCTGTATTTGGATGGCTATAATAGCTGAAAGTAGCTGAAGCCAGAAATTAGAAAAAAATTAAAAAGTACTTTTGTAAACCTGATAAACTACCCTATTATACAAAGAGCTGTAAATTGATATAATGTCTAAAATGTACGGATAAATCACAAAATATTAATCTAATGACACAGATTGACAATAACAAACACTATATGAAGTTTATTAATGGTTAAAAATTAAAAAAAAAAATTATTGAACTCAAACCTCTACGACACTAATCAACTTTTTTAAACTTAACCTTAAATCTTACATAATAATTATACCATTCCATAATATACGATATGGTACCAAAAAAAATTAATTTCTTGAATTAAAAAAATACAAAAATACACACGCCTTAAATTCATGATCCACGATTTATGTTTAATAATAAATGTTCTAAATTATAATTGACAATATAAAAATATAATAATGAATAAAATATAGGTTTAGTTTAGCCAGAACGTTATGGTCAATTTTATTTATTGAGAATAAAAAAATATAAAAACATATTTTGAAAGGTTTTTAAAAGACGTGTGGTAAATAATGTTATTCTAAAAACGTTTAAGATTTTATAATAAAAATATTTATGTTATGTCATGGTTAACTAGATCTCTATACTAAAATAGATGAAAATAGAAGGTGTATCATCTTAATAAATTTTATCTATACGGTGTTCACTGAAATATCATTTATATACATCATTCAACATAATTATCTAATTCAATATATTCTACCAACAAACTGATTTTCTGAAATTCTGAAAATTTTGGTAAAAGATCCGGGATATTATAAGGTATATTTTTTTTAAGAATACGCTGGAAGAAAGAACAAAAAAAAACAGGTGCGTGTACTTATGTACGCTCGTCAGAAGTTATACTTCTTTGGCATCATTAAAAAACAATTTTTAATTGCATGCAAATAATTTATTACAATAAAATAATAAAAGGACTGGAGAAGGATAGTCAACACAGTTAATAAAGCTCAGTTTGAATTTGAAAAATTAAATAAATAAATATATATTTTCTTACATTAAATGTAACATAAATCATTACAACAGCTTCATTCTGTGAATTTTATAAGACGGTGATGCGCGTGTATCTTAAAATTTCACTCTCATAATTTTTTATAACGTGGCTAAAGAAGTATACGGGAAAGCGAAAAAGAAGGGTTATAATATTATCAGCAGAGCCGGATTTAACCTTAATGCCACCCTTGGCCACTATGCAAAATGTCGCTCCATTTCCGAAATTTTACATAAAATGAGTCAAGTTTCAATATTATACCATTTTTAAATAGCACTTTCACCGATCGGACGAAACCTTTTAGAATATTCTAGAATGCCCCAAATCCCAATTTGATCGATCTGATGATCGTCCAAAAGTTATGTGGGGCTTATATGCATACATCATATGTATATATGGTTAGAAATGGCTAAAAACGTCAATATCTAATGTCAAACTCTTTCATGCAAATTGCATGGAAATCAATAAGGAATGTTGGAAAATATGAATTGAAATAATTCTTAAATAACCAATAGATTTTTTTAAATAACTTCAGATCTATGTTCGTGAAGTAAAGACGCTTCAATTGAAGCAATAAACAAAGTTTAATCAAATATGGTACGCATTTGTTGCAAGATATAAGTACTATATTTTTTGTTGAACAGTGTATAGTTTTAATGTTTTTGTTTTAGTCGTTATCCCAGAGCATCAAATCAAACATAGCAAATTAAATATTCTTCTTTTCCTGATTAAATATCAAAATTCAAATAAATTAATATAATGTTAAATCTCAAGTATCAATGTCATTTTTTTACATTAATATTGTCATCCTTTCTATACCTCTAAAACTTAATGATAATTATTATATTTAATGTATTATTTATACATAAATATACTAATTATAGGTCCTGTCTTCAACTATTTATCTCCAATAGATCCCATCCATTGATTTATTAATGCGCTTACATACTATAGTACGGTTACTCAATAGAGGATTTGTTGATTTATTCGAGTCGTCAGATTCAAGTATAGTGGTTATGCACATGCTAATCAGTGTTCATTTCAATGATAATTTGAGCGAGACGTAAGAGAAGAGGTGGAGGAAGATACTTACGAAATAAAAAATCATCTGGATATTATAGATCTCGATTTTTTTAGTGGCAGCAGTTTAATTTTTATACTCGATAGAATATATCAGAATATATTAGTTTAAATTCTAAAGTTTTTAACACTAGCAAATATTAAATGCAAAAACAAAACTTTGGTATAGGTGACCAAACTTTTAAACTATAAAAGTTAGAAGTAATATTCAAAAAAAATTGAAGATAATTAACAGTTATGATTGTTTAAAGACTCGACATATGGTTCAGTATCAATGTTTGAACTATTTTTAATGCTTAGCATGTATTATGTGCTTTATTAGCTCAATTTGAACTAAAATTGTGACGAATTTAAACAGTTTTCGAAAAAAATTTACATACAAAAGTTGTTTGTTTTTCAAAAACCAAACATATTTTATGATTTAAAAGTTTGATCAAGTATCCTTTACAACCAATAAATAGAAATGTATGACACAAAAACTCGTTAATTATTCGTTTTTGAGCTATCTTGATGACGGACGGAAATTCGGAAATGGACTTATTAAGTGATTATATAAACACCTATACACATTTATTATTATATATGTATTTATAATGGTATAGATAAGATATTTAGAATTTAAATAAGGATAAAGTCAAACTTTTTAAAAAGTTTATTAATTTGATTCAAAAAGTCTTGTCTTTTCTAAGGAATCTAAATTAAAATTTCTCTTTTAATAACAAAAGATATTTTATTTATTTTAGAACATATATTTAATATGGTCACAGGAGAGTCATGGATTTAACGTCGTTAACGTATATGACCACGTTTTATGTACGATTTTCATCATAAAGTCATTCTGGACTACTTTCAATGACAAAATTATCATACTGTTTTTCAATTCTTAGAAATATTCAGAAAGTCATTTTAATATATTAATTGTTTACAAATAAATGAACTTTTGGTAAAATAGACATACCAGTATATGCGAATGATTTCTTCTATATGATCATTTTCTTGGACTTTATTCAATATAGAACCACGAACGAAAAACTCGCTTTTAAAATATTCTAAAAGCTGCCAGCTTTCCATTTTCTACCTTTCTCGTTGTTGCATGTAGGAAATTTTCAGTCCATTTTTTAGTTATCCTATTGTGGTAAGATCAAGTGGGTGAATAAGGCCTACGCACGTTTATAGTGGGCCTTATTAGCCGAATGCAAATACAAATTAACACATTGATCGTGTTCTATAGTTCTTTATGCCCAATTTAAATAAGAATTTTTATGGTAACATAACAGTTAAACTTTAAAAGTTACGGTTTAATTTCATCAAAAGGTGCAATTATTTCCAGTTCATTAACAAATCGTTCGTTACTGATTAAACGCATCTATGCGTAAGGAAATTTTTTTCAAAAAATTATTTAAGCCTGAAATTTTGAATTTGGGATTTTGATTTCTTCAATTTCAAATATTTATTACTCTCCAAACGTATCTGTCTTTTTTTTTACCTCGGAGGTAGATGAAACGACATGCTAATTCAAATCTATCAACTCCGTAGCAACGTTAGATATATTGTCCTGAATAATATCGAAAGAATTATTATTCTTAAAGGAGTATCTTTCCTTTTATATCTTTAATTTATCTTTGTGTTTTGCAGTATCTTCAATAGGCTGGCTACCCAACTACTATGCGTTGTTAGTGATAGTGATGTACTCTCATAATTATATGTTTGTTTATAATTGTACAAATTTAAAGAACTGTTCCGCATATTTTAAAAAAAACTAATAATTTATTTAAATTACTTAATTAAATATGATGAAGGTTATTACAGTTTTAAATAACTTTTCTCATAATTAATTAAATGATTATAAAAACAAGCAAATTTAAGCGATTATCCAAAATAATCTTGATTTTTGTGGTTCTGATTTGATCTTGCACTTTATACATACTTTATGCAGTATTATTCTATTATCGATTTCTAAGAATTTATATGTGAGGATTGATTATGAGTACTCTTAAGCAGCGTACACAAGTGTAACATTTGTTCGTAACGTAACATCATATGGTAAATCCTTACTCCTTCGTGTTACATGTTACGTGTGTAGGTGTTACGAAGTTGCTATGTGCTGCATAGCATTCCATCTGTTTACTAATCAGAGTGCCATCACGCTGATATATTATGAGTCCACATTATTCGTAACCCCATCAAATTTACCGACAATTTGTGGGACGCTATATACCATCGCTGTTACGTTGCGTTACGATGTTACGTTAAACCAGATTATTTTGTACGTGACTTATCATTTTCCTTTACAAAAATTCCTCTGACTAAAGCGATTTGTTTAAAACGGATTTCATAAAATTTTTAATTAAATCAACAGTTTCACTTTAAACAATTTATTCATAATATTTATGAATAAAATTATTGGATTTAGTCTTTTTAGACGTTCTAGTTCATCCATGAGCTGTAGACGACAGTGATGCGTATTTTAGCGAGAAGGGGGTGTTCTCGCCGAAAACACCCCCACAACTTTCTATCGTAATTAGCTTGTTCCAATACTTATATTACAAACTTTAACATACCGCAATCTCGAGAAACAATAATTTGAATAAATATATTATTACTGAGCCTTTGATCAGCTAGCTTTGATAAACGTGTATATCGTTTCATTGAAATCGAACTACATGTTCGAAATTATAGCGGAAAAAACATAAATAGCGTTGATTTGTGTAAAATCATATAAGTAAATAATATTTATGACTATCTTTGTTTAATCAGGATGTTTATCACTCCTATTTTGCTAATTTTTATAGATTTAAAGGCAGTAGCTTTTATCCCCTATTCGTGAAATCATTATATGAAGTAAGAAAAAAAACTCATCATGCTTCATGACGCTCAAAAATTACTTCTGGAAAAATTCTAATTACAAATTCTGTTTTATTTACAAATTTCAAAAAATTCGATTTATTTTTGAAACATGTTTGGATATTTTTTCAAGCTTATTTCAAAATAAATAAAAAAATATTTCTTAAATTACGTGATCCTCCCTTTAGCTCCACACATGATTGTAATGCGTATCAACAAATAAAACTATGTACAAATTTTTTTCAGAATTCAATTCAATGCAATGCATGCATACAGTTAATAATTTACAGCAAACACACAATTTATTTCATACCACAGCCCACACCTTAAATAATCTTAATGAATTTCATAAAAATGACAAACAATAAAATAATATACAAACAACACCTTTAACGAACTATGTATGAGAATCCTTTGTGTATAAAAATATCTTAATTCAAACAAACTTAAAGTACTGTGTGTTAATAAATTCTTGATATTATGTAACAGTGTCATCTAGTGAATTTTGTCTATTGTCTTTTAAATGGTTTAAACTTCAAAGTGATGAATATTTGACTTTTTTCTCAAAAGTGATCTGCAGATGAAACATTATTGATGAGTGGTCAAAAGGTGCAAACGGATTAAAAAACTTTGTAAGTAAATTATTGAAGATATTCTAATAATATTGAGATCAAAACAAAAACAGCAAAACGATGAAAACGATGAAAACGATACTACCGATTTCAATGGGACTTTCACTTTCTTGGTTTGATTTTAGACTATATTTTCCAGGAAATTACTGAAGAGAAATAGGTATGATAAATTTTGAATACCTGCTTGAATTAATATTCGAATCCAATATGGTAGTTTTTAATTTGTTATATGTATATCATTAATACTAAGCAACAGAAAATTATTTAACATTCTAATATCTATCTAGAATCTTAAAATCAGGGGTTTACCGGATATCCGTATCCGTATCCACGGATATACACAAGATAAAAAAGATCCGTATTCTTATTCCGCCCTTTTGCATTATTAAGTTTTATTCCGTATATGAATTTAAAAGTAGAAATAAAACACTGTTCAATACCATTAAATTACTTTTTATTTCTTAAGAGTTGAATATTTGGCAAACATTTTATTGTACAACCTTTATTATAGTAAGCTAAGTGCCAATTCTTATAGCTGATCATTCTTATCATAAGATACTAATTAGTAACTTCACTATTTTAATTCAAATTAATTATTCAAATCAAATAATACATTCTAATTGATATCACAAATCACAATCACATTTCGATCAATAATTATTCTAAGGAAATTAAATTTCAGGGTCACGCACTCTGGTACCCATTGTTTGAGTTGAAAAATTAAAATCCGTATCCAAGGATCTGGACACTCATTATCTTCATCCATATCCGCATCCGTGGATCTCCATTTTTAACCTTCCGACACACTCCTGCTTTGATAAATTTTAAAAAAAAATCTGATAAATTAAAAAATACATGTTTTATGATTTTATAAACGCGAGAAAGATTCATGCCATAAATTATTGCATTTGCTTTTTGTTCAGGATAATAAATCTAAAAAATAAAAAGTCGAACTGGATTATTTTGGAAAAACTAGTAATGAGACTAATAAAAACAAGTTGAGTCAAAAAGATACGAGGTAGAATAAAAGTTTCAAAAATAAACTGTAGAGCATAAAATTTTACAAAAATTTGTTTGTTTTTTTTATTATTATTAAAAATAATGGAACCAGAGCGTCTAGAAGTTTTAACACAGGCGCACACAGAATTTGCTTGTATATAAAATGTATATGAAATGTATACATGAATGTGTAAAAACTTCTTACTTCGTTATTTTTGATAATATCCAAAAAGGAAAGAACTCATTTTGTGTCATCATTATATCAACTTTATCCCATTTAGTTGTATTAAATCTGATTACGTGCAGAGATAATTCGTGCCAAATCGTAGCTTGCATTCTACGTACACCTTGATTCATTCCGTAAAAAATTACTGCCTATTAAGAATGACAGTTATTCAAATCGTCTGCGGTGTATATTGAATAAGAGATCTGAATTCAAAATCCTATTTCTATGTCTGTAACCAGAGCATGATGCATGTAATACTAAATGAGTCTAAATTGGGCATAGTAACTAATGTCACATATATTTGAGGACACTGTAAAACTGTAAATATGTGTACATTTTTCATATATGTGTATTTATTATTTTATAATTATGATATGTTTGTATCAATGGCGTGGCGTGGCGCCTACGCTTACATTCAATTGATTTTTATCTTCAATATTATTAATCAATTGTTGATTTATTGCTTAATAAAACTCTCACCCCTGTTCACATTTTAGTGCAATAAATATGCAATAAATATGAAATGAAACGCACTTATTAATACTGATGTTCATTTATAATCAGTAAGGTGTATATTATTGATTGGTAAAGAGCTAATGTTTGGAATGCATACATCAAACTTTATTAATGAATAGAGTGTAATAAAACACATTATTAGCTTTTAATACAGTATGGAATTTTGGCCTTCTTTAAAAATTCAAACAATAAATTCAAAATACTTATTACTTTGTGTTTAAATCATACTTAGAGAATGTAGGATTTATTCCTTATCCAATTTGACGTATCTCAAGTCAGCCTTCTGAAACCAAACTCTCAATAGAAAAAATAATTGTATCTGTGATGATAGTTTTAGCAAACATTATATTCGTGATATATAAAAAATTATCTAGAAAAGTAGACTTTTGGTCGTAAAAAGCTTCGCATAAAGTCTTCAAAATGACATACGCAAAATCAATTTTTTCTAAATCATAAAAAAATTTGAAATATGGGGATTTTGTAAATTGTAATTACTTTTGAAATCATTGATTGAAAGTTTCAATAACTTCAGCAAAGATGGTACTAAATAAACTCTATACGTAATCTTTTCATTTAATTGCTTAATACGTACATTAAAAATTTGTATTAATTGGTAATTTAAAACATTTGTACCCCCAGCACAAGGTGGTGTCCGAGCTTTCCGAGGAAAAAGGCCGATTGAAAAACTATAATAACTATGATAATAACACAGAGCGCGTGCTTGCTGTTTTACATTCTAAACGACACTACCCTGGAAAAAACAGATATTTATGTATTATTTGTTCATAATTACGGAAAATAACAACTACCCAAAATAGTGCATAAAAAATAAGTTGGAACAAATATATTCGTATCTTGGAAACTTATTATTTATTTTTCTTTTTTTATTAAAAATAGATGATCCCATACACGTTATAGTAAGTGCTGTGAACTTGTGTGTAAAGAGACTATCCAATTTTTTATAAATCGAATATAAGTCTCTGGTCCTTTTATGCATAATAGTGCTGCGCCAATGTTTCTGCTATACTGTTTCTACTATAGCCCGTCACTCTTTAGCAATTTTCCCTACTTTGTTTTGCAGTTTTGTCTGATCTCTTAGCCATGTAAGCGTACGGAAAATCCATTACATGGCTTTGAAAAAAGAAAGGGAGAAACACAGTGAGGTTGATAGAAGATTATTTATCTGTATAAATAAAAAGATTAGCGGTTTCGTTATTGTTACTTCTTAAGAAGAAACTACACTTTATTAAGCTATTTTTAAATTTTTTTCATGTTTTAAGAAGTTGTCTATACACATAGAAAGTAGGCTAAACAAGGCCAAAGAACTTTCTTACCTTGCGAGCGAAGCAACCTGCTAGGTCAAAATATTCCCTTATTTGCTTTGTGAACTAAAGTTTCACTCCCCTCTCATAGTACTCCCATTAGGTACTCTAAAAAATTTTGGCAAAAAGGGTTCAGGAAATTGTCAATTAAACTACTAATTTTACGTACTTACACGGAGCTCAAGTACCTTCTAGTTTTAGAAAAAAAAATGGAACTTTTGAAATGTTGGCTAAATATGTTAAATAAGTAAGATTTTTAGATGAAATATTAATATTTTCTATTGAGGCAAACATTAAAAATTTTCTAAATATATTATTCGAGAAATATATTTAAATTAGAATGGTAATTTTGCTTCTTCTTTTAAAAGTGAAAATTAAAAAAAAAAATCCTTGATCTAAATTTTCAAACATGATTGTTCAAAATAATTATTTTTATGTAATATATCAAAATTTAAACGCATCATTTTCTATTGTTTAAATATAAACAATACAAAAAAATAAATTAATTAATCATTAGAATAAAATAAATTGAATTTATTTTTTGTTTATAATAAGATCGTGTTTTAAAAAAATTAAATTAATTTTATTTAAACTTAAAATACTTTTTTTTTTACATTTTCACATGCTTACGTCTATAAAATCGTCATATAATAGTTGTATTAGATAAGCGAATTAAACTATTTTACTTGTTGAGATTGAGAAATTTTATATTATAACAAATTGCATAACCAGACATCATCAAGCTTTTATTCCGTTAGAACCATAATTTTTGTATACACATGTCATTTTACTAATATAGATCATGAAAATCTAAAAATTGTACTTCAGTTTTTCATTTATTATGTCTTGTATTTTGCCCATTTATACAACTTTTTTTTTTTTTATTTATTATTTTTTTTTTTTAATTTCTGGCTTCAGCTACTTTCAGCTATATAGCCATTAACTAAAGGGGATTATTATTTTTTTATACAATACCAGTACACAGTTCTGCTAGGTGGTCACCCATCCAAATACAGAATTTATACAACTTAGTCTTTCTAATATAAAACCGGTTTAGACATCTTTCTTTTGTCTACAAAATATAAAACTCCTATATTCAATATCTAGAGAGTGGACACTTGACCAAATGGTGGATGTATGAAAAAAAGTCATATATTTTATGAAACTTCGCCAATAGAAAAACAATAATTCATCGTGAAATCTCAAAAATTCGGTTTCACTAATTATCCTGTAAGCAACAAATATATACGTTTCAGTTATCCCCATTAGCAAAATTCACCGATCTAATATCGAAAGTAGTTCGGGAAACAATACCAGTTACTTAGTTTTCCTGAAAAAAAATTAGTTTTTATGACCTACTTAAACAATTTTCTTGTTTTTCACAGAGAAGCAAAATGAATTCTTGAAAACCAACACTCTACAATTCGCTACAAAATTCATCTTTAAGATTCTACAATATTTTATAATTTTTGTACCAGAACCATGATATAATTCAAATTTACATAAATGGTGTCTTAATTTTTGGAAAAAAATAGTATTTCAAAATCATTAGTAAACTTTTATACTCGGTATATCGTGTCTGGATAGCTAAAAATAAAAAGGAAGATTTTGTTGAAGATTTGATAGCCTGATTTCGACCTTAAAAAAGACTTTAAGTTTGTGAATCAGCAAAAGGGAACCATCAACCATCTTTTAAATTATAAAACCATTTCTTAACACATTTTTTTTGAAATACTCAACAATTTAGATATTTAAACAACTAACACTGTTATATTTGTTTTAATCAATTTAAAATAAAGTATAATAAATATGACACAATAGAATCGTTAAGTCCCACAATAATTACCGTTATACAAGTTTCAAAATTTTTATGATGAAATGGACCATACAAAAACATGGTTTGAAAGTTTTAACACTCAATTATTAAATCATAAATAATTATCGACAATATGTTTTGTGGCTATCAAGTTTGTTTTTATCAAAATATAGTATAATCAATTTTTATGGTCAATTATATAAAAAGTTTGTTTGTTATATGTGCGGTTTTATTAAGTTAGTCAACTGAATAAAATGTGTTTCTTAATTTTTCAGTTAATAAAGATTTGATTATATTGAAAAATCCGTTATCGTTCAAACTAAAATTAGAAATTTTAGATTAGCTGATCCAAAACCGTCAAACAAGATTTATCAAGACTTTTTTTATTCAGAACTTTGACTTTAAAATGAAAATGTTTCTTCAAAGTATTTTAAATTATTCAATCTTTGGACATTTAACTTGGATTATCTTTAATAACATCACAATTCATCGTTTCGCATGACATTTATTTTATATTACTATATACAGATTTTCAATACACGCATTTTCATTGTAATAATTTTGTTAAAATAATTTTAATGTGAGTCAATATATATTTTATTTTTTATATTTAATAGGATTTTAAGTATAATTGTATGTTCATTTAACTAAACAAAAAATGGATGGGGAGAAACGGCAGATGATAATGACGAGTTGTGTTACAAATCTTCAGTCATTTTTTTAGTTCTCGATTCTACTACCAAATTATCTTCATCAATTAGCATTACAGTCCGGTATGCACACACTACTATTTGCCTCAAAACAATACCGTTTGTCCAATAATTTTCCTCTTTGGGTTCCCAACCGGCCATCCCCATTTTCCTTTGGGTACCCAACACTTAGGGTAGTCCATCAATCAGAGCAGTGATTTTCCTGTTTTCCTAATAGTGTATATTGACAGTTAAAATTTTCTATAACATCCTGGCGTCTTACTTTTCTGAACTTGTCCAAACCATCTGAGTCTTTCGCACTTCACTATATCTTCTTTACCTTTTCAAGATTTCTGCCATTTGGCTGTTGTTACGAATGCGCTATTCGGCTTTCATTCTAATTGTTTCGTATATTCATCTAATTATCTTACATTTGTACCTTCTCAACTCCTCTTCATTCGAACCAAAATCTTAAAGATTTTTAATTTTTTCTTATAACTGAGAAATAAACAAAAATTTACAAAAAAAAAAAGAAATTTTGCTTGTATATTTAACTAAAAACTCTGCCCTCGTAAATTTTTAAACATATGAATAATAATCATTTGAATGTAATAATATTATTCAAATTAAAACACTTGAATATAAAGCCAAAATCAATATAATTGACAAGCATTAGATTGTGCGGTTAGTATATTCAAAGATGTCTTTTATAAAAATTATAGGTATTTCATAATATTTTGATTAAACTTCAATAAGATTTTGTTTGAGATAACTTAACCTCCAATCATTACAAATGATCATTTCACACTTGAATACTTGAATAAATAAACAAAAAAAAATTCAAAAAAAAAAATATAATCGATTTCAAAAAAAGTTAAAAATGTAAACAATAACCTTTCGAAGACGACGCCATTCATTGTTTACTTTTTGATTCATTTTTTCCAGTTGGTTTTATTTTTTTAGAATAGGATACCATGTTTAAAAAAGTACTTTATATAATTGGTTTCGTAATAAAAAGTTACAAAAAATAAATATTTTTTTAAAATAAAAGATTTCTTGATATAGAATTACATTAAAATTTAAACCTTTTTCATTCTTGTAAAAATACTGCCTGTCATTTTTGATGACGTAATATCGGTATATAATATTGAGACAATATCTTTTAAAGCTACTTGGAAATTAGAAATCTTATAATTATAATTAAATAATTTTTAATAAACTTAAACCTAAGAATACTGATGATAAACAGAAAATTTCTTTTTTTTTTCAGAAAAAATATCATGGATTGTTGGATAAAAATGTTGCAAATATTTCATCGGTTGCCCTTTGTATAGGACCTGTTCATAAAATACTGGTCTTTACACGTCTGCATAATTATAGATCATTCAGCTCTCTAGCAAAGGACGAAAACTATTTGAAAAACTCTTATAGATAGATACAGGTCAAAAAATGTAAAGCGTGTAAAATTTGAGTTCACATAGCATACCTGTTTAGAAAATCATGTACACTAACATATTCGGATATTGTGCAATCATTTCAATATTATAAACATAGGGGTGGAATTGAAATCATCTTTTTTTTGAAGTCGGTAAAAAAATATATGTATATATAATATTTAAAAATATTTTGATATGTAATTTAGATAAGTAATTATTACATACTTACATATTACATATTACACTTAAAGTTGTAGAACTTACATAAATGACGCTAATAATTATGTCAAAGATCAAATCAAAATAATATTTTAAATTTATTTATTTTACTTTGCATATCATTTAATAAATAATTATTTGATAATATAATACACCTTCCTACATGTGCAACTGTATATCTGTATACCGTACAAAAAAAAACAGTCAACAATTTACAGAGGCTGACTGGAAATAACATAATAGGACAAGTTTATACCAATAGACTAGCGAAGTAACTACGTCAGCATGTATACTTGTTCTTTTCTGTTTGTCAGAATTTCCTTTATCCTTGTTTTACACAATGCTTTAATACATTGCTAATATTCTAGCTTTTTCTACAGGTAAAATTGATAAGAAAAAAATATTACGATAATGATTTAAAATTATAATATACTGTAGGCTTGTGCTTTTGCTAAGGACTCGTATCGATTCAAGATATTATAAGATATTATACAGCCTTAAAAGTTCAGAAATGGTGGTCCCCATAATCAAGAACTAGGTTCTCTAGATATTTTTAAAGGATTTTTGACGAAAAAATCGAAAACTTTATATTTTATCGGAAAAAGTATAAGTAAATGAAGCTTATAAAATAACAACAGGAGATTGGATTTTTTATTATTTCTTTAGATTCAATATTACTGGAATTATTGCTTGTTGAAGGTGATAATCCGTTGGACAAATATTTAAACCGCATTGAGACATTTTTTCTTCGTAAAGAGGTATTCCCAAAGGCCACTGTAATTGATTATATTTAATACTAGCAAACAACACACAGTTTCACCTGCGTAGTTCCCGTTCTCATGGGAATATAGGGATAAAAAGTAGTCTATGTCACGTGGGGATAGTTTAGTGTTCCAACGGTAAAAGAATATTTCAAATCTTTTCCAGTAGTTTTTGATTCAAAACATACAAAAATACATACATACAAATGTTTCCTCTTTATAATATTAGTATAAATTAATTAAAAGATAAATAGCTGCTTCAGAGCCATAAGGTATTGATTATCCAACCAGTTGTGTAAATTTTATCACTTCTTCTTATTTTGTCCAATAATCGGCAAAATATTCTCTACTCGTTGTGCGTAATTATGAAATATTATTCAAAATTGATTTATTTATTAATTCAATATAGTTGGCCTATGTTGCTGCTATTGCTCAGTACAGCTTATAATCAAAAGTCATTTTAACATCAGAATCAAATTAATAGATAACTCTAACGAGATGAACATGTTTAGATTTGACAGATACTTCAATTTGATATTCAGATTGTATTAAATCAAATTAATTTTAATAAAAAAAAAAAAAAAAGTTTCACTTAATTTACGTAATCGAATCATGATTTTGATTGTAATATTTGTGTCAACTAAATAATGATTATAAACCAATAATATTAATCAAATTGATTTCATTTGCATTATGTCATATCAATTTGTGGAGTCTATTATGATTTGAACAATTATTGTGATATTTTATAAAGAATTAGCTTTCTCTCGAAAATTCCATTGAAAATGTGAGCCTACATGAATCTTTGTTATAATATACCAGGGTAGATAATTTTTGAAACCAAAAAAAATTATAGTAGGATGAAACCAATTAGAAATGCAAGATAATATGATAAAAATGAAAGGAAAAATAAATTACGGGCGATCTGAGTTCGGGAAGTAGGAGGCGGGTGAGTTTTTAAGGGTAAAATTCGGTTTATCTGAATTTCTGGCAAAACTAAACTCCGAAACTTGGTGAAAATTTATCTTTCTATGTTCCAAATACATTATAATTTTTTTGATTTAAAATATTTATTTTTTCATCTTATTTTGAATAAGTATCGAAAAAATACCCTAATTTTAAATCGAAAAATTTTGAGTTTATGTGAAAAAAGTGTTAATACAAAAGGTGTAGATCTTTTTATTACCTATAACTTTGTCATTAATCTTTTTTCCATACGACTTTTAGTTTGGCTGGAAATCGAGATAAATCGTGTTTTATCCTTAAAAACTTACCCCCTCCTACTTCCCAAACTCACATCGCCCGTAATTTATTTTTCCTTTCATTTTTATCATATTATCTTGCGTTACCAATGGGTTTCATCCTACTATAATTTTCTTCTACTTTTTATCATTTTTTAAGGCTTCTACTATGGTCTATAAAATAATATGAGTGCTATAATTTCGATAATAGAATTTTGTCAGAATAGTTTTTAGACTATGCAATTTATATAAAATAGCTATTCTCGTTCCGGTTTCGCCTGAGTATTCAGCAGCCATACTTATCAGCTGCCAGAAGACAATTCAATTTATAATTATAGACGATAAAATTATTATTTATTTCGATCATATATTGAATAATAATAAATTGGACTTTAAAGACGTTCCCAAGAAAATCAGTTTTCATAGCATCTTTTAGAAAATTTAAGACATACACATTTAAGGCATAATTTAAACATATACTTAGAATCGTTCCCTAAACGAAGAAAAAATTTTTACATATCTTGCGGTAATAATTTTTGAAAATTGCCTGCTAAAGATTACATATTTAACCAGTAGCAAATTTAGGGTTAGGCATGTGAGGCCCGGACCTAGTACGGAAAAAAAATTAAAAATCGATTGGGTTTTCTGTAAACTGTAAGACCAAATTTTAAAGTTTATTTTATTGCGCTGTTACTATCGAAACATAGTACCATTTTGAGGGTAGTATTTCTTTGTTAAAATAATTAATCAGGTAAGTACTAAAATATATATACGGTTACAAAAGAAAAAGGGCACCATATCGTCTCGGATCTAGGGCGTCTTCAAACCTAAATCCGTTACTGTATTTTACACGTGCTTTCTATTCGGATCGATTTTGAAGCCAACGTGTTATACAATAACAAATGCAATTTTCTTACGATTGTCTTAAAAAACTGAAAAGTATTAATTGAAGGTATAACAATTATATGTTATATTAAATAAAATTATGGCGACATTCGTTTAATTATAAAAATAAAAATAGCTAGCTCCTTTTGATTGTTTTCAAACTTTTCCTCGCGACCTGACAAGTAAGAGATAACGAATCCAAAAAATGACGCACTGAAATTACTTTTGTATTTGTGCGTTTGGAAAAGTAATGAATGGAACGCATCTTTTTTCAATTGTATTGTATCATAATTTACATTGGGTAATATCTCAATCAGTTGAGCTCGAATCACACTTTAGAACGTTCTAAACTCTGTATATACTCTTGTATGATAAAGTTTAAACAAAATATCAATCAGTTCAGTAGTGCCAAATATTTCCCTCTACAAAAAATTTGATACACTTAATTATAACTTCATAGAGTTTATAACGAATTTTCTACAGACATTCCAAAAAATGGCTTAAATAAGATTTCAATTACGTATCTCATATCGTTCGGATAGGTAAAGGGGCCAAATATTAAAATTTCAATGAGAAAAAATATATTAAAATCTCCTTACAAACCAAAAAAAAATTGGTTATAACAAACTTTAAACGTAGTTATCATCCATTTATGAGTTGAACTTCTGTTAGTTTGCGGTTGTACCTGATCGATATATCAAAATTTGAAATACGCTGTTCAAAATACAGAAAATCTTAAAGCAATCACAGAAATCAATTTAATTTAATGTTAATTTTGCAATAAAATAAAGGAAATTATCGGGATAAAAACTATCGTTTGCTTTAGCCAGAAATGAATGGTACATTTAAAAAATTTGGTTAAGATTGAATCAGTAGTTTCGGAGTCTATCGAAGACGAAAAATGTATATCTTTATACATAAAATAGACGTGACCCGTCTTTTTTTTACACGTGTTAAATAAGATGAGATAATTCTTTTTAATTTGATCAAAAGTTAATTAAACAAATATAATTACAATTACAATAAAATAATAAGTTTTTAATTGAATTTCTTTATGATTACTGATTCAGGGTCATTTATTTTTAAACAAAAATCTGATGTAGATACCACATAACTTCCTTGTACAACTATAAATTTGTTGGTTTAGGAACGATAAATTAAAATTCGAAAATCGATAATTGGTACTGTATTTATTCGATAACAAAATAAATGTCACATATGAATATCTCATACACATTTTTATGGTAAAATTTTAAATGAGACCATTTTTATGGTGAGTTAAGTAGTTTTCCAAATTTATTTTTATGTTTTTTAGTAAAACTTCGATTGTAAACGGAATAATTTTAAAAAAATCTTATATACATTGCTTATTTTTTAATTATTAATGTCGTCGCAATAATTTTTTTTAGTGAAATTTCTTTAGAATCGTTGTGATTTGAGACTCGATGAAACGTTACAATAAACAAAAGCTTAAATTTATATGATTAAGTCGACAAGAGAATGAGGTAAAATATATTACACATTATTATATAGCACAGCCGTGCGCATGCCTAGTTGTTATGTGTATAATTTTATGGTGATCTTGAATTATATTTTATATTATTGGTCTCCTCTCAATGCGATGCTTCGTAGGGTCTCCACTGTCCCCTACTAAGCATTGTCCATATTTATACGCCCTTGTGTAATGCAATATTTACAATATATGTAATATAATATTTAACATAAGAATATTAAATAATTTTTAAGCTTAAATTTATATTTATGATGATAAAAAATAATATGTTTATTATGATAAAAAATAATAAACTTAATATTTATCCTAATATATTAAACTTGATACTCTATATCTATCTCAATTTTTCGTAGGATATTTTTCAGAAGTTTCACTTCTGCCGCCTGTGAATTGCATACACATACATTTATCCAACAAATATACAAGGAAGTACAAAAAAGAAAAGTTTACTTTATTTATTTTACAACAAAGATACCGGAAAAAAAGGCGTAAGTTATAGGTACGCCTGCACCGCCTATTTTGAATGAAAATATACAAAGAATTATTAATTATTTAGCATTATCGCAGCCCTGCCATAGTGCCATTCCTCGTAACAAATAAAGTATATGTCGTTTTCAAGATTTAACTTTCTTTATTTAATTGTAAGTAAAATATTCATTTTAAACAGAACAAATTATAAAATTTCATGATAAAAACCGTTTATTTTAAAGTTTTAATTAAATATGATTCAAGTCGTCACATTTTTTTTTTTTTTTGCCGAGTATAAAAGGTAGTACAAAACAAAAAAGAATACTTTTTTATCACTTCCGATTTTGAACGAAATTAATGAATGCCACGTAATTTTATTAAACACTTTGGGTAAAAGATAAATTTTAAACGATTTTATGTCTGCAGCTTGTTAAACACAAAAGTTTGTTTGACTTTTTAAACGGGTGTTTATCTTTACGAAATTACTAAAATTGATTACTTCTAATTTCTTTGAAGCTAAATAGGAATGTAATAAAATGATTTTGTAAGGTTATCTGTAGTCGAAAAATAAAAAAAAATCTAGTTTATTTGACGATACAGATGGTAGTTTCTAAGATATCGTCTAATATATTATATCATTAGTCACATTTCAAAGAGAAATGATGATGCCTAGCAAATTGCTTATCTAATCATGAAATAAACATCGTCGAATTAATGGCAAAGCAGAATACAGCGAGAAAACAAAGTAGGCCACTCAAGTTATTTGATTCATAGCTTTGGATCCCGCAATTTCAAAAGTCTTGCCCTCTAATCCACAAAAAGTACAAAATAAATCTCAAATCTATTAATTATATAGATTATAATGGTGCAAGTTGGAATTAAATTCTGAGCACTTCAAGATTCAAGCGACTGATGCTTCATTGCAGTAGTTCAGATCGAAGCTTTAATTCGGAACACGTTCTACCTAAACAATTATATTGCTATAAAAACCACAACCGAAATACAATTCAGCGACTCTTATTTCGATGAAGTTCGTAGAAAATCAAACACTTGGACAACGATTTGAAATTCAAGTGTTTAATGCCATAATGGTTATGTACTGGCTATACGCATGGGAACATATTATCAAGTGATCAGAGTTTTCGAAATTCTTTGGCAATTAATCCCTACGTCTCACTCATATATCTTATCGTCTCACTGATATAAATTAACACTAAGCTAGTGCTCTACTAAAGTTTTATACATCTATGGTTTTAAAAATGTTATAAATAGATACAATTATTTTATTATTATTTAAATTATTATTGTTTTGTTTAAATTTTTATTAAATATCAAGGTGATGAGGAGTTTAATAATAATGAGTTTTGATAATTAAAAAAAAAAATAAATAAATAAACTAAAAGTAAAAATTAAATCATATGATTGATTGACATTTTTACTATAAATTTAATATATCAAATGATGAATAAAATCAGTTCAAGGCTATCGATTTAGCATCCAATCCAACAGAAATACTTATAAATTATTAGTGAACCGAAATTGGCCGAGCGTAATGTTTGTTCCGCTGTAACTTTCGAACAAGTTAAGCAATTTTGGTGAAATTTGGTTTATAACATCTCAGAAATTTACTATATATGGGTTTTATAAAAGCTATACATCTCCTTTTGGGAAAATCTCCATATATATCAACTTGCTTTCAATTTGAATTAATCTGGAAAAATAGAAACCTTATTTTCTTATCACATACTTCCTTATTGGAAAAAATTTAGAAAAATATCAAAGTATTTTCTTTGAAAGCTACGAAGACGAGATACAAATATGAAAAATTTATGTTTTCCTTTGACTCCTTTTGTGTAACCAATGAAAATTCGGTTTTCGATTTATTTTCGAGTAAGATGTACAGCTCATAGAACTACTAGTTTATAGAGCAATAGATGCTAACAAAATTCGTTTGGATAAGTAAAGAATCCTGTAGTAGACAAAATCCTGTAGTTTTGGCCCAAATTTTATATGTCATCCCTTTATGTAGTTAGGTAAGGGGAAATTCTTGTAGTTGACTACCTTATCATAAGGTACTATTTAGGAAATACACTATCTAAATTCAAATTTATTTTTCAAATTCATTATTATTCAAATCAAATAATACTACTAAGTGATATCTCAAACCACAATCATATTTGAATCAATAAGCAATCGCATTTAAAGAAAACTTAAACAAATTGTACTGATTGACTGAAGTGAAAAGTTAAAATCCGTATCCGTGTCCTTTTTGGATTCAACTCTAATTCAACCACATGTCAGGTATTTAAGCAATTAACACTGTTAGTTGATATCTTCGCTTGTGTATTATAATTCTTCTTAGAATTAGCTTTTTATTTAAATACATAAAAGAGAAAATATTTTATATATCTGAATACTTTACAGGAAAGCATATAAGATAACGATCTCAAAATAACCGATTAGCTTCCAGAAAATGTTCGAATTCTTAATTCTACACATATATAAAATTAAAATTTCGCATGGTTCTCGTGGAACGACCGACCATTCATATTATATTCAAATTTTATTAAATGTAAAATTATTTAAATATATGCAACTGACTTTACATTAAAGTCATGAAATCGTATATAAAATATTTTTGTAACAAAATAATAATGATTGTTATACAGTTATTTAAAGCTGAAATTTGTCCAGTAAAATGGCTAATATTTCAATATAATATATTAAATTGTTTTTACTTAAAACAAACATAGATAGAAACCTTTATAGAAGTGACATTATAAATGGCTATTAGTAGACCTCTATGATCAAAAAAAAGAATTATTTTCTAATTTTTATCGATTTGAATTTATTAAATTTTTTTTTAACAATAAATAGTGTTGTCATTAATAATAAAAAAAAAACCTTTCATAATTTGTTTCCAATTTTTATTCGACCGTAATTGAAAGGAATAAGTGAAACATACGAGTGCATAAATAAATTATATACATATATTTTTTTAAAATATCACAATATAATTAGAAAATAATTATAATGCCATCTAATCGAAAAGGTGGGTCCTGGTGTTCGGTGTATGGATGTAGAAACAATTCCAATATGAATAAAAATATTAGTTTTTTTCGATATCCAAAAAATATTGAACGGTATGTATTTGAATTTAGCCTAAAATTATATAGATGAGTCTTTTTGTCAGAGAAATTTCCGAATGTTATCATTCCGAAATATGAACCGCATTTGAACAATTTTGGGTTGCAAATTCAAAGGTTTTGCTTTTATGACGAATAAATTTATGTGAAATATGCGCGTTAAAAACAAATTTTTAATTAAGCAATAATACTACAATATTTGAGTTTTAACTTCTGGCAAAAAATGGCAAAATATTTTGAATTTTTTTTTAACACTTTTAATATAGTGTGGTATTCTTTGAAGATATTACAATCTTTCAGCAAATTTTTACTCGAATTAATTTGATATAAATATTTATTTCTTAACGAAATACTTCAATATTCAATATATCAGATATCTCTTCAAAATTCAATTCGATTTATCGAAACAAAAAACCTACAGATATAGGATATATCTAAATTTTAACCTGTCAATACTCATAAAAAAGATAAATTAATAATAATATTCAGAATAATATAAGAATATCAGTTTCTTATTTGATTCCTAACTGTTTAATTTATTGATGTTTTACATTATTTTTACAAGCTCAAAAGCATGGATACATGCAACGGGACGTCGAGACTTACTGAAAAAAGGGACAGAATATGCTTATAAGAATTGCCGAGTATGCGCCAAACATTTTGAGAATGAAATGTTTGCAAACGATTTAAAAAATCGCTTATTACCGACAGCCGTACCAAAAATACTAGTATCAAGTAAGTGTGATTGATTTCATTTAATTATTTAACTGACGTTGTGAATTTTAAAACCTACGTAAAAAAAATAACAATGGAAATTAATAAATTTCGATGCATATAGGCAATTGTTTTGCATATTTATATTAAGATTTACATATACGTAGTTTAAAGGTCTAAAATACAATCGGAACCAAACATTTGCTTTTGTGAACTTTAATTAACAATCTCAAATAATATCAAAGCATTACAAATTTTAGACTGAACGGGTTTGAGTTTTTGATAGAGACCTCTATAGACTATATAATAAAGATAATCTCTAATGTAATATACATTGCATTTTCTTCAATTTTCGCGCACAAATAACTAAAAAAATAATTATCCAAATGTTATACAATTTGGTATGTACACACTCAACATGGAAACATAGGCCATGCTGAAGAGTTTTTCGCGTAAAAACATTTCTAAATATTTTTTAAAAAATTTTTACTTTAAGATTTTGTTTCCTCAAAAAATTGCCCTCCGTTTTGATGTCAAGATTGTTCATACAAAATTTCATAATATTTGGATACTTATATTTTATGTTAACTATATGCAAAAAATGAAAAAAATACTTAAGGAAGGTATATTACATTAGAAATAGTCTTTATTATAGTGGCCTGTATCAAAAAATTTGCGTCCCTTCATATTACATAAAACTAGTTTTGTAATGATGAAGAAATTACAATGTCAGTTAAGATTAAAATAAAGTAATACCACTTAATCATAATTTTAATTAATTTAATATTGTTGTTGTTGAAAATTAGATGACACAACAAACGATGAACCGGTAAGATAGATTTAAATAAAGCACTATATGTCTTAACTTTGTTCCAAGCACCTTTGTAAAGATGGCTTTGTTCGTTTGTGATAGAGCATTTATATATTTTATATATTCTCTATGGCATGACATTATAAATATGCTTTTATTTATAAATAATTTAATATAATTGAATAATCAAATTATTTGAATTTAATACTTTACATTTCTATTCCCATGGTTAATAAAACAATTTACAACAATGTCTTTAAGAACGCTTTTATAATTGAGACAAAACTATCAGAAAACGAATTATATAGCGTTTTTTATTGTATTTGTCGATATTGAGAGCTCAGTAAAATGCAATCAGCTAATGGTCTTTGATGAAAAGAGCTTAAAAATATGTGGTTTCACATCTTTCATACTATGAAGCCGGCATTTCGTATTTAACTACCATCTTCGTTTGACCAAAAGTAAATTGTATATTATAATGTTTTATTTGCATATTAAGTTTTACTATTATTTTGCTAAAATTGTCATGGCTACATATCAATAAACAGCCTTAATTTATGATTGACAAATCTATAGTGCCATCGTGGATTGTATGCATATTGCTCAATAATATCTAATTGCTCATTCCCACAATTGCCATCGCTATTTCAACCCTATCCTTCGACTATTCAACGTGTATTTACCTTTTCGCAGCTATTTAGATTATTCGGTTTAAGATAGTTACTTGATGATGAAACTATGTACAATTTTAATAAATTACTACTTTTTTCACCAACTTACCAATTAACTTTCTAAAAATTCCCTTCCAGTTCAAATTTAATGCGTGTAATGGCCGAATCTTGTGCCGACGATGGATCACAAGCACTTAAGTGAATTAGCTTTGAATTAATTATAAGAAATCTGCGATCTCAACTTTAATTTATCAATCGTTAATTTTAAACTATTCATCGGAATGTGTTCTAAACGTCTTCTTGCTTGTCGCTTATCCCTTCGACATAAAATCTTCTTAACACTGGTGCAATGACAATTAATTTTTATTATTTAAATTAAATATTTTAAAGTCTTATTTACTTGGAAATATAAAAATTATATTTTTTTAGAAACCCGAAACTCAAAAAGATAATAAAATAACAAATTTTCAACGTCCAAATGGTTTTTTTGATAATTATCGTCCAATGGAACGCGATATGGAATGTCAAGAGCCAAAAACATATCATGAATTGCAAACAGTAATTTTAAATTTTAAATATGATCATGGCTTGTCATGGGAAGAATATTTTAATCAAATCAATAATCTGTATCAACAACAAAAAATTGATGTAGAACAAGTAGAATTGGAAAAAGTCGAATCATCATCCACAAATTCCGAATTGAATTTGGATGAAAATTCAATACAAAATAAACGAATTTATGCAAAATGTGATGTTTGTAATAAAAAAATGTTATCAACAAATTTTATTAAACATCAATTAACGCATAAAATTAGTTAAATTCCATCACAAATACATATCAAAATACATATTGAAATAATAATATTTATTCATCAAAGCCAAGTTATACCTTAAGATTTTTAAACCACATCTATGGTTAAAGTTAAAGTTAGGTTAATTTTATTTTTGGCGTTTTGATAATATAATTAAAAGATGGGCAAAAAATATATTCATTAAAAAGATGTACTCAACCTCCCGAAATAAATGAAAAGTTGAAATAATCACAGACTAATTGTAGATAGGAGTACTTGTTATGCGCAAGTCTCGCCTTCTGCCATTAAAAATGGTTCAAATGGAATGAAATTTGACATGGGTAATTTGAATGTAGGATATTGCGTTGAGTTTAGTTACAAAAAAACTTAACTGTAAATTTAACCATATTTGATAACAATTTGGCTAACTAATAGATTATTAATGACTATGAAATAATATATAAATAGTGATTAGACCATTATTAAGGCAATAATAAAATATATGACTGAAATTATTTATATTAACATATTAGTTTTTATTAAATATTTAATTATTTATTCATAAAGCTGAGTTTTTTATTTATACATTTTCTATTTTAGCTTTATTCTCTACGAAGAGTACTATAACTAAATAATGTGGTTATGTTTAGTTTAATCATTTTTATGCAAATTTCCGAAAGAGTGAATTCGTAAATAAAGCTAAGGTCAAAATATTTTCGCATCTCTTTATATTTGTGCTTTTTTAACATCCAATATTTACAATTAAAGATATAACAAATGTACTTCTAACTATAAAAGATAATCGATCATAATTGAGTTCTCTTTTTTGAGAACATTTTAATGGCGTCTAGATTTCATAGTTGGAAACTTTACTATTAGTTCATTTATCAATTTTAAAATTCAAGTACTTCATAAAATCTTACTGTATTTGTAATATGTCCCTAATAAAGTCCTATTGAAATTCAATCGGAATTAATAGAAAATGAATGTTTTCCTATTGAATTTCCTAGATGTTAGCTTATAAATCCTCAAATAACGCTGGCAATTTTCAACTAAAATCCGTAAGTAATAATTAACGATTTTGATAAAGAATCTGAAAGATGTCGCATTAGTCTGTGGGACAATGCTTTCACTCAATTATTATCAAAAAATATATTTTACCGATAAATTTTCTCATTATTATTAACATGTTGGACATTATTATACAATGTAATATATATATATACATTTTTGACGACATATAAGGCTGCTTACTATGATGTTCCGAATGCCGTCGTTAAGAATACTTATGCGATGAGTTTTTGTTGATTACCCGCAAATTTAAAAATTTGATTCTCTATATACAGCGCCTATATCGGTTAAACAAACATAAATAATAACAAAACTTTTCAGTGAGCCCAAACATACATAAATATTGCCCGTGTTCTGAAATAGACTGTAACAGTACTCGTAACAGTGTATAAAATTATAGACTTTATATAAGCGAGACAAAGGTGCTGTGATGACTGTGACAGTCTGTAATCTATTCCAGAACGGGCATAATATTTTAATATAATAGACAATAATAACACACTTGTTTACACCACCATCTCTTTTAAAACCTTGTGAAGTATATATATATATATATATCTTCAATTGACAATAATTACAATCACACTAAAAAGAAGCCTACACGAATTATCTTTACATTGCTTAATATCGCATATTTATTATATACATTACTATTTATTCTTGTTTGATTCTAATTTTCAATAATATTTGGAGAAACTAACGTATTAATCCGATTCAATTCATAAGCCAGTTTTATCTAAGATGGTATGAACTTTAAAATTCTATGGTATGAACAAACCTAAAATGAATATGACATAAGCCACAATCCATATAAAAAGTGAGGTTAAAATTATCGTCGTCAATAAACAGACGATACATGTGATAAAATAAATACAAAATGCCATTAATAATTTTATCAGGAATTCCAAGCAGTGGAAAAACAACTCGTGCTAAGGAATTACAGGAGTATTTTGAACAAAAGGATGTCAAAGTAATTGTAGTATCTGAAACAGATGCTATTTTAAAAGCTGGCTTCACTAAAGATACTTTTTATGCAGGTACATATCATAAGTATTTAATGAAGCCTATTCCAGATTTTATTAAAAATGGTTCCCCTTAAAAATTTTCTAAGAATGACCGGAATTTCAATTATAGTTTATTCTTGATACAGCTGAAATCGGCTTATCCTATTTAGCTTTGAGAAGACCAGATTTCCAATCAGTCTGCATCGATGAATTTTAAAATATTTATAAATACTTAGAAGTATTTGAAAAATTTGTTATTCATTAAAAAGAAATCTAATATATTTGTCATACCGGTTTCCCACTTATTGTAACTTCCGTAATCATTTAGTTATCTAGAAAAATCGTAAACCTAAAAATATGTGAACTCGTATTTTTTAATTTACAAACTTTGAAATTATTTTTTAACTCTGGAACTAGAGTCAATATATATTATTTTCTTTGATTTCAGATTCTCAAAAAGAAAAACATATTCGTGGCGTATTAAAATCGGACGTACAACGTTTAATAAACTCAGATACCGTCGTCATATTTGATGGCACTAATTATATTAAAGGTTATCGGTATGAATTGTATTGTGTTTCAAAAGCCGTAAAATGCACTCAATGTACAATTCATTGTGAGATTAATATTGAAGAAGCTTTTCGACTTAATCAATTACGAGATGATCAATATTCGCGAAATACATTTGACGCACTTGTCATGCGATATGAAACACCTGATGGACAGAATCGTTGGGATGCACCATTATTTGTTGTATTTCCTGGTGATTTATTAAATTTTGAAGCGATCAATGATTGTTTATTTAATAAAAAACCACCTCAGCCTAATATGTCTACACAAAATGTGAGTATATGGAGGTTTGTTTTAGAAAATTTTAATCATTGTTTTAATTTTTCATTTTTGACACAATTGAATGCAATTAAATAATTGGATCCCATTTTTCCAAATGATTGCTAAAATATATTTTTTATATACAAAATATTTTTAATTTTCGGTCTATTTTTTGCGAATTTGATTTTTCTGTATCACTCAAGTGGTTTAAGCAACACCTCATTACTTTATATTTGAGCTAGATACTACATTACAAATCTTCTGCTTATCGTTAAATTATATATTTTTTATTTATACTAATTTATTTGTTTATTTTTATAGGCTCCATTAAATTCAACAAATTTTTTATATGAATTAGACAAAATTACACAAGAAATAAATCAAGCAATATTAGCAGCATTACGTTTAGGATTCTCAGAGAATATTCGATTACCGGGTGTATCTCGTGATTTGACGATGGATTGTGGTGGTATTAATGCAATACAATTGACACAATTACGTCGACAATTTATGACATACACAAAAATGCATCCAGCTGATGTTAATACAATCCCAAATTTATACGTACAGTTTTTAAAAAGTTCAATTTCAGTTTGATTTTTTTTTTTTTTGTATTTTTTTTAACTATTATTGACTAATTAATAAATTATTTATTATTATTCTTATCATAGTTTTACTAATTTATTTTACAATCCTTAGGGCGGTTTATCAACAACCTGTTATTCTGGCATAAAGAAATGTGTTTTTAAACAGCCGTTGACTTATCATGTAATATACATTGTATTTTCTAGCACCAATAACTCAAAAGATACTTATTCAAATGTTATGCAATTTGGTATGCACAATATTGACATTAAAACTAGAGTTTGTTTTATGTATACTCAACAAAAAATTATCTATCAGAATTAATCATGTTTATCTGGAAAATTAATTTTAAACTCGAAAAATTATAAAAAAAACACCATAAAATTAGTGTATTTCCTAATTTTAAGTAACTATGAAAGAAAATTTAGGTCGTTGGGTTTTTTATGTTTTGGTTACTAGTGTACATTAATTTAAATTTAAAAAAATGATGGTTTACAATAAAAAAACAACTTCGTAGGGGACACCCGGGTTTGAACCGGGGACCTCTCGATCTGCAGTCGAATGCTCTACCACTGAGCTATATCCCCACATACAAGTAATTACTATCTTAATAAAAATCGATACTCAAAAGTTTATGTGTTTCTTAAGTAAACATATTTTTAATCCCACAAGAAAGCTTACAAGTTTGAACTAGTAAATCTAGCATAATAATTATATTAACTTTAATTATAAACATACTGCAATTTTGCAAAGATGCGGAATTCGTATTATTAAGTTTGACAAAACACGTACTAATACTGTTTTTTGTTCAATACAGTTATTCCAACTTCTATCGAGAATCAAATTTTAATCAAATTAGTGAAATAAAAAACAAAAAACTGCAGATCAGTTGAATGCTCTACCACTAAGCTATATCCCCATGATGTTATTTGAGGAAGACTTTCTCATTTTCACTATATATACCAACATAAATGTCTTTTTAAAATCAACTTTTTTTTGAAAATTAGAACTAATAATTAGTTTTAAAATTTTTACTTTTTTTAAAGTGTACTAATTTCAGATTTATTTTAGTATTTAAACCCAAATATCAAATTTATTATAATTTTCTTTTAGTTCAGTCTAGTAATTTTAAAGGATTTATATACTAAACGGTTCCTGTTGCTCATATATGAGTTAACCCGTTTATCATAAAGGCCACACTTATATTTTAGAACGAAGAACAACAAATGAATAAAATGTTAAATTTAAAAGTGTTCAAAATTCGCACATAATGGGCGTGTTTGGCCGAAGTAACTACTTAGTAAGCCAGTCAGCATAAACAAATTAAAATCTTACAAGCTGACTATAGCGCTTTTCGGCCATGACAGACTTACTGGCTTAACATAAATCATAACACAAAACACCGGTTTACGTTATATCCCGTACATAACCTCATAGACTGTATATAATTGAAAGTAATCAATTTAGGAATATAATTTAATTCGTGTAAATAGTTGCAAATGGATAATTTTATGAGAAATATTTTATTGGAAGAAATATTAAAGTATACACAGTTTATACCAGACGTAAATTATTACGTCTAAAATCATTATATAAGGTGCTTGTATATCTGAACAATGACATCTGTTCCTGTTCGTTTTGTTTACATCAACAATAAACAAAATGGCGTTGTATAGCCATACTTACTGCGTTAGCACTTATTTTGTGTCCCGGCCGAAAATTTTGTAAGAATAGTAAGTGACTTACTAAATTTAGTAAGTACTTACTTCGGCCAAACACGCCCGTTAATGTGTTAAAAACTAGAAAAAATTCGAATAAAATATTTTAAACGTTTTATGAGAAAAATTCACATGCCATAGTTATATTTTACTTTTTGCTCGAAGAGAGTAAACACACTTTCAATTTATTGTTTCCTTCCTTCTACAATATTAGTAGCACTTCTGTGGAAATTAAATAAAAAATAAAATAGTCCGTGGAGTCCCTCCGAGCGAAACGAAAAGTGAAACTTCGTATCATTATCACTCTCGTTCCGCCTCTTTCTACCTTCCGCCCAGGAGCGTTGAACTTTTAACGTAACGTAACCTTGTTGGAAGTCGTATTAGAAGTTTCACTTCAATAAATGTTATTTAAAACTATGTAGTTCATATATTTGTGAATAATTAATTTAGTAAATAACAGATAGGAAACAACTAGTATGTATTGAAAAAATGAAGAAACAAGAGTGTATGTTTCGAAATATGATGGTGTTAATATACAATGAGATATGATACAATCTTGTGTATTAGTAATGTAAATATCATATTTGATGACATCATACCTTACTAACCATTATCTTCGTCAGAGTTTTGAAACAAAGACAAAATAAACTTCAAAAAACATAAATAGTTTCAGCGATCGAAGTTAGTAAAACCATCCGTGAATAGGTGTTATTCTCATAAGTGTTTAGTAAGCAGTGAAGTGAGTTATAAATATATTCACTGACAGCAGCTTCCACTACTCACCTAATTTCATAGTTATTACAAAAAGTGAATAGTCATATTTGAATACAACAGGAATAGACTTCAAGTTAACTTTTATAACAAATAGAAGAATTAATAATTAAAAATAATGTCGTTTTCAAGAATTGATATGAATGAAGCTCCTCCATTTTGGCAACATGGACCAACTCCTGGTAAATTCTATAATTTTCCTGGTGTAGCCGAATCATCAAACAGTACATTCAATGCTGATTATTTCACACGTTCAAAGTAAGATATTTATTTATAGTTTCATAAAAGTGATAGTAAAAAAGATATTTTTTCATTTCGTAGACTACTAAACGGTTTAAATTATTAATAGTTAGAGATTGTAATAAATATGTCCCGAATTCAAAGTAAGGTTAAAAACAGCAAGCAATCAATGGTTTAAAATTTAACTACCTGAAGCTTCATTATTTGTACATGCGTTATTTTTTCTCAATTTTATCCAATTATGCAGTTTGTAATCCCATAAATCGAAGTCGCTATTTATATATTGGGCCATGTATTTAAAAATTTTTTTTTTTTTTTTGGGAATTATTAAAACCTTTACAAGAAGAAGTCAACATAGAAACAAAGGCTCCCCGAGACGAACGTAAACATTGTCTCTCCAGAATTAAATTCAAAGAAAAATACACTTACCTTGAAAAAATACTTCAAAGATGAGCAGGCAAAAACTTTGTTGTCAGAAAATTTATTATCTGATCAAGTACAATTTAATGTCTAAAAAAAATTTTATTATGCTATGGATTTTACTCGTTTGAAATTTTGTAACGAATGGGCTTATAATAAAATCAATTTTTTAAATAGGACTCCAATCACAACTGGATCATCTGTTATTGGTGTAAAATTCGATAAAGGTGTTATAATCGCAGCTGATACACTTGGTTCCTATGGTTCGTTAGCACGTTTCCGTCAAGTTGAACGTATCCTTAAAGTCAATAATAATATAATATTGGGTGCTGGTGGGGATTATGGAGATTTTCAATACTTAAAGGATATTATTAATCAAAAAATGTAAGTTTTTTTATAATATGTAAAAAAATTTATTTTTAGTGTCCATTATCAGGAATGTTTAAACGGAACACAACTTTTTAATTCAATCATCAATATTTATTTTACCTCCTTTAAAGTAGACTTCAATCTTCAAAACAAGTGGCAAAGTAAGGAGAGCATTCGGTTATTTCCTAATTTTCTTAAAAATGGTGGTAAATGTAATGATGGATAGTGAAAAATTAAAATTTTTAATTAATAAAAATTGTCTACTTATTTTTTTAGAATATTATAAAAAAAACCTTTTGCTTTTTGTCTTTAAAGTAAGAAAAAAGTAGTGAAAATTTTGATTTCCCATACACCGAACACATTGCATTTGAGTAACTTTCCTTAGCTTTCGAATAATTTTAGCAGGCTTTTTATTGGTTTAAAGCCTTTCATTATCCAAAATCTTTATTTTTCCTTTCAAAGCTTTTATTATTTGCAGAAATTTATTTGAGATAAACAAATAGGACAACAAAAATTTAAAGAGAATTGGAATAAAAAATGAAACCATCTCTCAAAAGCTCATTGTATGCCTTCTGTTAAGTGTAGAGCATTTATTAATATTAACATCGGATTTAATTTTAGAATTGACGAAGAATGTTTGGATGATGGATTTCGTTTAAAACCAAAAGCGCTATACTGTTGGTTAACTCGTGTCCTTTATCAAAGACGCAGCAAATTTGATCCATTATGGAATAATTTCATCATAGCTGGCGTTGAAGATAACGAACCATTTATTGGTACCGTTGATAAATTAGGTACCGCATATGTAGATGACGTGATTGCAACCGGATTCGGTGCATATATAGCAACACCATTGTTACGGAATGCATTGGAACAGAATAAAGGAGTACCATTAACAAAAGAACAAGCTGAAAAAATAGTATTACATTGTATGGAAGTATTGTTCTATCGTGACACACGTTCATATCCAATATTTGATATTGCAACTCTATCTATGGACGAAGGTGTTAAAATAGAACAAAAACAAGTTAATCAAAATTGGGAAGTGGCACATTTAATCCGTGGTTACCTTTAAACTATATTTCTTTTTGTATAACTATTTTCAATCAATTAAATAAATCAATCAATTTTTATATTTTGTTTTATTCTATTATATGAAATAAACCATAATCGTAACTTCAAAGCGTCTCCTATATATTTAAAATTAATAGCACTAAAAAATTCAAACTTTAACTAATGTGTATTAAGAACTTTATTTCATTACTTGGCTGCGGCAACTTTTAGCGTGTGTATGTAGACCATTACGTAGTACTTTGAATTGATAATCAACTTTTATTGAAAATAATAGTTGTGTATATATTATTTACATTAGTAATTAAAAATAAAATTTATAATCGCATTTGATTATTTTCGAATGGTTCAACTTCCATGCATGTAAATCGTAGACATATGTTATAGTACTAATAATGGCTGGGTTGGAAATCAACTGATCAATAAATGCCACCGCCAAATAAACCTACAAAAACCATGATGACAGTTTTTTAAAAAATATTGCAGTTAGTTTGAAATTCAGTCATAAATATTGTATTTTGAATTTTATTCAGTATTATTATACTATTTGCGGCAAAAATAGTCCGTAAAAAATAATCGTTTTTCATTCTTTAATACACTCTAATTTAATATCGCATATACATTCTTAAGCATACAAATATTTTGACTAAGTTTTATCTTGGTATTAAAAGTATAATTTTTAATCGAATTTAATTGTTCATTCATAATACAAAATTGAACCTGTTTTTGGAATAACTCCAACATAAACTTATATACAGCCTAGTAGCATATGATTTTCTGTCTATTATTGTGTAGCTCACATTAATTTGCCATATTGACCACAAAAGTTTTTAATATAGTAAATCTAAATATTCTCTTAAATGCACAGCACATATTTGATCACTCGGATGATAGAGACGAATCAACATTTAACTCACTTTGTCGGAACAGTCTCCACATATTTTATGCTGTTTATTTACTATATACAAATTAATTGGGCCAATACGCAAAGCTACTAGAGTCACAGTCTTAATTTTTATTATGAGTCTATATTTAATATAAATCTGTTTTCCAGCTCTAAGCAACCCATTTCCAGAATATATTCAGCAGCGAATTAGTTTAAATCACAAATATATATTTGTTTAAATTGTTGTAAAAATTATATTTTAAACATAAAAATCTAAAAAATTACTCGAAACAAAATTTTTCAACATGCAATTTTAAGAAACTTGATGTCCTTAAATTACAAAAATGAATACGATATGTTTATATGAGACTGCAAACTGGGTCCTCTCATATGACTTCTTATGAGTAAAATTTATTTTTATAGTTTGTTAATGAGCTCAAATGTGTTTTTTTTTTTTTTTAATAAAGAAATCATTCAATTTACATAAATTTATTTTTTTGAGATACATCTTTAAATTGCTACCGCCCTTCATTTATTCTTGAAGTTTTATTAGGTTTATGGCTGCACTACATCTACCATTCTAAAGTTCTAACATTTTTATAATTGTGTACATATCTTGATCACTGAAGGAACGATATCTGCTTTTTACAAATTTTAATAACGACACACTGTAATACTATTCTAGTGTATTACCTTACACTGGTTTCTGTTAACTATTAGGAGCTACTAACTGTACTGGCAGTCAGCAGATAATACGTAAGAGGATTTCGAATAACACAGAATGTAGATCGTATGCCTCTCTAGGATTCCATCTTTCTTGATATGCATAATACACAATATAATCGTAATAAGTTAAAATACTTCGTGGGATTTGGAAGATCTCTCTTTATTTAAAGCAAGTCAGCATTACCTATCATTTTGCACACTGATTAAAGCATAAATAACATTAGATTTATATTAAGAAGGTAATAATTTTTTTTTATTTATGAGGTTTTGAAGGTTTGAGTTATCGACTGTATAAAACAGTTTATAAAGTTTTTATAAACAGGATTCTTCGACTGACTGGTTACTAATCAATATCAATTACTCAATTTAAATTTATTTACAACACATGCATAGTAGCCATTTAATTAATACTAACGTTGTCCAGCAGAGTGTACTTATAATAATTGAATATACAATGAAGATAAATACAGATATGTTCATGTATGTGCAAAAAGACATAAAAAGAGTACATACAGAATAGTTAGAACTCTTATTATTTATATTGTATGCACTTAAACATTATGCGTATGCGGTAAAGAGAAAAAGAGATAGAACCAAGTATGAGTTAATTGAATTGAGTTTAGGTATTATGTTCAATGAAAGAATAAAATATGAAGTATTTATGTTAAATTTGGTGAGTGTTTTTATTGTAAATAAATATGAACAAGACATCAAAATACAAATCATTTAAGAAATATTAAAAAAAGATATCTTAAATTCGTCTTCTTAAAATCATTCTGACTCAGAGTTCGATGTAGTCAAGTTCAGTCAAGTTAACATCTTACCAAAGTGATTTCAATAAAATAATCTTTTTTAACCCACTTGTAAATATCCAATCCATTTAAGGAGTGTTACATTTATCACAGATATTTTAGAAATTTATCTTAATTAAGAATATTGAGATGTGTTGTTTTTGTTTTCAAAATAATATTTTTGAAGAACTGTCATAACTTTATCAAAATAATATAAAAAGACATGCTTTGAAACTTCAATGTAGGTGTGAATTTTCTTTTATAAAAAGTTTAACTCTACATGACATTTTGACATTCACTATTGTGGAAACAATTGAATTTGCGTTTTGTGTCAAATTTTCCAATTTTTTGGGTTGTTTATAAACCCTATTTTAACATGTGTTATGTGCGCCGGTGCTCCGAAATTTGTGTATTTTTATAAAAAATTTCCAACACCAAAATTAAAGTAGCTATGTTTTTGTTATAATTGTGAGTTTTTATTGGATCCAAGTTCTGAAATGAGTTCTGTGTCAATTTGATTGCATTTTTATAGGAATAAGAAAACGAATAAACTAAAACGAACATCATGGCGTACCGTAAGCCGCATACCATGGATGAATTTGCGAAAATTTGTATCAAAGGTGATACTAAATTACGGCAAACGGTTGGTACCGATTTAGTGGCATATCTAGCAGATGATGATAATCCAATTGAGTGTGAAGATATTGGAGCATTCATTGATGCTTTGGTACAATGGACGCAAGGAAGTAATTATAAAGTGAGTTATATTAAATTTTTTTGTTATACTACGACCTTTGCTATCCCACATTGTATTCTATTTAACAATCAATGGTTTTGGGGTCGATATTCAAAGGGTGATGGTAGTGTTTTCTCAACTATTATTAGTATAATTATTGGATTTTTGCAAAAAGAGGGGGAACCCAAAAAGAGAGTATTCTAAAATGTAGGGACGGAACAAATTGATTAAAAAAATTTTATATACTTGAACCTAACTTGGCAAGCAATTTTTAACGTCGTATATTTGGTATTTCCAACGATAAGTATAGTTTGAAGCACTATTTGTTTCTGTGGCAGTAGAGATGAAAGTAAAAATTTTCAACCATTTAACATATTCTAAGTAATGCTTATGCAAAATAGGTAAAATCTATAATTTTAAAATGAAACGTGGTTGATCGAGTGATTAATCAATTGATTCGTAAACATCTCGTTGTTGAGTGGTATTTATTTCAATTTCATTGATGTCAACACAAAACTGGGAATGTTGTAGTATGATAAAATTTTTATGGAATCTTTATGAATATAATTAATTTTGTATTAATTATAAATGTATATGTATCAAAATAGGGTGAAAGCGTTCGAAAATTTCAAAACATTTAAGTTTTACAACGCTGCCATAATATTTCTATTATATTATATCATTATTTGGCATTGTCATTCAATTCTGTACTATGTTTAAGATTTGAAATTTTTAACTCTTCTTGTTAGTTAAACATCAATTAAAAAATTTGATTCGAACTCATACGCTTTGAATAAATTTTATTAAATAATGTCGAATAAATAATATTTAGAATTGATTCGAACATATTGAATTAGTGTTTAAATATTACACTCAGTTTATTATTGTTTTATTTTTTATAAATATTACAACTTTAATTGAATTAAACAATTTCACAATGCAATAGGTAATTAAAATTTTGAATGAATGATGTAATAGACAAATAAATACACTCGTATCCAAAACAAATAAGTCATTAAATTATATTTTGATAAAAAATAGAGGACTTGAATAAAAATAAGATGTTTTAAAAAATTTTTTTTTTTTTTGAATAATAATTTAAAAATTAATTAATTTTATAAAAATAATTGATTCCAATTTTAGGAAAAGAAATAAATGACTTGTTTATATTGAATGATTTAGAAGCAGGAATTAAGCAGACCTTACTTTGACTGAGAGCTCCTGGGAATTTGAGTAACGGCCTTTCTGTAAGTCTGTAATTTTTATAGTGATGAATCATACTATGCGAAGTACGGAAACCATGTTCTGTCCAGAATCAGCCTTGCACGTCATCAGCTTGTATACATTTGAAAGGTTTAAAAGATGGGTTGTGTCAAAAGGGTAAGAGTTAAGAAAAAGGAGTTGTAGAGCATACAATTTTACATAAAAAAGGTACTTTGATTTGTTTGACTATTATTAAAAATAACGGAGCCAGAGAGTCTAGATATTTGTTTTCTCACATTAAAGTATACATCTCACATACATTTAATATACATGTAAATTCTATGCGTAAAAGTTTCTAGACCTCTAGCTCCGTTATTTTTAATAATAGCCAATAAAGACAAAGAACCTTAAATTTTATGCTCTACAATATTTATTTGTACAACTTTTTTTTTCCTTACACCCAATTCAATTTACACCCCTTTTAAATATATAAAAGCTGATGACGCGCAGTGTCGATTTCTACCAGAACTTGATTTCCATACTTCGTATAATATGATTCACCACTGAAAAAAATTACAGCAATACATAAAGATCGTTACTTAAATCTTTCACGAGGTTTTCGACTACATGGGGGTATAGTTCAGTAGTAGAGCATTTGGCTACAGCTCGAGAGGTTCCCAGTTCAAACTCGAATGTGCACTTCGAATTATTTTTTAATTGTAAATCATAATGTTCTTAAATTTTTAGGTGATGTAATAGGAATGCCTTACAGAGAGACCGTTACTCAAATTGTACACGAGCTTTTAGACTATTTTTATCGTATGAATGACTCATTAAGTTTGATAAAAATTCGTCTACTCAGGAGAATATACCATTAAATAAATATGACCTTACGTTGATACCAAACTTTTTTATGCAATTCAAATTTAATGTACGCGAGTGTAAATTAAAAATATTCCATAGAATTAAAGTTTTATAATTAATATAAATGTATAATTATTAATCAATTAAAATTAAATGTTATTTAATAATTTTAAATTTAGTGCGGTTCCGTAACTCAAATAATATCTAGATTCGATACCTTTCATGTAGACAAGATCTTATGAAATGTATAATTTTTATTTTACATAAGAATACACCCACCCCATTTTCGAAAATTAAAAATCAGTTTTTCATTTAATATAGATTAAAATGATTATTGGATTATTTTACATAAATAAAAAAAAGTACTGAATATATTTAAAAGTTTTTTTGATCATATATATTATGATACTAGAGTCTCACTAAAGTGCCAGGAGTCTCTTAAACGTAAATACAGCGTTGATCTTATATCATAAAAAGACATTTTCATTCGATCATGTTATATTCAATAACCATATAGAGAAATTTGTAGTCATTTCCTATAGAAAAATGGCATAAAAATTATTTATAATCTGAAACTTGTTTTTTGTCAATCGATTATTGACTACTAAACCTTAAAAATGTAATATTCTATAAATCTGATGTTAAAAGTTTTGAACTTGAGATTAATGAAAAACTGATTTTCACCCCTTTAAATCTGTTAAATTTTGATGTAACAGATTTTTAACTCTTATTTCAATATTTACGTTAAAGTTACATATAGTAAAATTATATGCTTTCTTTTTGAATAGATTTAAGAATCGCACTAAATTCCACTTGAATTAAAAAATATATGTACTTTTAAAAACACTTTTGATGTTAGAAAATAATTAATAATAATTTTAATAAAATTTAAATAAATTAAACGTTTAAATTATGATTAGAACACTTAAGACTCAAAACAACACTCACTGAAAATAACCCAAAAATATTAAGACGATTAAAACGACGTGATTGAATTAATATAAAATTTTGGCAACAATTCAACAAATTGTTTGTTGTCGGTAGATTTAAATAGATGAAGTTTAGGCTAATTTTAGTTTTTTGAAACTATTCTTGTGGTGTGGTGTGTAATTTTATAATTGCTTGATCGATTTCGGTTACAAAACATTAAGTTTTAATTAACAATTATAAACGTTATTCGTTAGTTTTGATTGTAGTCGGGTATTCAAGGAATCTTTAAGTACGTTTGTTAAATAATATTATAAAACTGGGTATGTCTTCTTGTTACATTTTATTAATTTCATTTTAAAATTCATGCTTGAAATCATTTTGAAAACAATAACAATATTATTTTACAAAAATGCCCTTCATTCAGTTTGATTATGTCTTATGCTCTGTTTACACGATAAAGTTCTAATAATTTTTTAAAATTATTTACACGACTTATGGTTACTACGAGTTATATTTATTAAATATTAAATCATAATGTCCAGATTTTACTTCCATTTATTCGATGATTGAAAAATCATTGATTTGCGATACTAACAATTCATTAAGAATATCAATTCTTCCTAGAAGTCGTTTAATTTTCCTTGAATCATGCTTCCTGTAGGTACTACTGATTTTTCGTCGCAAGTAAAAAAAAAGGTTATGATTTTAGCAATCTAAGTATGTGTGTATGTATGTATATTTTTATGTTTGTATATTCCTCCGTATCGGCTATACTACTCCAACTGTTCGCGTAACCCAGTCAAAGTGATTTTCAGAGGATAGCCGTGGTCGTATGTCATCTTACCGTAGGAGTTGTTTGTACTAAACAATACATACATACCATATTAGGAATGTAAGATGGCATGCGAACAACGCTATCTTCTAAGTTTCGTACAAGAAAGTTTTCTTGTTTCGTATTTTTAATAGTACATTTCCATAATAGGGTTTTAGTTCTTTCAAACCATTTTTTTTTTAATTAGAAAAACATTAAACTTTACTTTATCAAATTGGTAGACTATTTTGCTGTTCACATCTTCATGTTTCCCGAAAAACTCTGAAGTATTATAACACATTCAACCAAGTTCAGGATTTCTATGAATGCAATTATAGTACCGTAAGTTATTCATCTATTGACACTCAGCTCAAGAAGCATCTGTCTATATAAATTTTAAATTGAAATACTGTGATATAGATAATCAAATGTTAACGTGCAAATAAATCCGGCGTTTTATATAATACACTAATTTTTTTTTTTTACTTTTGTAATTCTATAAGTATCAAATTAAAAAATGATCTATTTATAATAAAGATTGGCGCTATTATGTCGCGATAAAGGATTTGATCTTCGAAAATAATTAAACTTCTGCTTAAGTGAGTGAGAAATAAAATTTATATTCTCTTATTTAAATGAACAAATAGATTATTAATAGATCTACGAAAATTGAAGAATCTCGAATTTTCTCAGTTGGAACTATCTTTTTTTTTTTTTTGTTGAAGTTCACATAATCATTATTGCATAGTCATCTCAACTAATAATTCGGTCTCGTTTTAATAATTTCTTTGACAATGTCTTAATTTTTTAAACAGGTTTTGGAATTTGAAATTAATTTTTATGCTTTGTACCATTTTACGTAAGATTTGTATTTCATTTGATTTCAGACTCTTTTTATTATCGATCGTATGATAAAAATTCAGAAGTATTATTACATGCTTATAAAATTTTTTTAAAATTGCTTTTCTGGTAGTTCTGAAAAAAGACTTAGGTAGACCTGAATATTGAAGTATTTGAATTAAATAATTTAATGAAATTTGTTATTTTGAATCGGAAATATAATTGATGTGCAATTTATGTTTTAACTACGCGAATGTTTTAACTACGGCAATCACATCGAAAATCAAAATCGGGAATGAAGTCATATTACGATAACATCGAAGTCTATTTCGCGAAATTTTTCAAATATGCCTGTCTGTGTAAGTGTAAGAACCTACGTATTTGCTTTTGTATGTGCCTCTGTAGAATAGGTAGCTGTTCGTGTAGAATTACGACTATTACATTTTGAGCAAAATCTGTCAATTGGGTTCCATGAATCCTGTGGACCAAATTTTAAACCATAAGATATAAAAGTTCAAATAAAAAAATCTTTGTGTTTTTTTTAAAACAACTTTTTATTTGAAACATTTTTTTATAAACTGTTTAGAGTCGCCACAATTCCATCTTCCAGCTAATACATCTATTTGACACATTGAATATAATTGAAGGATGTCTATTCTAATTAATGTAACTATAGTTATAATACATTATTTTTTATGCAATTTTCTTAAAAGAAGTTCTTGGTGTGACTTTGTAGTTTCGCATCCATTTATTATTTTTTATGAGGATGATACCTTAAAATAGATATACCACTTGAAATCAATAATGAAATAGTAAAAATAGAACTTAAATGGGATTTAAGTAACTAAACAAACTAGAAATAAAGAAGTACTTAAGTAAGTTATGTACCTATTATTAGTGAACATAACAAAAAAAAAAAAAAAAAAAACACACACCCACTCCCACATCATTGAATTTGATACACATTTTAAAAGTTTCTTAATTAAAATATAATATTTGTGTTTTGTTTTAGGTAGCACAAAATGCATTAGAAGCATTAACATACATATGCGATCGATTAAAACATGATTTTTGGCCATATGTGAGTCCAGTATTACCGCATGCCATTGATCGATTGGGTGATCAAAAGGATTGTGTACGTGAACGAGCTCAATTATTCATTTTAAAATTATTACAAGAGCGTGTTTTACAACCACAACAATTGTGTGATAAACTTATTGAATGTTTCACACATAAAAATGCTAAAGTGCGTGAAGAAGTTTTATTGTGTTTTATCAATATTTTAAATGAGTAAGTAATATAGTGTAATATTTAAGGATAAGAATCATTCATTAGCTAAAATGAAAATTCAATGATTCAAATTGAAAACATAACATATCTGCCGGGAATCGAACCCGGGCGTTTTTAGTGCCAGTCGGAAATGCTATCAACTATAGATGTTTGTGTAGTTGGTAGCATTTCCAACTGTCACATTCGATTCAATCTATCTTTCAATTAAATAGCGTAATAGACGTTCTACCTATTCTGGTCCAAATACCATTCCGACTTCCGTAACTGGATATAATATCTTAATATAATAAATGTTATAAATACGCAAGCTGTATAGTCTGACAATTGTACCCAGAAATTAAACAATTCGTTTGTGTTCATAGTAATAATCAGTTGGTAGGAAAATACTGACAAATTTGAATAGAAAGTATCCAATTTTTTTAATAGTCGATATACATAATGCATATATGTATTTTTTAATTATCAATCAATAGTAAGGTATTCTGTGTATGAACGTATTTTCAAATAAAATACCAAAAACCAAATAAAAAATTTACAACTCTAAAAATAATAAAAAATAAAATCATATTATTGCCACAATAATTCATGCATTATAGTATGGTTTAAAATAATAAATCATTTTGTTATTGAAAATTACGGTTGGTCGTTATCCCTGATGTTTTTCAATAAAATTCGTAGCTTTACCGCATAAATAACACAATAGTTATAGGCTGATTGGTCGTTTTGAGAAGACAAATTAATTTATTTTCCCTATATGAATATTTAAAAAATGGGATGAATTAAAGTTCTTTTCGACCTTGGCATCACAGATGGCATAAATGTATAATATTTCGATAATAACTCCAAAACTTTTCAATTATGTCATTATTTATTTAAGGTAAATATGGAGAAAGTTTCTTATAACACCGATTAACTGTAACGGTGGAACAGAGACTTGTTAGAACCAAATTTTGTTAACTTGTTGGCGAACACTGTTTATTAGAAAAGTTTCACAACTCTGGGAAGTTGATAAACTTTTGTGACGATTTTTTACTTTTTTTTCGCATAAGTAAAGGTATTCTCACCTTTATGACACTGAGTTGGTGATCTTTTTGACACTCGAAAGGAGTTCTTAAAATTCTTGTAATGTTCGAGAATATCTCGATCGTTCCGTTTACTAGAATATTCTTCTACTATAATGATTTTCTCATCAGTTTTCTATTAAATATTCCAATTAAATATATTAAATCTGGATATTGAATAGCTTAATAAATTAAACATCATTCATACAGGATTGAAAACAGTCTAAAATCAGTCTCAGTTTTCTTACGTAAATCTTTACTGCATTAATTTTAGTATATAAAGACTATTTCAATAATAAAACTTGTCAATTTCATTTTAGGCACGGACCTACAAATATACAAGTAAATAAATTAACACCGGGTATATCAAAACTTTTAAGTGATCCAATACCAGCTGTACGTGATACAGCTCTAAACACATTTGTGGAAATTTATAAACATGTTGGAGATCGTTTAAGTCAAGATTTACAAAAAAAAAATATTATACCACCAACGAAGTTAAAAATTTTATTACAACGATTTCAAGAAATCAAAGATACAGATCAACTATTACCAACTGCATTTGTAGCTGGTGGACACGATTATGGTAACGCATCAGATGATGTTGATCATGCAATACCAAAACCATCGAAGCCAGTAAAACGTACAATAAGTGCACCAAGTACGCATCGTTTAGCTGCTGGTGGTAGTGGAAACAATGTTTTAAATAGTGCTAATACAATGAATCAATTAACATCAACGACTGGATCTTCATCACGAGAAGCTGGTGCTATTGATGAAGATTCATTTTTAAATTCTATGGAAGATGTGCCAACAATAGCAGTGATTTCAGCCAAAGATGTTAATGAGAAAGCATTAAAAGATTTGGGTGCAATTATTGGTGATAAAAATATGCAATGGACAAAACGAATTGAAGGTGTAAGTATATATTCCAATGTTCATAATTTCACATTGATTGCAAAAAATCACATCTTCCTAACTTGCGTAGGAAAAAAGTTGATATTTCTAGAAACGTTTTCCAAAAAAGGGGGGGAGATCAGTATAAAATTTAAAGTTTGCTTATTTCTTTCTGAATTTCACATTGATTGGATGCGGCGACTACAAAGTAAATTTTCTGAATGTGATGAACATGTCTAGAAAATTTGATCAAATCCGGACAATGTGTTCGAATGTTACAGAGGAACAAAGATAGATACATAGACAGATGGTTATATAATAGACCTCACTACGTACGGTAAATAAGTATATTCAATTCAATATTTTTGCGAAAAATAAGAATCAATTATAATAAAGCACACAACTCGCATTTCATAAGAATGTTTACTGGTCAGGGAAAATCAAGGAAGACCCAGGGAATTTTAATTGAAAAACTCAAAATAGTCATGAAATTTTGGAAAAAGTGTAGAAATTTCTGAATTTTGAAGTATTTGTATGTATAAATTTTATTTTACTTTATTTAAAATTTACATTTTCACTTCACATAGCTTGTGCTCGTTTGTCATATACTGAAAATAAAATTTTTTATACTATATTTCATTTTTTTTAAGTGAAAATTACAAAATCTTTTATAAAAATTGATTGTAAAAATTCAATTTGGTGTCTATAAAACCTAAAAAATCAAGGTCGATACCCTGTTCAGCTAAGCCAAATAAATTTTTGTTTGTTACAGCTAAAAAGGATTCGTTCGTTATTGATGTGTGGTGCAGCATCATACGAAGATTTCCATTTATATTTACGTTCATTAGGACCACCACTCTCACTAGCGGCAACCGATGGACGTTCACAAGTAGTGCGTGAGAGTTGTGTAACGATAGCATATATGGCCAAACAATTAGGCAATAAATATGAGAAAGTCGCTTCAGTTTTGTTACCAAATTTAATAAACTTAATACAGAATAGTGCAAAAGTGATAGCGACTGCCGGACAATTGTGTTTAAAACAAATCTTTTTATATTCACAATGTCCATCGTTTATACCAATTGTTGCATCACATGCACGTGAATCGAAATCACGAGAAATACGACGAGCATGTTGTGATTTTATTGGACAAATGATACGTCAATGGTCACCAACAACAGCATTACGTAAACAAATATCAACGATTAGTGATACGATCAAAGATGGTATTGCTGATGCGGATAATGAAGCAAGATTAATATCGAGGAAGTAAGTTGAAATCATGGATTCCATTAAATATTGTGCTAAATTTAACCATAAATTTTTTACGCTCACCAATAATTCGACAAAAGTATAAGTAATTAAATTCAAAGGACCACATCGATTGGTACCCGTGAATTTGTTCAAGGGTACTCTAGTTCAAGTTATTCTTTAGAAACAAGTTAATTTATTTCGTAAACCTAATAACTCGATGACCAAAAGTCAATACACTTGTAATCTGCAATAAAACACATTCTCGAAGCTCAATTTTCTACAAATTTTAATGTTGAAATTGTGTTTAAGATGATTAACGTTGATTCCCAGTCATTAAACTACTTTGATGTTTTCCTTGCGCAAAATGCATACATTCTCTAAAAATATAATCACACGACGTTAACGACAGTGGTGTAATAGAATTATCCTAAGGATCCACTCGCAAAAAATAATTTTTCCGGAACTCAAAAATTTTGTTCTCAGTTTAAATGGATTAACAATTCTACTAAGCCGTTTCAATTTTAGGTGTTAGGGCTTCACCTTCAGATATTCTATTTTTCTTTTATATCTACCGTTCCAAGATAACTTCAAGTAACTATAATAACAATTATAACCGGGCTAATAAAAGATCGTAGTAATAATAATTTTCACATAAAAATTCATATCAAAAAGACAAACTTTTTAAAGATCTATATAATATATAAAAACATGATTGTTGAGTTAAAAAGCATAATCATAATTTTATGTAGTTCATTGGAAAATTTGTTGCTCATTGTACGTCGTTCTGCTTTGAATCTTTTAAGATCAATTTTTTATTTTTTTATTAACATGATTTTATGTGTCTATAAAATGCTTCCTTCAGTAAATAGATTCTCTTGTTGAAATTAATGCTCTTATAATCTAATAATCCACGCTTTACGACAAAAATTCGACTATATGGTGGGTCTTTTAGTTTCCGTGAATGTAACATAATAAAATCGTTTATTTTATAGTTTTAAATAAAAACGAAACTTGTTTTTATTTTAAATAATGATTTTCGAAACTCTTATTATTTTTCTAGATCATTCTGGTCATTTAATGAAGTATATCCAGAAGCAGCTAATATTCTATTAAAAAATCTCGAACCAACTTATAAGCGTATACTATTATCAACACCAGGTGCTGGTGATCATATGTCATCGTCTTCAAGTTCATCCAGTTTAAATCAAATACCAACACATCAATCATCTGCAACATCTACACATGGTAGTGGTGGTTATCATTTATCATCACGTAGTGGTACCACATCTGGAGGTCAGTATTTATAACATTAACTATGTACTACTTATCTCTCTCTCTATCTATCTCACTTCATTATATACTCAACTCACTCTTTTAACTATACTTATTTTTATACTTTTGTTGTATTTAATTTTTTTAGTGTGAATTGTATTATTTTTTAAAAGTTTTATTTTTTATGATTTATTTTATTGTATTGTTGTATTTATTAATTAATTATTTTATTTTATTTGTTTAAAAATGGAAAAAGGTCTTTATTTAAATTGTTTTTATTTTATCTACTTTGGTTACGGAGTAGTTTAGTACAAAGTAATGGAAAAAATATATGAGAACACGATAACGTTATTATAATCGAAACGTAAAAATTACGCCGTAAATTGAACTACCAGCATTTTACCAATATAATACCATATTCAATATCGCTGTTATGAATGCACTCATAATGTATTGCTATTCTAAATAATACGCGATGAAATCAACATCTGTCATTTTTAATAATCTCATGTCCTCCGCGTAAGATTGGCTAACTCAGTATTTTTTCAGATTATTTTGTTGTGAAATTTTTTATTTAAATGTTATTTATTTTTTATTATATTTGAGTCTAGTTTCCATTTCTATTACAAAAAAATAATATTTTTGATTGCCAATACCGTAATCCATAACCAATATCCTTATATTCTGAAAAATCCAATTTTTTCTCCAAATCAAACTTCAATCAATTACAAAATGGTTAAAACAATCGGCTTATAGATTTTGATGAAATCATTGTAGTGTTTGATAAAAAATTTGAACTTCATTAGTCTTTTCTCACTTTTATTCACTCGTAAACTAACTCAGTAATCTCAATTTTATAACCAGAATTGATTTTATAAAACTAAATTTAGTACAACCGAAAAAAAAGTTTTGTAATAAAACCTATGTTTGTCTATTTTTGAAAGCTAAATAATCAACCTTCATTTTGACACAAAATCAAATTTTAAACAAAATTTAATATAATTAATTAGAAATTCCAATTGTTTGAATAGACTAAATAAATCGTTTTAATTCAAAAATTGTCTTGTTGTTTTCATAGTTGCACGTCTGTCTTGCATTCTTAATCCAGAATATTCTTATTCTTGTACGTTGAAATACCCAAAGACATAACTCGGAAATTACATAAAACAGGGCGATTCACAGAGTACTGCATATCGTAGGATCGAGTTAGATTTTTGAAATTGTTACATACTTCCCGTTTCTCACGAATATGTAATCTCATTTTAAATAAATGAGGCTATATTTTAATCCACCATCCTTATATCACTCTCTTTCCTCGTATTGTAATGTGTTGTAAAATTAGATTGAGAGTTGAGCTTTGTTTTTTTTTGTAATTGTTTTAATGCTGCCTACTATTTTGATTATGGTCTCTACGTCTGTACGGATCAAATTGGTATGTATTGTTATTTTAATTGTTGGTTGTTTTATTCGCTTGTTATTGTTGTTGTTGAATTAAAAATAATTAGCTGGTAGTACAGAAAATTTAAGTTCAACAACAACATTAAGTAGAGCACCATCGTTACCAAGATCGTATCGACAACGAAGTGGTATACCAGTATTAAATCGTGATAATTCTATGCTTCGTAATGGATGTAAGATCTCTTTTCTATATACATCAAAATGCAATCTCATCATTTCATTTTATATTATATTTTTGAAGAGAATAACCACGAAGAAAAATGAAATTTAATTTGAAATATACAATATTCTATTTATTAGTAAATAACTTCGATCTTAAATAAAATTGTCCTGTTACAGCAGATTTTCTCCGACTTACTCCAGTAACCTAGTTCTGATGTACGCCAGCATTTTATTTCTTTTATAAATACATCACAATTTTATTGAGTTTGTGAAAAAGTTGGAAACTTAAAGATTCTATAGGAATCGATCCCGAAACAATTAAAGTAGAAAATCGTCTAAAAATTCGGTACATAATTTTATTTATTAAAACTGTCTTCAGCTAAATAAAAATATGTACAGAATTTTTAGACATATTGAACATAAATCACAATACAAATTATGGGAAATAGTTCTTCGCCGAAGAGTTTATTACCTCTGTAATTTTCACGATGTTCGTACTTTTTAAGGTATATAAGAAGCTCTAATAAATACTATTGGGCGCTCAATTAGTAAAATGATTCGTCTGGTTTAATTTAGAATTTTATGTTTCACTCTCTAGAGAAAATTACATGTCATATCAATAGTTTGAATATCTTAACTCTTCCATTAAAATTAATTTAAAATGCAAACAAATATAAATTTTTTAAGTTCAAAAATGTCATTGATTCTTAAACGAGGTTATTCTTTCAAAATAGACTTCAAATATTTCCTATCGTTAAATTTCTAGTTTTAGTTAATTTTTCTTTTTAAATTTCTACTAGGATTTGCTCTCTTTTAAAAAGTATAGTACAAGTACAATTCACAATATTTAATGTAAATTAAAAAAAAAAAAAAAAATTATTTAATAAATTTCATATTTTTATTACATTATTATTTTTTATATATTTTGGACATCCTTAAATTCAATTCAATTTAAATATTATAATATATTTAAATATTCCAAATATGGAAACAAATTAATTAACTTTTTAGAAAGTTAATATTTTCTAAATTCAAAATATTTATCTCATAATTAATTGATACTTTTTTTATATTTTTTTAACAATACAGGGATGTCGAAAATGGATATTAATTCAGTAAAATTTTATTTTATGTTAATAATTTTTCAGGATCTCAAAAACATTTTTTATTTTTGTATCTCAGACAATGAATTATGTTATTTGTGGAGATAGCCAAATTCTCGACTCAAAATTTTCAAATAATTTTAATTCTTTGAGATTTGTATATTAAAATTTTGTATTATATAATATTATAACAGGGTAACCTCAGAAATTTATTTTTAATTTCTAAAAGGATAAATTTTTATTAAAATAATTTTTTTTTACAAAAATGTGTCGAAAGGAGGTTGCTTAAGTCGATTAATTTATATAATAATGACTTGTAATTAGACACAAATTTGTATTTTTTCACATTTTTCTTTTTTGTGTTTCAAAACAAAAGAGTTTATCATCGCTTCTAGAAATTAAGAATAATTCGGTGGCTCAGAATTAGAAGAACGTAGGAATAACAACTACTTATAAAAATTAAACGGCTGGTTTAATTTTTATAAATAAAATTTATCAAATTCTAAATATTCGAGAAAATAAGAATGCTTGTAAAATACGTATACCAATATATGCTAGAAGGTGATGGAATACGGCCTGATGACAAAGCCGAGAAAATAATCATCGTCAATTTCAATTTTATAAGTAAATACTTAATATTAATGCCCAATTTTAGAATGACGTATTTTATGGACAGTCCTAAAGTAAAAACTTCTAAAAATTTTCGAGCTATGCTTCTTTTCTATTTTTGAGCCACTTTTTATTAATAAACAAATTTTATTTGTAAATTATTTCAAAAGCATGTGAATTTTATTATGAAATTTTTTAATTGGCATATTAATGCTTTGCCGCTGTTATAATAATTTTATACGCAGCTGATAAAAAAAAGCATTTAACATTTCAATATTGTATAAAAAAAAAATGTAAAATTAACATATTATTAATTAAAAATACTATACAGATCAAACGCCACGTGGCGCTGGTATGCGCAGTTATACAGCTATTGATCTGCAGGCCGCTCAACGTGCTAAAGCCCGAACGCAATACGCCGCTATGGCGCGTCAAAAAATAGCATCTGGCACGGCCTCATTGCGTAAGTTTTATAATCATCATACTATATTCATTTATTTCTTTTCTTCAAATTGCTTTCATTAATTAATTTCTTCTAGAGTTTCATTTTTGTGTTCTAAATTCCATAGTATACATTTTAAATTTTTGAATTTAATTTTTGTTCACTAAATTCCATAGTATAATCCTTATCTGAATAACCTTTGGCATGAATTATTTACAAAATTTTTGTTATTTATTTCTGAAAGTAACTAATAAAGTAAGCCGAAAGCGCTAAAGCTTTTTTATTATTAATTTTTATGTGATTTTTCTACTACGCAGATAAGCAAATGGTACTTAAAAGTTGGCATACATTTAAAAAATTCTAATATGTAAAAAAATGTATTTAAATTCATTTTCGGCATCAATCGTAGATTAAACGTTACTCAGACAAAAATTTGTATTATATTAAATAGAATGATTTATATATATATATATATATTTATTTTTTTTTTTTGGCACACTTTTGCGACAGACTTTCCGAAATAATATTATACAATCTACAGATTTTACAAAATTCTTCATTTTATATCTCCGCAATGTGAGTATACGCTGCGAGAATATACTCGCAGCAAAATAAAAAATCGACGACTTGAGTCTCTCATACAATAAAATTATAAAATACGTGATTTTTATGGTGTATTTTATAATTTATTTAGTTGATTTTAATTTATAAATTGATTCTAGAATAAATTATTTATTTATGAAATAAAAGTTTTAAATTTTCCACTAAAAACCAAAAAAAATTTCCAAAGCTACAGAAATGTAACTAGCAGTTATGCGTGTGAGCATAAACTATTTTATTATGATAATAAAATAAACTGAAAATTATACCTTTATGGTTAAAAGCATGTGTCTTCTCAAAGGATGTGTTTTTACTAAGTAATGTAAAAGTTTCAGCTATTTGGTAAAAAAGAAATTCATATGAAGGTACGAAAATGATCTATAATGTTTTTTTACTTTTGATGATCATTAAATATAAAATGTGATTTAAACGATTATTATTGCCAATACAAACGCATTGGCAATAATAATAATACAATAAGAACATTGCACAAATGACCATAGCTGTTGAAAGTGTAGTATATTAAAAAAAGACGATTGTTATAAATTGAAATAAATTACTACAATACGCTAATAAAGTATGTCACGCGACTTTAGTACCGTCTCGTATTTTTTTTTTTTTAAAGAAATCGTAAACTCCACTGGGTTGCACCATGCTACTAACCTAGAGTTAGCTTTAACCCTGAGTTATTTCAATCGTATTAAACTAACTGCGGTTAGCGATAACTCTAGGTTAGTAAGAATGGTGAAACCCAGGCTTCATGATATAATTATTTATTTATTATTTAAAATAACCTAGGCTTTTTATATCACTATCTTTTATAGCCACACCAGAGTTAAAAAAAATTAAACACGAGATGGCAATCTAAATTATTAGCGTATAAAACAATCACTATATTAATAAAATGTGTAGATACTAAAATAAAAAGTGTCAAGTGTTTTACTGATTACCAATAGATGGCGTCTTATGACTTGGAGTCTGAACTCATTTTTTAATTAGAATAACTTCATTTTTCCAATGTCTACCTGTGAGCGTCGCTGGACTGACTACGAAACAAATACTTAATATACGACGATAGTATATTTCTATAAGTACTGTAAAATTTGTGTATTTATACATACAAATTTTATAAGAGAAAAAAATGTTACTACTGCAGTAGTTACAGAACTATCTGGCGGCAATCATAAATATTTGTTTTATTTCTTGTCTCTTGACATAGTTGGTCAAGAGACAGCTGATTTAATTTTTTTTTAGTAAGACAAGGTTACGTTAATTTATCTAATTTTTATACTCTACATACATATATAATATGTCAGAGTATACTAGTTTTAGTGTAAAGTTTGTAGCGCTACCAAATATTAACGCATAAACAAAATTTTGGAACATGTGCATAGAATTATCTAATTAGTCCATTTTGTCTGTTCGTCTGCCTGTCTATCATCAGGGAAAATGAAAAACGTAAATAGGTGGCGAGCTAAAATTCTGATGCCGTGTTTTAAACTTAAAAAGTGAGATAAAATTCGTGCAAGAACAAAATCGGTCCAATGGATCGATGACCCAACTTTTAAACCATATCTTTACTAATATTATAAAGAGGAATCATTTGTATTTTTTATGTAACGAATAAAGTTCAAAACTACTGGACCGATTTGAAAAATACTTTCACCGTTAGGAAGCTACACTATCCCCGAGTACTTAGGCTTATTTTATCCCTGCATACCCATCGGTTACAACAACGCGTGACCGAGTCTGCTAGTTATTATTATAATATATATGTATTTAACTGTATCGATTGTATATTCTTACTATTTTATGAATTCTAATGACTAAAAATTATTCAAACATTAATACTCAACCATATTATGTCGAGTATCTTACCAATTAATTCTGTTAGTTGTTATCTTCACTTGCTTTTTTAAATTAATTTTTTTTGTTTTGTTTATAAAAGTATTTTTTCGGTCTGAGGATGTATTTATAAAAAAAATTTCGAAAATCGTAATATTTATGCCAACTTTTATATCTGTACGCTAGCTATTTTTTCTCAAAGATTTCTTGTATGTTAAATACAATTAATAATCGAAAGAGCATGTATGAATTAAATCAAAATCAAAATAGTATTAAAAAAAACATTTTCTTATTAATTTAAGTAATAAATAAAATGGATGGATGACTGGTTTTATTAAATTGTTACTAACTAAGTAATTTTATGTTTCATGTCTACTTATTAAATAGAAGGCGAACTATCATTCGAAGGTAATTTTCATATTTACAATAAAAATAAATTTAAATGATTATCTTGTGAATCGTAATAAACGGTCACCCATAGTTGTAATACTGACAGTTTGATTATTAAAGTTATGTATTACATCAGCTAAGTACACAGTTCCAAAATTCACTTGGTTAAGTGATTGGTGGAAGCTAACAAGTGAATTTTGAGACAATCATTTAAGTTTATTTATTGGTACAATGAGGAGGAATGTGGTGGGATTGGGATTTGGTTTGGTAATTATTACAATCTAACATACATGGTGTCAGCATTTTCTTCGCAGAAAGACTGGATCGAAACGATGTTGAATTTTCAGCTGAGCTTCATGCACCCCTTTTCAAACACTCCATGTTTGTTATATTGTTCATTTTTATTCAAACAATTTTATTAATGTATTAAAACTTTATTGCAGTAAATTCTCTATAATCCGAATAACAATTCTAAAGTAATTTGCAATTGTTTAAAATTTAAATTAGGTACTTTTAGAAAAGCTTTAGGCAACTAGATAAAATGAAGGTGATGTAGGAAACTTGAGGACTTGTAAAACATATGATCTCTATAAAATTGTTAAGGAAAATCCATTAAGACTAAAATAGATTATTTTCTTTCTAAAAAGAAAATCACTTTTGTTCGAATGTTTTAAAAAGTCTTCGATAGAAATGCGTAATGATTTCAGACTTGGAAAGTATTTACAGATTATAAATTTTATAATTGTAGATAAAAACCATATTAAAAAAAAAAAAAAAAAATTATCGAAGACTAAGGCAAATCTATGAAATAAGGGTTTTTCTACAAAATAGGGTCCAATGTAAGAGTTATACGAAATTGATAGAAAAAAAATTATCATTATGTCTTATTTTAGATAATTTCAAGCACGCACTAAGTTTTATTCCATCCATTTTCTCTTTTAATTTTTATCTCACGTTTCCGCAGTATAAATTTCTCCGATTATTTGCCCACTTAATACTAGTTTTTTTCTTTTAGTCGGGCTGATAAAGAATTTACTGTAATTTTATTCCGCCATTCGAGTATAAAATATGCTTAGTTTCTGCTTCTACAAATTTATTCCAATTAATGAAGTTTACAGTCAGAAAATGCACACACAAAATTTTTCCAGGCTTAATTCAACGTAAAATTGTATTATGTAATTTTTCATAAAACATTTTAACTGGAAATTTTGTCAAAATTTCATTCAAAGTGTGCTTTGAATAAGCTTGGACGTAATTTTAGAGCGCCTGACACCTTTTTTTTTTTAAATGAATTAAAATATTTAATTATTTTTTGTATATAGCACGACCAAAGAAAACAACAACCACCAAAAATGCTGCAGTGCCTTCCTCCGCAACTAAAGAACGATCAGGTAGAACGCGTAGTCGACCACTGGGTGGTTCAATATCACAACGTACGTTTAATAATTTTTTATACGTAAAAGAGTCAAAAATGGATATTTTCTAATATTATTTCAATCGTCTGATATGACTGATAAAGATATGCTTTGCAATTTTGAAAAATTAAACTTGTGTTATAAAGAGATTTCGTATCTCATCCAACATCGTGGAAATTGTCTACTATAACTACATAGTAACTTATTTGTTTCTTACTCAACGGAAGGTGGAAAAATCAAGATCCGAGACACAACATAATTCAACTTTTTTAATTAAATATTTAGTCAGGTGGAGAAAAAAAATTTTTTTTTTTAAGTTTCGAAAAATTATGAAAGATTTTAAAATCGCATTATTTTGTTGCGGAGCGTCAAAATTTTTTTTAGCGAGTGAGAGTTTATTTCATATTAATCGAAATTTTATACTCTTGATCTCTTGATTAAAATAAAAATATAATTTCCAATAAACAAATGCTATTTTTTTCCAAAATTAAATCTTGAATTCGTATTGAGACATCCTTTATTTAGAAGATTAGACGATTTTAATAACATTATAAAATTTCTGTGATCGACTCCTGCATAGTTAAGAATCAGGAAGTTACAATAAAGATTACTTTATAGCAACAAGTAGATCAGTGTCACCTAGTTTGCGAAATAATTATTTATCACATGGTGGACGATTTCTACCACAAGAAAATGACACATCAACACCAAGTCGACCTAGAAAATTATCATCGTCACGCATACCACGTTCTACAAGTGTGTCACGTGACCATTCAAGAGAAACAAGCCCGACACGTGGTAGTTTATCATCTCGTCATATGGGTGGCTATTCTAGTTTATCATTTCGTGGCTCATCTGGTCCAGGTAGCTTACGATGTACACCAAATCGTGATCATAGGCCACCAATTAGTCCACATCGACCTCCAGTCATGGCACAAAAAATATTACAACAGAGCCGCGAAGCTGAGACAGCATTAGCTGCAGCATTAGTAAGTTTGTACTTGAAATATTACAGCCACTTTCAGTTTTCATATACTCCAATGAGGTTAAGTCTTTATATTTCTATATGTAGTTCAAACGATTTTATGCATATTCAAAAATTTAAGAGGAATCGAGGTTAATAATGAATTTAAAATGTTCTATTTTATTTGGAACTAAAATAAACATTTCGTTTTTACTACCAAAACGACTATAATTTTAAATACATCAGCGTATGAATAATAAATAATTTCATTAACACCGAGATTAGTGGTTTCTTATAGATCTTGTAAAAGGGGTGATAAAGGTAATTTTGTCTGATTCTAAAGTTTTGACGCTGCCTGAAAAAAGAGAAAATGATTTATTAAAGTCCCAGTAATTAATAAGTCGGGGTTAAATAACGATAGAAATCTGATTCTTGGAATAGTTAGGGATAGCATAGTGAGCCTCATTTTGGTACTGAAATGGGACAGATTTGTGGTCTAGCTCCATTTATCGGGATACTACCCCCGATAATGTATTTTGGATATTGAAGAAGTTTAATCAAGCAGTGTCTATGAAAGAATTGATTTACTAAGAAAATTTAATTTGAGTAATAAATCTCTTGGCTAGGCATTATCGCACTAACGTTAACATAAGCTGCTGAGCTCCGACGATCTCACTTACGGATTAGAAGTATGTCCGAAGGATGATAAAACATGTACTCAAATTATACATTAAAAATTTTGTTTCTGGGTCGTATCTCAATTATATTACGAGACGGTTTTTTCAAATGACGACTCTCTTAAATAAAGCACAAAGAACCTATAAATTTAGGTACCAAGTATTCGATTTCGAAACGCTTGTTATTCTCAGAATGACATTTTATGATATTTATTTTATCCCAAAAATGTGAAATGTGTTGATTTTGGTGGTATGTCGTGGGTGGGTTATTTTTGGTTTATGTTATCCCAACAGAACATCAAATCACAGTAGACTACCAACCTACCATAAATATCGTTCGAGAAGTTATTCATATTTTATATTATTTTAAATTAATTTCATTGTATTGTGTTAGTTAAATTATAACTAAATATTACACGTTAACAATACGGTTTTTAAATCATCTAAACTTATCAATGACACTTGTATGTATTTAAAATGACAGTCCTAATCTATTTATTGTAAACAAATATTTCTTTATAAAATAATGGAAACCTTTTACTTTGTCTAATTTTCACTTTAATTTTTTTTAAAAATATAATATTTCTATGGCTATCCGATTTTTCTACGGATATCTTCTATTGCGCATACATTCGTTTTACAAAATCCAACGAACGACAATAATGTAGAATGGATTAATATATATATATTAATATATTTTATATTAATGGATTAATTAATAAATATTTTTTATTTAAAAACTATTCAAAGATATGATAATATCACGGTAATAAATACAGCTCTAGAGTCGTGTACTATTTCAAATAGAGTATAATATATTTGAAATTAGATGCAATGTACCAAAAATATTACTATTAAAAATTTTTCACAAAACAGAACTGACTTTTCCATGTGAGCAATTTCCTTTCTAAATCGATTAAATGAGCTAGAAGCAACCAGCTGCAGATGGCGGCAAATAAACCAGCGTAGTGTGAAAAGTATAATTTGCTATTAATAAGACCAGCTGGTGGATTTAAGCAGTGACTGTTTAAATTTTGCAGCGTAGATAAATTTTGTAGATAATCAAGTGACCATATCATTTAGCTATTATTAGCTGAGTGTGACTCCGCTCATCACTTTCCAGCGTCTAGTAATAGCGTGAATATATTTATTATGTTTATAATTTTTGACGTTAAATGTTTGATCATTTTAAGTTTCTATGGTTTTAATAGCTGTCAGACACTATTTGCAGTTTGTGTGTAATCCCGTTAACAACTGCTATCCTTGCTGCTGGCTGCAGCTGCTATTCTTAGCCGCTGCCACTCAGCAACAAGAGCAACAAGCGGTTAGTTAACCACCACAGTGTAGCTGCCGCTGAGAGATGATTATCTATTTAAATTCTATTTTTACGAAAAATTTTAATTTTTTACTTTTGAGTGTTTGATACAACTACGGATATGTCTTAAATTTGTTTTGAATGTAAATTCTTAGTTAGTCATCTCGAAAAAATTTAACATGATTGGCATGTATAATATAAATATAATTTTTTTTTAGCAAACTGACCCATCATTAGAGTACGATTTTCTAAAATCATATTCTGGTAGAAAATTAAATCGTTCATTGGATAATCCATCAGATGATAGTGAAGCATCTTCAGTGTGTTCAGAGCGTTCATACGATTCCTATCGTCGACCGAGTGATGTAAGTATGAAACTTTCTCCTAATCTTACAGATATTTTCAATTTAATTAAGAAAAAACGTCAGGCATCCCGTTGTAATAATCTCGATTTAATTAAAAATAAACTTTCGCCGACTGGTCAAACTGAATGTACATATTTCAATAATAATGATTTAAAATGTACTTCTATCGGAAAAAAATACCCTAGTGCTGAATGGACACATACAAATTTCAATATGTCAGGAAGAAAAAATGAATTTGTTATTAAACGAAAAATAGACGGAGGTTCTTTTTTTGGTAATAGTTATGTTCGTCGCCAAAGCGCTAGTGAAAATGAATTATCTTTTTTGGATAATGTAAGTCACTTCCTTCATTTTTACTGTATTTGGGTAAATAGAATATGGAAGTCGTCATAATTAGATAAATGTTTTTTTTTTAAATATATTTATACTACAAGAGCCAATCAAAAGAATTCTAACGTAATTTTGACACAAAAATAGGTTAGAAAAAAGTACGTCATGGTACACTTGTGCCTTTGTCTACCAATCAGAATTATTTACGTCCTTGTATAATAAATTGTTTTAATATATGGCTAACATTTTAATTTTTTATACAAAAAAAAGTTTTACGAAAATCTAAAAATCAAAACACGTAATATCAAAAATTGAACATAACCTTTAAATATTACTTTTCGTATAATATTAAAGGTAATTGACAAAAAAAATGAGACCTCTATATTAAAGACAATCTTTAATGTAAGATACATTGTATTTTTTTCAACCTTCACGCACAAATGAATAGCTCAAGAAATAATTAATCCAATGTGAAAAAATTTCTTATGTACAATCTTTACATGAAATCGGAGAGCACGTTGAAGAGTTTATCGCGAAAAACATTTCTAAATATAAAAAAAATAATTAATTTTTATAAACGAAATTTTTTACGTGAAAAATTTGGTATACACAATCTTGACATATAAACGAAGGGCACCGCTTATATAGTTATTTTTTTATTTATTTGTTCGCGAAAATTGAAAAAATACAATTTATAATTTTACTGTAGATTGTCTTTATTATAGAGATTTTATTTTTTGTCAATTTCTCTTAACAATTTATTAATACAATGTGTAAGACAAGGTGATTCTGACAAATAAAAAAGAATGAGAATGCATCATGACGTAACACTTTTTCAGATTATTACAAAAATCATTTATACGTAAATCTCGTCTAGTGCTAATTCTTTAGAATGTGTTTGTCTTTAATCATTAGTCATTGCTCTAATCAACTGTGTGGAAACTTTTGATGTACTCATCAACTGTTAATTGCAAAAAGTAATCTCAAAAATTTTAATCAAAAGCTATTTTATGTAAACAAAGAATATTTATAGCCAATTTAATTTGGAGTTTAAAATCTGGAAAACTCTAGAAAAGTTTTGTGAAGTTAGAGTAGATTTCCTGGTTTATGTTTATTGTTTTATTGTACGTTGGTAATTTATTTATGTTGTGATGGAAGAAGTGAAATGTTAATGTTTTTAGTAGTTTATTAGGGTCTAACCGTCTAATATTTGGTTGGTAAGTTTTAAATTTAGAAAGTTTCCATTTGACGAAAATATTGGTTATATTTTCGCTATAAAATGGTGAAAGAATTATTATTTTCATATCTAGATTTAAATTTGAATGACTTATGAGGTTTTGTTATATACAGTGTGTTCATTTCAAAAGTAACCACTCTTTATAATTATTGACCTGATGTGATTATAACTATTGACCTGATGTAAGGGTGGATACTTTTGAAACGAACAAAATGAATATGCATACTAAAAATAAATTATATTGGATGCCAAAACAGATTGATTATAGTCAAAATGAGATGGATGTCATCATCATCACTTGTTGATTGACTACATAAATTTTCTGCTTGATTAAATGAGAATAAAATGATACCGAAAAGAAAACGTTAAATGATATATATAGACTTATTAATATAATTTATTCAAAAATCATTAAATTAATATTGAAATGTTTCATTAATGATTGATGATAAATTTTTAAGGTGTTAAAATTTTATTGCGTTTGTTCATTCCAAAATTTATTAATTAATTATTTAAAGGAAACTTTCTAATAATTATTTAGATTGTTATGGGTCTATGGATACATTCTTATCATATGTTTGATATTTTACAGAGCTATTCATTAAGCGGTTCAAGAACACGATTAACTAGAGATCATTGGGATCCTATACAAAAGGTAATAGTTGAACAATTTTAAGTCGGTTTTTGAGGCAGCATAATACTGTGTTGTAAATCATCTTTAGCAATATGTCTAAAAACAAATGAACATTTTAAATTTAAAAAACTAATTTAATAAAATAGACAATAAATAAACTAGAACATTTTATCGGACGTAAACATTGGCAAGGGCGTTTCGAAATTAAATTTTATTAATTCTGAAAAAGTATAATATTTTTATAGCAAGGTCAGATTTGGACAGAATAAAATTTCAGTCAATATTCAATATTCTTCAGTCTAGCTTTTGATTTTAGATATTGCTATATTTAAAACAAATTTTCATGCTGCCTTAATCACCTACTATGTTGGATATCTATAAGCATATTATATCATTAACAAATATACTTCTAACCATTTGTATATGGCTTGGTTATGAATAGTGTAACAACTTTTTCCTCTACAAAAATTCTGAAAAATGGACTGTTTCCTTTTTCAGAATCAGTTTCCTTTTTCGCAAATTGTCTCCACAAACTTCAAATTGACAGACATCCGTTTTTTTGTTATTGTAGTAGGAAGATCATTCAATAGCAAATGTCAAAACTATATTATCCGTCACGGGATTAAACCAGATGTCCGTTGTCCGACAACCTGAAAATTGTGAAAAATAGCTATTTTGATGTTGTTGGGCAAATAACATTCCGTTTTGACACATGTTGAAAAAGAAACCGCCATACTTTTTAGAATTTTCGTAAAGGAAATAGTTGCTATACTAATCATTATTAAGCCATATACAAATTTTTAGATGTTTATTTGTCAATGATATGTGATTATGGGCACTGGAGGTATACCGTAAATTTACAACCAGCTCTAAGACTAAAAAAAACTACAAAGCTTACTTAAAATTAATTATTTTTTATATTTTACTTGTAGGACATAAATGAAATAATAAAATTATGTGCAAGTGCAACATGGACAGAACGGAAAGAAGGTTTAATTGGGTTATGTCAATATTTTAGTGATGGTAAAATATTAACAAGTTCACAGTTAAAGAAAGTTACTGAAATTTTTCCAAAAATGTTTATGGATCAAAATACAAAAGTGGTTTCATTGTTTTTGGATACTTTAAATGAATTACTATTAGCGCATCATAATGAGTTACATGATTGGTTGTATATGTTATTACAACGGATCTTTAATAAATTAGGTATGTAAAGTTATAGGCGACCGTACCCGTACCTTCAAAACTTTTTCTCTCTTGTTCGTTCATAAATAATTTAAGATAGTTTGGTACGAGCAATTCGAATAACAATTTTAAATGATTTTCAAAACATAACCCTGAACTGTCATCTTTATTTTTTATATCGTGAATTATTTATTTATTTTTTTTAAATTTTAATATAAATAAATTATTTCGTTAGAAAATAAATTTAATAATGTAAAAAATAATTTTTATATTTATTAATGTTCAATCCTTTGGTTGTTATACATTATTTATAAGTGTATTAAAAACACTTGTTACTATTTGAAATTAAAACTAAAAATGTGTTTTCTTACAATTTCCACAAACATCTCTCGACCTCACATTGTCTCATTAAAATTGAGAAATTGCGAGATTAATAAACCGATTGATTAACTGACTAGATAGCTTTCATTGTTATAATGTCATTTGGAATGACTATTTGTTAAATTTAATCACTGTAGTTTTGATTAGCATTCAGCTTTTAATATCTTTATAACTAAAAATCCCGTGATACGATATTTAGGCCCAGCGTACACCATCAGATTTTCTGATAGAAAATCTTATCATGTGCACATAGAATTTCTTATAAGAAATCTTACGATGTTATCTGAAGTAGCCCATCTGTTAGTTAAAAAAATAAATTAATAAATTTTTAATATTTGAAAGTTCATTGGTTCATTGTGGTTCGTTGTACCTATCCGATGTATGTTCTACTCACGCAAATGTATATTTCTTGGTCCAATAATAATAAATTCCATAAGTATTTAATAGATGGCGATGTAAGTTAATATATTGACAGTTACAATAGCACATAATTTTATATAGTGATAATAGATTTAAAATTAGATGGGAATATTGTCGCCAACATGGAGATTAGAGAATATATTTCTCTCATGCTTGAATTCTCATAAAAGGTACTAACGCGCATGTGCCAAATATGTAAATTCTTTTTTTAATAGGAGCCGGGGGCTAGAATAGTTTTAATACTTTTTTCGTAATCAGCTGGGATACTTAAAAAACATAATTAATTTTTTTTTTTAATATTCTACATTTTATCATGTTCAGGATGCTATTTAAATTTTCACATTTTTCAACATGAGTATTATGTCTCGAATTTTAGAAAATATTTTTAAATACTGAAATACTACTACATAAATACAATTATTTACGCTATATTATTAATGTGTAACTTATATGCAAACATTGCTCATAGTTATGTATTATATGTACAACAATGTGATAGTGTCTGCATATATATGCAAGTCTGTGAATATTATCATTTTTTTTGCGTACTATAGCATAGCATAGAAAACTGATTAATAGTTATAACTTAAAATAATATAATTGTTTACATTTAACAATCAACCGTTATATATACGTAATTAATACAATTTAATCAATAAATTTATATTATTTGTTTCTTATTACACTTAAACGTGAGATAATTGAAATACAAAATTAATATTTTATGTTTATTATAATAAGTATTAATTTAATTATGTTTAATAATTAAGTATAATATAGTTATGGTCGTATAAAAATTTATTGTTTTTGTTTGTAGGTAGTGAATTATTACAATCAATTTACAAAAAAATTGAACGTACATTAGATGTAATTCGAGAAAATTATCCAATCGACTTACAAATGAATTCAATATTCCGTTATTTAACCGATCATACACAACGACCTAACTCTAAAGTCAAGATTACCATTTTAGTATACATCATACGACTATGTGATATATCAAATTCAATAATTTTCGATAACAAAACATTAATATCCCAAGGTATTGATAAAATAATTACATATACGGAGGATAAAAAATCATTTGAAGTACAAAATGTTGCTCGGAATTGTTTAATTGCATTATTAAATTGTAATACCGCACAATTTATGATGTTATTATCTACGTTATCGCGTGATCAACAAGATATCGCTGGGAATATAATACAAAGTTTACGTAATAAATCAACTACAAGTGGATCATCATCCCCGATTAAATCACCAACGTTAATACAACGTGGTTCGGATATGGATCTTAGTACAGGACGAATAAGAAGTGGAAGTACTGGTGGATTTACTACTCGTGAAGATATACATAGGAGTTTACGTAATACGACAGCGGAAATACAAAACTATAGCTTTGATTCAGCAGGTATGATGAAATAGTTTTCTAATAATTTTTTTTCTTTTCTTTGCTTTGGCTGTAGTAACACACTGGGGCATTTTATAATTTTTAATCATTCATTATTGATTTTAAATGAGTAAATTCTTGTTAGGCGATTTGACTGCAGTCAGTCAATTCATTGATTAGTATCAACGTACAACCAAAACTAATGATACTAGAAACATCAAGTACACAATTTGAATTATTTTTAAAATTTGTAAAATATTAGATGAAATACTGTCTTTATAATATATTCTTCCGAACTATACGCGATCCTATTTTTTTTTTTTTTTAAACTATAAATAAACCCAATTTAAACATGGAACGGCCGTTAAAAAAGTTAAAACTTCATCTGGTTGCTATGCGTTTTCCGATTAAACCTAATTTTTTTCTTTTTTAATCCAAAATCCTCTTTATATACATTTTGGCATTGTAGACTGTAATAATAATAACTTTCCAATGCAAAATTTTGAAGAATGAATCAGTGCTGCATGTCTTATAGGACTGTAAAAGTGAGACGAAATAGCATTCCTTTTATGTATGTTCAAAAATTTGGTATTTTTAAATTATGTAGTTTGCCTCTATTTGCTTTAGTTAAATAGTTCGCAAATATTTTCCTATTCGAGTGTTAAACAAAAATCTCATAAATAATATTAAGTTCGATTATGTAAGTAAGAGAAAAATTGCTTTAGCTTACATTTCCCCTTTAGCTAGTAGATTAGAATAATCTTTTTTGTCTTTAAAGTTTTGCTACTCGATGCGTTCAATTTGGTTCCTGAAATTTGCTTTTTTCCTCTCAACCGTTGCTCTAAATTGCATATTTTCTATTTCGATTTTATAGTCCTTTTGCTAATCGGTTTTCAAAATATTGTTTAGTTATTAATAAATAAAAATTAATGGTTGCCATATTTTTTGTTTTGGAATTTGGCTCAGTGCTGAATTTTTTTGCCCATATGCTTATAGAAGGGGATTAAATATTTTCGAGTGTATGTATTTCTAGATTAGAAAGATAATATTGACTGTATATTAAGTAGAATTTCAGTTAATGTTTAAAACTAAATAAATAAAACTGGTTCTAGTTGCATGTTTTTGTTGGCGAACACTCAAGGGGCTACTGGAATCATTCTATAAAAAATTTACCAAGCGATTGTTAACCTAATCACCCAAGTCTTTTAGAATCGTTGTTTTCGTCGAATAGACATTAATTTTGTTTAAAGAGTTTATTATGAACCTATTAGTACAGTACTTCATCAGTTTTTAACTACAGAATTTATCACACTAAAACAGAAAATTTTTTTAATTCCCAACTCTTCCTATAAGAAGATTAACATACTTTAGACTAACCATTTTTTGAAAATCTGTTGAAGTTAAAATCTGTTGACTTCAAAACTTTACAACAATTTTTGTGCAACTCCAAATGGTTAAAAGATGTAGTGGCTCCATGTGAGACGGTCCGTTCTTTAGGCATTGGCGTTGTGGTTTAAGTGTGCCCCATTGAGATAACACATACTTACTATTATTATATTTTAGTAATTGAAATCATGGCATCTGTATGGTGTGATGTAGTAAAATTTACCAATGTTGGCTTCAATGTTGAACGCATCTATTCTTGTGCACCAATTACTTTTTTTAATTGCATATTGTTTATATTTTTTTCCACAATTCGCTTTGGTGATGGTGGGGTTACACTCGAACACAATTATTGTCGATGATTGATGCAGATGTATCTCATATTGAACGTTGTAATACTCAAGATTCAGGCATATCACAAATGTCAACAGGCGGTGGTCAAACACGAAATAATAATGGACATATACATGGTGGTAACAGTAATAGTACAACGGGTACTCTATGTTCACCCATTGACGACATCACAGATGGAATACGTGACGTCTCATTGTATTCAAATGAGACAATTACAAATACAAATGGCGGACCGATGAGTTTACCAGCAACGACCACGAGCGCAACAGGATCTAGTGATATGATTGTTACAATTAATGGTTCATCAAATGTTGAGGAAGAACAATTTGTTAAGAAAATTGTATCTGGTGAGATTAGTGAAGATAAACTTGTTGAGGCATTTAATCATTTAACGGCAATTATTAAATCGGGTCCACCAGCATGTATTGTCGATAATGTTACATTTAGGTAAATGCCATTTTCAATTTCTGATTCCATTTCTGTTCGTAATATATAAACACACGTACTACTTGAAAACCAAGTCCCACATTCGTGAAGTAGATAAAAAATTATAAAAAATATTGATTCCAAATTATTTCTGTTTGTAATGTAGAATCTTTAATTGCTTGGGCTAAGTCCAATATATAAAAACAGGTGAGGAGACAAGTGAAAGAGTGTGCTATACCCACAGATCAATGAATTTTAGTTACCGATATTCCTGATCTTAACCGAGAGAATTTTGGGAGTTTAGCCGGAGTTTTGGTTCTCTAAAGTGCGCTAAGATAAGTACTTTATGTACAATAAATGCGCATGACAAATAGTTTGGATTAAGAAGTCGAATTTCGATCTTGTACTTTAAAGTACTTTCGACTACTGGCGTGGTAAAAATTATAGCAGTATACATAGTTTCTTTTGTAAATATTATGTATTTACTAAAATGCGATTCAAGAAAAAAAATACATATTAAAAAAACGAAACGAAACTCCTCTTCTGAATTTCAACATTACGAAAACGAGCTTTTATAGAGAACGTGACGTATTTGTAGCTACAAAGTTATATAGATTAACATGATAATTTTTATTTTCATTCAAACGGAATAGTAAAAATTGTTGCGATAATAATATCATTGTTTCGCCGTCAATATCAAATATTAAACTTCTTGAATAAACTATAAATTGTATATGGTAGATGACTGATCTTTATAGTTTTGAATCAAATTTTAAAGTTGCTAAATATCTACCCTTTAATTTTCAAATAACTTGATGAAAACTTCTCAATAGTGTGTAAAATAAAACCACAATCCTAACTGATAGAAAAAACTAAAAACTCATTCTCGATTTCTCGGAAAGCTTTTCTCGATTTAATCAATTTGCAAAGCTGTGGATTATAAATTATTCCTGCTTCAACTCCTGCTGTTTTGTTTATTTTATAGTTTGAAATTAAGTATAGATCAGAAATGGAATGGGATCTGACGTAAAAATTATTTGTGCTAAAATTTACTTTGTTCTTTTTAGGATGTTATTAAAAACTTTATTACATTATTTATCGCAAAAAGACAAAGAGCAAATTCAATGTGCAGTCTTAGAAGTATTAGCTGAAATATTTAAATCAGATCAATTACAACCAAATTATTTAGGTTACGTGGAATTAATTACATTACGAATATTAAAAGTACACGATACATCAAATATTGAAGTGAGTATTTGCGTTTTGTAAATAAATAATGACTACAATAGTTTATTTTAAAATATAAAAGTGAAATCAAAAATTTGAGTATACATAAAAAACATGGTGAACACAGATCAGGAAGTTTAAATTTACTGGAAAAGTCAGGGAATTTTATACAATAAGAATGAAATCGATAAGTTAAAAAATGAATACTATTTATTAGTTTGTAAAACTCATTTCCGCAGAGTTATTTTATTGTGCATATAACTAAAAATTTCTTGGCTAAAATTTTTCAGTTTAATTACAAATTTGTAGTAATGCAATCATCAATATTGTCTGAATTAAATTATTACTATGTGAAAATGCCACTAACTCGAAACATAAAAGATTGCCGACATCTGTCGAACATAAGATTAAAGATAATATTTTGTGTATGTTTCAGGTTATACGACATGCAGAACAAACAGCTGCAGCTATGACCAAATTTCCATTATCAACAGTTGTACAAGTGATAAATCCGGTGATAACAACTTCAGAGAATTGTCCAAGTATAATTGAAGGTTGTTTAAAAATGTTAACAAAAATGGTTGAAGCAAATGGTGCCACACAATTAAATAATGAACTTCTTAACCTTATTGTGCCTAATGTTATAAAAGTATGTACGAATTTTATTTTAATTTTTCTTTTTTTTTCTATTTTCTGTTTCATTTAATTCAGCGTATCTATTTAACATTAATTTACTACAATAAAGAGTTAGATAATGTTTGGGTGACTAAAAATATCTTTTAAAATTTCCTGTTAAAGCTTCAAAATTGTGTTTGATTTATTTGTAAATATTATGCTTCATATAGTGGAGTTTCAGATCGAGATATACCTGATGTTCTTTCTTGTACCATATTTTTACAAAGATAAGTAAAGGAACGAAGGTGTATCTGAAACGAGGTTAATAGATCTAGAAAAGAAACGCTTTATTTTTGTCAACACGTTAAGGTTTTTTTAAACAAAAATAATTATAATAGAGCATTTAACCATCTGGCGAATAGAGCATATAACAGGAATTTAATCTCCTCGCGATAATTAACATAACCAGGCAGGTGTGTCCATTTTAAAATGAAGAGGATCAGATCTCAGACTCTTTGACTCCAAAGACCTCGTAAAAATCACTCTCTTACCTAAACGTGCGATTCTTTTAGTAAAATGTTCCGTGATTACTAGGATACTGTAAATTAATATATATTCTGAGTTCAATTTTAGCATAAAAATTATTGACTTTCTACGTTGAATATTTTGTTGACATAGCTCCCACTTCGAGCTCGTGTAACTCAGTAGAATTAGCCTATAGTATACTATATTTGCCATAGCAGGCGATTCAAAAGGCTCTGCACGCGCAGAGAAAAACCGGAAAACCTTGGTTGTACCTAGGCTTTAGCTTAAAATAATGAAAACCTCCTGTAGAATAGTGATTGTCTAGGTAGTCTGAATCGTATAAATACTAGAAGTTCTAATGCATAGGTTAGGATTCCTATAGGTTAGAATTCTAGAAATATTTTTATATATAAATTCGTTAAGAAGACACAGCAAGAAGCATCTGTTCCTCCAGAGAGCTAAGAACATTCAAGATTAGCATTGGCAACATATGTTAAGAAGCAACTCGTCACTTTTGTCATTATTATGAAAATCACGTTATTATTTTATTCTTCCAACTTTTTTAGTTTTTAAATCAGTATTGACTTAAGAAAGACAACCCGATAAAGTTTTTGACTAAAATACAGATTTTTATTATTGATTACTAACAATTTTATAGATGTTTTGTCATAAATGGAATACTTTACGCAAAGCAGCATGTTTATGTTTGGTTGCATTCCATCATGCATTAATAAGGCATAACAATCAGTATATTAAGAATAATAAAGCATTACGATTGGATCCATATTTATGTGATTTAAAATTAGCCAAAATTAAATTATTAAAAATGTATATTAATAAATAAAATTCATTCATTTTTAATTTTTCTTATAAGTATTTTTTTATTTATTTATAAAAATTTAGGGACTTATAGTATAAGGTAGCATGAAAGTCCCATGTTGTATATAGTCTCCTAATATCTGGCATAATGTTTTAGATAGTCTGTAAACATGTTTAATATACGGGGGCTCTAAGAATTTACTAGCACGGTATTCGAGTATAGTTTTCTTTTTTAGACTAATTTCATCATTCATAAATTTATCGGTAATTTTATAGTGTTTTTTAGAAAAATTTTAGTGGTACATGGAGGATATGATCGGAATATCGAAGTTTCATCCTTTAGATTCCATAAGAGAAAATCGTTTAAGAGTGTAGTCAATTATTTTGATAAATTTTTATTGATAAAAATGTTCAAATGTCAGTTGGTACTTTACAATTCGTTTTTCCGATTTTATAATAAAACCATCGTTTTTACAAAACTTGATAAACCCTTTTTCTATTTTTAATATGTCTACAGAGACCATAAAAGAATAAATTTAATTCATTTTTCGATTAAATTTAATCGAGATCTACTGCGTTTTTGTTCAATCCTGGGAAAAACAGTGTTATAGCTTCAAGGTGAATATTTGAAAGAGGTTTTATTGAGATAATAGAAGCATATGCTACCTTTTCTTGATATGATCTCCATGAAAATCCAATATTTATTGAGATAATTGATTTCATCTTTAAAATTCAAGATGACAACACATCTTATGGAATTTTCAAAAGCAAAAGTTTGGTGTATTGTTTCTATCCCACTCTCTACTTACTGAAAAATTTTACTAAATTTCTATTTAGATAAAGGCTCAATAAAACAAAATTGTTTGAATATATATAAAATGTAGAAAATCCATTCCTTAATGAAGTATTTGAAGTTATCGCTCCTGAAAATTTTTCATAAACATTCCTTTCTCGAATACACAATTAAAAGTTTGAAATCCAAATTTAATTTTCTTTAATTAATTTTTGCAGGCATATGATCATAACGAAAGTCCGGTACGTAAATGTGCCGTATTTTGTTTAGTAGTAATACATAGAGCTGCAGGCGAGGAAGTAATGAAACCACATTTAAGTAAATTAAATTGTGTTAAATTAAAATTATTAGATTTATATATACAACGTGCAAAGAGTAATAGTTCTGTTCCAACATCACCTAAAAATAATAATAATACAACAAAAACATCACCACCTTCAGCTACGACAACCACCACTTCATCGACCACATCGACGATTGTAACATCGTCTTAGAACTAACTTGATCTGAATCTCGTTTTAAGTTCTAAGTAACTAAGTCATCAAAACAAAAATATTTATTTTATAATAATCATTAATTATGTTGTGATGTGTCATTGATTACTACAAGTTTTACTACAGACTAGACTTACATTTATGTTTAATTTTTATTCATTTCTTTTTGAATTTTACTTTTTGTATGTACTATTTTAAATTGTTGTTAGCTTCAAATATGCATTTTATGCCTCAAGAAGTTCATGATACAAATAGACAAGATATTTGGTTAATTGATCAACTGATAATAAGACAATCTCAGATGTGTGTTTGAATTTTGTTACAGTTTGAATTTTAATTAAAATTACAAAAAAAATATGGCGTGGAATTTATATAAAAGACACCATTCAATTATCATTTCGTTTCCTAGACTATCTGTCTTAGAATATATTTTGGAAACCATGTCTTTAATTTATGTTATTTAATTTCGTATTTTAATTTAAAAGTTCCATAACTTTGATCAAATTCCTAAAAGTTCCAGTCATTTTTAAATGCCTATATATAGTAAAATATTAGGTAAATGTAATATTAAAAAAATTAAATTCATATTTAATGGAAAATAAATTAGTATTTACATCAGGCTCGAAAATATAAATGATTTAATGTAATAAGTTTGTAGTAAGGTGTAAAAATTGCTGAAAAGTTTTTAATTTTTAATAAACATAAATCCAAATACACTTTAAATAAACTTAATTTATTTAGAATTTTAATTTAACTGAATAATACTTTGTATAGATTAACTAGATAAATAAGTTTAAATTATTTAATTTAACTCTTCAATTGATTACAAGTGATTAATTTGCCGGAATGACACAATTAATTCACATATTAACTAGTGCTTAAATTATTAATTTAAATATATCTTAGTCGATAAAATCAAATGGACGGCAAACTGAAGTAAAAGACCGTCATAATTTAATAAATGCATTAATTATATATTGTCTTTTTGTATCATGATCAATACAGTAAAAACAAATGGTTGTGATCGAACTCTAAAAAGAGATAAAGTGAGTGATAATATTTATAATTAACTTTTAACTTGAATGGAGTTGGCGTATATGAACTGACATTCTCCCTGAAGGCCTGGACTTGAAATAATTCTTTACAGTTAATAGGGTAGAATTTCTATTATAAAAACTCACTACTGCGTTGTTATAATTCGGTGTAATTTTGAAATTTTATCCAACGTCTGTGTTAGAATACACTGCTTTAAGGACATTGAATCAGCATGCAAGAACGATGCTAACCTCTTTTTGCTAGATTCTGTGAAAATATTTACTTAAGAGCTATATATTTCTTCATATGTTACTTGTTCTAGAGGGTAATTTTTAGAATTACTAAATACAACAGTTTGATATTTATCGAGTTAAATGTAACTTGATCAATTTATTGCTATAATTCCCTAAAAATTGATGCGTGGAACGATAAAAATTATTTGATATTTTTTTTAAATGTCTACATCATAATTTATTGGTATCAAATCTAGCCTAAACAATTTTTGATGATAAATAATTAAATTTTGTGAATATTTTCGGTGTTTAAATATTAATTCAGTTCGTTACTGAAAACAAGCAGAAAAAAACACAATAAAATTGCACTAGATTATTACTCTTTTGTAATACATACAATAAGAAAAAAATGACTGTTCATATATACAATTACACATCACTCCCAATAAAAGCAATTGTTCTTTGCTTTCCTTTATTTCAAGGTTCCTTCTAAAATTTAGCTTATATTGCATAGATCAGGATTCTTGCAACAAGGAACAAGAACAGCGCTAAAACATTTAAAAAAATGTAATGTTTTTGTATATTTAAGTATAAATATTTAAAAAAAATGCCATTTTATGTATATTTAGCTAGCTAGCTATTAATATCTAGTAGTTGCACACAAACATATATATATATATAAATATAGTCAAAATTAGCTAATAATACTTATTATGGGTGAGTATTCTTACTTAAAATTATATTTAAAAGATGATTCAGAAACTCAGTTTAGTAGTAGACAAAGAATTGAATAGGTACTCTCTATTGATATGAAAAACTTGGAATAAGAATTGGGGATGTTGTAAAAATTTTTTTTACTTCAAATGAAACCTCTTTACTTCATTGGAATGGAATTGAAGTTATATTTTAAAAATCTTCAATAACAAACAAAATATAGACGTTCATAACTAAAGACTAAATAAAATATCAAACTTTGTTTTGCGAGAAGTAGATGAAAAATAATCTTTAAGAACTTATAACTACTTACGTTTTTGTATCATTTTTAATTTAATTTTCGAATTTTCTCATGGTATTGATGAGTCTAGTTTCAAATTTACTTACGAGTACTAAATTTTTTGTTATCATATAAAGAAACTTACAAACGACTCAATACGTGGGAGTACTAATTTTTAATCTATTTTATGTTGGGGAAAAAATGTTTTTCAAAATTAATTGACTAAGTGATTAGCTTTCAAGAAGAATGGCATTCGAGTTAATATCCGAAATTGTTTTTTTGAACTATATCAAACTTTCAAAATTACTGATCTTAAGTGAATACTCACCCACCAATTTGAGATAATAAATCAAGATCTATTTTCAAATTTATATTATAAATAGTACAAACAAAACGAAAAAAAAAAAAAAAAACATTGGATGTGTGTAAAAATTTGAGAAAAAAAAATTTTTTTACTAAACAACAAACAAATATTTAAAAGAAAAAATTGCCAAAATTAGTTTGCAGTCCTTTATAATTTTAGTGATAAAAAAAATTAATTGTAATGAATTTATAAATTAAGATTACAAACTAAAGAAAAAAATGGAGTCGAAGAAATGCAAACGATTTAATTAAAAGACGTAAAATTATTTAAGAATTAGATTTTAATAAAAACAACAAAAGCGTAATCAATCATTTTTTTAATATTATTTCTTGATTTGCTCATGTGGTCTTACTGGTAAATACTGTAAATAAAGTATAAAAATAAATTTTTAAATATCAGTACGCTGATTCTACAGGATGTTTCCAGTCTTAAAGGAAATTTCAAAAGCGAAGCATGAAGACTATATGAATGTTAATGCCAGACATTTTGCATCGATTTCATGTCAAAATGGTGATTTGTCTCATGAAATTGAGCTTCAGAATAGACAGTACTATTTATTGCGGCTTTATTGACTATCTTATTCAAAAGCACTATATGTTTTTACTATTGAGATATTTTTTTCATATATCGTCGGATTTGTAGAGATTTGACTCGCGGCGTGAAATAAGGTGTGTGTGTTATAGCTTGACGTTTATGTGTTCAAAGATAAACTGCCATACAGGCATCAAAACTTATTTTTTAATTCGAAAAGATCTTGAAAAATATTAATCAACCGCATGTGCTGAAGAAGAATGTGTTCCTAAAAAAGAATCAATCTCGAAATTGAATTCTAATGATTTCGAGAGCTAAGCAAATGTAGCATTTATTAACGAAAATTGGGTTTTTAAATAAAAAGGAAATAATTAATTGTTTAAGTAAGACTCGTAACTGTTTCTTGTTTCCATGATTTGATACGACCCTTTCGCAGGCCACCATAATGAATTCACTTAATACTCCGAGGAAATGTAGAAACTTCGTGATATATTGGAAGACGCAAAAAGTCTCCTCTCAATTAATGATATGAAAAAAATGTTATGATGCCCATGAATATACTTATTTTCGGCACTCTTTTTTGCTTTCAATTCATTTGGATATATCCCTCATTTCTCAAAGAATATAGGGAAAGTGCACTTACAAATTGATCTCCCCCATTTCTTTGATCAAATATTTCGCCCAGAAGATTTAACACCAAGACCTGAATCAATTCGACTAATGAATTAATCTTCTCTCTGAAAGCTCGATCTATTGAGGTCTATCACTATAATAGACGATTGACAAATCATTAAAAATATTTTTTTTTTTTAAATATATTTCATAAAATTTTTAATAATGGACTTAAAATTGTAAAACATTCCTTTAATTTCATTTTAAAATGCACGCTTGTTATGCGCTATCATTTATCAAAATCATTAATTTCATTAATAAAACTATATCAACTTTTAATATTTCGCAATTTTGATTACTTTTTAATATTATTTTTCAAACAAATTTTGGCGCTTTTAATTATAAAAAAATATGTATAATATTTGATAATAACCCGCCTATTTTAGACTAACCAAAAAAATCATAATGTCTTTAAAAAAACAAAATGTATAATCACCACGAAGCCTCGATGCTGCTTAGAGTCATTGGTCTCGCAATTTGTGTGAGACAAATCGAGATTAATTCATAAATTTATCATATACCGTTTTCACTTAATAAATAATATGAATTTAGTGAACTCGGGATAACAAAAAATTTTTAGGTAAGATATTTTTAAATTCCTCAAAACTTGTATAACAAAATGGTTAATTCACGAGGAAGAAAGTGTATCTTTTTTTGTATATTTTTGTTATTTATACGCTTATTTAATTTTAGTGATTTCTAATCCTTCGATTTGTTATGAAAGGATGAAATTTTTAAATAAGACTCACAATATGTCATGTTTGTTTGTTTGTTTTTAAATGAAAAAAGTATCAAGTTTCAGTTTATTGAACATACGTGAGGTTTTGTTTATACCAATGTTTAACAATTTAAATTTAAATATTCTTCCTGTAAAAATATTTTTTTTATAAAAATGACTAAAATTATGAAATTAGGAATCCTCAATTTTTTTTATTTTAAAAAAGAAGTAAAAATTGGAGTCTATTTTCCACATGGTAGCGGTACCTCAAATGCGATAAAATGCATTTATTATATAGGACCATTTTTTAATATAATTTTGAAAAAATTGATGATTTTTTTAATCAAGTTTCGAATCATCATACTGTTCTAGTCACAATTCGTATTGCAGACTTCCAATACCAAGTGTTTTCAAAATGAAACGAAGAGATTACAGTTTTGTAACAATTATAATAGTTAATCGATTCAGATTCACTAGAGGACAGTGAATAAATCCGTTTCTGTAACCTCTGTTCTAAAACTTGGAACTGCGACATTCATTGACCGCCGTAAAATGTGTATTAAATATGAAATATTTAATATCAGGCCATTCTATAATTTTTATTTATATAAGTAAAAATAATTTTATAATAATCACTACAAATTTTATTGCATTCAAATGAAAAATATTTTTAAATTTAAACTGTTTTATTATTGACAGAAACAGCACCTCCATATGTTTATTTAAAATGTATTATAAGAGAAATGTTAATTATTAAAACATTTACTTGGATTTTTAAATTATTTTTTTGTATGTATTAAAAACCAAAGGTTAAAGATGAGGTAGAATAAGATTTTTAAGGTGACATTATTTAGAAAAAACTGAACTTGAAGTATAAAAAAAAATAAATATTTTTCATAAAATCGATAAAATCGAATGTAACGAATTATAAAGAATTAATAAATTGATCGATAAATTTCGATAATTGATTGATTGTTAGAATGAGTTTGTTTTTTATAAAATAAAAAAAATATGATTGCTATTATTAAAGTAAGAATTTTTTGAATTTGATATAATTTTTGTATGGATATAAAAAAATTCTATTAAAATTAGTTTTGTTAGATCTGATGTTAATAGACCGTATTTTGTCATCGAGTATAAATATCATTTGTAAATATCTGTTTTTTTCCAAATCGACCAAATGTGGATAAAATAGATCTTCGAAATAACTACGATTTTCCAAGATTGTATATGTTGAAAATCTGATTGGTAGATTTTTATGTAGATTTAGAAAGCATGTCAATTATACTTGGTGACAACTGGTTTGTCGGCCGTGATTTTTGGTTTTGTTTTTTCGCAATTCTTTAAAATAATTCGATGCGTTTGTGTAAAACACATTTTTTCATAAGCAAAAATCAAATAATTTTAAATAAAGATTATCTGCATATTTGTTAAAGAACATACAGAAAAAAAACCTGTGAAGGAATATATTTTTTAGAAAGGAGTATAATTATTAACTAGCGAGCGCTATATTAGAAAATTATTGGAGATTCATGCTAAGATTTCCAGCGCCATAGTAGCAATAATAATAAATATAACTCAAGCAGCTGACTATTTCAGACTACAAAAATGTGATTAACTATTATATTATACACTATACATTATTATACTGCATCTATTACAAGTTTATGTCTATGGTGTTTAAATGTTGGTAGTTCTAAACAGTTCTTAATTTTACCGGTAATAAGAGTCTTCGTTAGCATGATTGTCCAATAGGCTATAATTTATTATTACCAATTTTGAGTTTTGAACTTTACTAAAATCAGATTTTTTGATAGTTATTAAATCAAACGCCCAATTTTCGCACGATTTTTTAATTTATTTTGTGCCCTTCAAAGCAAATATCATTAGATCAAAAAACGCATGTCAATACATTTCAATCTTCACAATAGTTGTTACAAATGCTTCCGTAACTTCTCAAGTTAAAACAGGTATCACAGATTGATAATTTAGTTACAGGAAAAAGGAACTATACAAGACCAAATCTTATGATCTCGATGGTTGATAGATAGATCATATTATCGTATTTTTGGCCTCCAATTTGGTTAATTACTGCAAAATGCGATAATAAGAAAAGCTAAATTCTCGAAGTGTTCAAGTGTCCACAACTCTGAAGATTTTGTATAAAATTAGTATTCAAACCACCGAATAGTATTCTATATTGATTGAATTTATTTCATGATGATTTAAAGCTTTAAAAGAGTATTATTTTGATTTTTAGTTACTTGACTCTTTAATATTTTTAGTAACATAAATTTTTTACTTTTGCTTAAAAATGTTTGCTCAAGCGTAACTAATTATTTTAAAAAAATCATCCGGAAGAAAAGAACTAAAAAACATGGTCCAATGTGTATTCATGTTTTAAAAAAAACCATTAAATATTTTATATATAAATAAGTTATTAATTATTAATTATAGTCTATGATTCCATTTTGATTTTTTTTTAATTGATCCATTTTAAACTAATTATTATTATTAATTAATTAATTCAATCATTTACTGTTGCTTGTAAAATAAAACAAACAAAAAAAGAATATTAATAATAAAATTGTAATTGTATTCACCATTTTTATATTCTACTATCCATTTAATTAATGATTAATTATGTTTTTTATTAGAATTTTAGGTAAAATTTATTATTGACCGATATATAAAAATCAATCCTAGAGTTTGCTTGTTTTGTTTTTAAACGACGAATGCTGTATGTGCAGTTTTTTACGTGTGTCTATATTTAAAAAAAAAAATTGAGTTATATCAGAGCTGGATAATTCATTTACACAATTTCTCGGTTACTATGAGTAAAATGGAAATCCTTATCATAAACAAATTTGATGAAAATAACTTTTAACTATAATTCACCAACTAACCAAGTCTAATAATGTTCATGGGAACATTTTCGAAATTTCTAATTAATAAAATGGAATTTTTTATCATAAGCGAAATTTCAGGCATTAAATACTAAAATTTATCGATGAATGCAATAATTTATTTAAAATAAATTATTGGTTTGATTTATAAAAGATATAACTACTATTGTATATTACTTGTTATGTTGACCAATTTTTTATTTCCAATTTGATGATAACGGTACTCGTGAGTATGTTAAAGTGCTTATTAACTTTCGAAAATGAAGTAGGCAAAAACGTCTTCAATTTTCTCTGGAGTTCAGAAATTGACATAAATGCACTAATTAGGCACTCCTATAAGTTTCAAATTCTTCTATATTTTAGTATTCGGTTATCAGCTGCGTTCCCACGAATAATTTACAATAATTTTTTTCTCAAATTTAGGGATTAAATTTAATTTTTTACGCTTAAAAAACAATAATTTCAGGAAGAAGTATATCCACGTAATCTGTAGAAACTACCTCTTAAAGATAATCTGTAATTTTATAAGAGATGAATCTCTCATTCTGTAAGAGATGTGCATTTAAAAATTCCATGCTAAAGCAAAGTTATATTTTTTGAGTTATATTTTATAAGTTGAAATCTTCTTTCAGTCTAAAGTTTTTCTACTAAAATTTTTCCGATAATTGATAGAAAAAATGATATGTATTGATGTAAATACATTGAGCAATACAGTTCAATTGCCCAATTAGAATAGTCTAGCTATCTATCATTAACATTAACGATTTTCATATCTTTATTTTAAAGACTTGAATCCTTAATCTCAATCTGAGATCTACCGCATTTTATTCGAAGTGATTGTATACTTTGCATTTATATGAAACATCTATGTATATTAATTTTAGTCTGTTTGTAACGCTTGAAAATATTTAATGTATATCCAATTTTGGTATGACTGTACATAGAATCATCTGATTAGATCATTTTCGTCTGTTGTGTCTATGTTTACCCGCCCTCAAAATACTAAAAATGCAAATGAACAGCGAGGAGATATTTTGATAGCATGTTCTACATCTAACAAATGATTATAAGGTCGTAAATGAGTACCATGGCTTCATGATCCGTAACAATTCGTATCTTTTAATGCGTAGGAGAAATAAAGTTCAAATTCTAACATCTCTACAAACAACTTTTGTTCATCATAAAATTCATTATTTCTATTAGTTACCTTCACTTATTTAATATCGAGATTTGACGAACCAAATACTAACATGAAATTTTTAAAAAAATGAATATGTTATGTTAAAAATAAAACAAGAATTGACAGGATTGTGTAGGAGATGGAATTGTGTATGAAGGTTACCACAGGTTATTTTTATTGTTTTTATTTATTCATTTTTTTTTTTTTTTTAATTTACACATTTCTTTAGTTAAAAAATGTGTAAAAAAAAAAAAAAATTAAAATTGAATTATTCCTTGTTATGTATATTATTTATACAGAGTATTTACTACCATTTATTATTACATGATTATTGATTGCCTTTTTAAATTAAAAGTGTTATACTGTTTTTACATAATTTGTGGTATTTTTAATATTAAAAATAAAAAAATTTTAAAGTAATAAAATAAAAATTGATGAAAACTAAATAAAATAAAAAACTAGAACTAATTTTTAGTATCAGGTAAACTAAAACAAACTCTGTATAAACAAAAATTAATTTTTTTAAATTTTAGATATTAAAAAAATAATAATAATTCATTAATTATTTATCAGTTATCAATAATTGATTATTATTTATCAACATCATTTGACAAACAAATAAAAATCTTTCAATTATATTATTATTATTTATCAAAATTTTACCTTTCAAATTTTAATGTTATCACACATTGACTCCAATTGACTCTCATGAAACTGACCATTCTCTAAAAAGAAAGAAACAGATCTTGTGGGCATATAGTGTTTACTAGTTTTTACCCTCGGCTTCGCTCGCTTTGATAACAAACAGCTAAAAAATATATTGGTTAGAATGTAAAGTACCCAAAATATTGGTTATACGAAAAAATGTTTTAAACAAAAGTTATTTATATTTAAAAATGAACATATTTTATATATAAAAAATGAAATTGTTTTTTGTAAATATGTTCACTATAAAACCCCTCGCTCATGAGTATAACTTTCTATTGGGGAAAGAATTTATAGAATCCGTTATGTAGGTTTTGAGTTTGTTGGTAACAAATAAATATTATTAAAATACTTAGCCAAGCGCACGGATGCGCAAAGAAATAATGTTTATACCTTATGTTATTTGCTGATATCTATCCACTGGTCACAAATCGCTTGTTTTTACTTATAAATTTCTACCTTACTTTATAGATGAATGGAGAACGCTCAATCTATACGCAAAGTGTTAATGCACAAGCCTTCTAAAATGCTATAATATTCGATAGTGAGAATATCCAGGCCTGAGTTTAAATTTTAACAATACATGTTGGGCATAAATATAGTGTTGTAATCGTATGTTTCCGCTACTAAGATCATGTGCTTTGAAGACTTCAACAGATTTGTAATTCTCTGCCTTTTTTTATTAATGTTGTCTTTCGTTCTTAATCTACTATGGGTCATTAAAATGTATTTAACTTACATACGTTTGCCATATATAGAAGTTATGATCTAAGAGATTTACGAAGTGTTTCGTCACGTATATACCTGTTCTTTTCTATTGTTAGAATTTCCGTTGTCATTGCCTAACACATTATTTTATTGTATGTTTATTATTTTAAATTTTTATAAAAATAAATTTTATTAAAAAAATATTAAGAGAAAAGTACAATTATTAATTAACATATAAAATATTAATTTTGAAATGATAAAAAATCGTTTTAATACCAAAAAGGACTTGTTAATACTTCGAAAATAAAATTATAAATGCTATTCATTTGATTTTTTTTTTTTTTAATTTTACCTGTATAAAAATGTAGATATTAACCATGTATTTAAGTAATGTGTTAGACAAAGGCAACAGAAATTCTGACAAATATATATATTTAACAACGCGACGGCATAAACTATTTAATATGGAATAAATTTCAATTTTTTTTCTTAGATTAAAAATTTTTGTATTTTATAAATACATATTTAGACTTCAAAGTAGTCATCATCAGTTTGAATAAGCTTTTGGCTACGAGTAACATTTCGGAGAATTATTACGATTAGCTACTTCATACTGATGATTGCTACTTTGTAGTCGAAATACGTATTTATAAAACACAAAAAAATTTTATCTAGGAAATTGGGACAAAAAACGAAATTTATTCGAAAAACCCTAAAGTTCTCTTTGATATTATTCATATATAATATGAGATAGTTATTTAATAAGAAAAGGATGACGCCACATCGCGATGGCATCATAAGATGTTCACTGGATAAGAATAGTCAGGAAGCTTTTGGACATCTTTAAAAATACTTATAGTCGTTGACTATGTGGTATCTTTAGTGTTTAATTCATCTATTGTTGCAATAATATATTTTTGAACTGTGCTATTATGTGCCACATTAAAAAAAAATTATTTTAAAAGTACAACGTATATGGCGAGATTTGTTCATTTAAGCTGTCCTGTAGAGAAGACCGTGGATTCAACAATTGATAGTATCATTTTCAATTTTAGCGCTCTGCGGCACTACTGCGATACGAACAGCGTCCGTTCAAGCTTTCTATTGTGTTAAATACAAGCAGCTACACTGCAGTTTGATATACAACGGACGTTCTAGCTTTCGATTGTGTTAAATAAAAGCTGCCACACTATAGTTTATAAAACGTGCGGTTATCTCAGCGCATGACGAACATTATTTATTTATTGTAACACGGTTCAAACGTCGTGTCATGGTTTTGAAAATAACAAAATAAAAATTATGTTATTTTCAAAAAATATATGACTCATTTGCAAATAATATTTATTGTATTATATATCGTAAACATAGGTATTTATAAAGTTATTAATTAAAAAATAATTTATTCTAATAATGGAACCAAAAGATGTATTAAAATTTTCATAACTTGTACATTTAAAAAAGCAAAAAAAAAAAAATTATGGATGAACGAAATAATGAAAATAACGAAAAAATGACGGAGTGTGTTTGTAAAAAACGAAGTTTTCTCATATTCAAAAATCATTTCACGTCGATTTTAAAACACTGCACTTTTCTAACTTGCATAAAAAATTGGGTATTTTAAAATATGCCTTCAAAAGGGGAGTATATAATTTTAGTTATTCTAGTTATTGGTAAAATGTTAAAAACCTTCTTAATAAGTATAGAAAAAAAGTTACCTTTTTAAAATTATTTAATGCATGGCGGCATATCTCTATAAAATATTTCAAAAATATATCATATAAACATACCTGAGTATATACAACCAAACCGGAAATTAAACAATAATAATAGTAGTAATAAATGAATTATACAATTATAGTATTTACGCAATGCACAAATTTAACAAAATGAAACTAATATAATTATAATTATAAATACATATAACTGTAAATAAATTTAAAAAATCTGAATGTGAAATACAAGCAAATCCTAGTGTGTCAACTATATTTAATTTCATAGAAAGCTGCAACGTCTGTTCGACGTGCGCTAAAACTGACGTCCGTTCGCTTCAACGCGCGTTGAAAATAATGTCTAGTGTGTCATGCTCCATTTAACATAATGGAAAGCTGAAACGCACGTCGAATTCACCGTCCGTTGCTGCGTGGAAAATATCTATAGTGTGACAGAGCGGTTATTCATTCAAATTGATCGCGCGATTGAAATCATAAAGAATGAGCCTGTTTAGTCGAAGTAAGTACTTACTAAATTTAGTAAGTCACTTACTATACTTACAAAATTTTCGGTCGGGACACAAAATAGTGCTAACGCAGTAAGCATGGCTTAATATACGTCGCCAATTTGGTTATTGTTGAAAAACAATAAGCAAGCTTATTAGTGAACAACAAAAACAAAACAGTCATTTAATATTTCTTCCAATAAGATATTTCTCATAAAATTATCCATTTGCAACTATTAACAGGAATTAAATTATATTCCTAAATTTAGTACTGTCAATTATATTCAGTCTATGAGTTTATATACGGGATATAACGTAAACTGTTGTTTTGTGTTATGTTAAGCCAGTAAGTCTGTCCTGGCCGAAAAGCGCTATAGTCAGCTTGTAAGATTTTAATTTTTTTATGCTGACTGGCTTACTAAGTTTAGTAAGTACTTACTTCGGCCAAACACGTCCAATGATTTCATAAATATTAACTCAGATATTTATGGTAATTTGGAATTTGACGTTTTTTAATTAAGTGTATTAATTATTTAAATAATTATATTAATTTTCTGTGAAAGAAAACATATAACATATTAATGATATCAATTTAAAATTTGTATAAATCATGTAGATTTATCATTCAAAAGAGTAAATAGCATCACACGTCACAAATCGCTTTTAGGTATTTTACGGGGGGGAAGGGGTGATAAAGTTTTAAATTACAGCCAACTTTTTTCACTTAAAATTAACTCACATGACTTTTTAATTATTAAAGTCAATAAGGTTTAATACCATATAATTCGATTCGTTGTAGGTTCAATCAAACGGAAGTTACAAAGCATGTTATAGGAAAAAGGGGTTGAGCTTTGAGAATATACGAATAATTTTCGTGTTTGTATAATTTTTTATGTATAAACTTTGATCAGAAATTAAAAAAAAAAAAAAAAAAAAAAACTGATCATTTTATTCATAACTAATATCACATTTCAAGCATAATTCGATACAATTAACAAATTTTCTATTTTGATTTTTTTGGAAATTCAAAAATTGTAGTGCCAATTTTACACACATATCACAATAGCAAAAGAAGAAGTTTCTTCTCTGGTTGTGAACATGGTGAGTTTTGAAACCTAGCGGAAAGTATTGAAAATAAATTTGATGATTAAATTTGGCGGGAATAAAATAAGACGATTTAATGGGGTTATATTCTCTGTATATGATTATACAGTTTGAAAGGTGGTTAAAATATTATAACAATGAATTATTGAATTATATAAAATTACTTGTAAACTTCGATTTTATTTAACGGAATGAAACAATATATAATTATTAATACATTAAACCAAAGAAAAATATTGAATTGCGTTTATATCAAACACAAGTAATATAAATTAATTTTGAATAATTAACATGGATTATTTGCACTAATATTTAGGTACCAAAAAATAAATAAAATAAAATAATAATAAAAATTAGTAAATAAATAAACAAAAAATAAAATGGAAAACCCAAGTGAGGTCAGAACTGATTTGTAAGTAAAGACTCAAAAATGTGTTATTGATAATTAATTTTACAGGTTAAAGAATTACAAGTACTTAAAGAGACACTTGATGAACTTCAAAGTTTAAAACTCATGTTTATCAAAATGAAAATATTAACGACGGCATTAAAAAATGATATTGCTCAATTGAAACAAATAATTTTACTCAAATCGAAGGTTGGTTTAAACGGAAAGATACACTTTTAAAAATTAAGTTCTCTATCAATATTTTTTTATTAAATAAGTATATGCAAATTATTTAAAATAGTCCTGCAATTTTTAATGATCCCGGTTTTAGAGGTATGGGTAAGGAAATATTTTGAAACATACTGTAAGGATTTTTTCGATATATAGTTATGTAAATTTTCTGGTTAATTTCTTAATATTCCCTTTCAACTCGTTTATCGTATTATTTCTTCTCAATTTCAATGTGAAGATACACCAATGAAAATTTTTCTACAGTCTATTAAGTTAGGAAAGATTTTGTCATCATAGGTCAATTTTTCCTTCAGAGATGGTAACTAATGATTTTTCGTACCTAGTCGAATGAAATTCAATGTGAACAATATTACTGAAATTTTGAAAGCATCGTTAGGCTAATCAATGACTATTTTATTAGCCTAAAAATTCTTTTACCCATTTCATTTCGATGATATCTGGAAAAAAAATTAATCAGAGTATACTAAAACACCTTTTTGGTAGTTTATTTCGTGTATATATTAGTGTTATGCGAGAGTTATGGCAACAATATATAAATTATTCTATAAACACATCCATTTTAATAGCTCATAAGAAATAATTAATCTTGTCCACATAATAACATGTATCGAGTAGTTAATGTTCTAATTGAGGTTGCTTAAAAAGTATAAAAATAATTTTTAAGTTGTATGTTGCTTAATTTTATTTATTACATATTATAAGGCGGATTACGGTATGCCTTAATAAAAATTGAAATAGAAAAATCAGCAGCTTCATCATGAATAAATCTAAAAGCATTGTTATTGCCTAGCGATATCATTCGTTTCAGTATCTAATTATTCCCAAATCCCATTAAGACTAGACTTGATTCTGGTTTATTTCAGGGTAATTTATAGATTGCTTAAAAAGCAAATTACAAAACTTGAAAGTACACTTTTAACACTAGCAGTAATCCCTATGGCGGATTAAAACAAAAATTTAGAAACACTTTTAGTTCTTCAATTGAATAACACTTTTATTTGTAACTATCAAGGTACAAATACCATGATAATTATCTACTTTAATGTTACAACTCTGGTTTGACCCGAACTTTGATTTGATTTTTAAAGATAAAAACTATTTTTTAAATATATTAAATTTACCAATATCGCTACACGATTACTGTGATTTCAGTATCTTCATAATGATTGAAATTCTTTTTTTTTATTATACAATAAAAATAACTGGTTTATAATTTTAAAAGATTTTTGGAAGACACTAAAATTGCATTAATCATATTATATTAATTATTTTAGAAGTAAAAAAAATGGAGTAATGTTTTGAAGAATTGTCATCAAGAGAAAATAAAATGGCAATTTCGTATACTTAATAGATTATTGTTTATCTTAAAATAATTTTATTATTAAAAGTAATTTTCAAATATTGTGATTTCATATAATAAAATATAATACGCATGCGTGATAAAATGTATAAGTGTATGTATATGTGTGTATTGTATAATGTATTTATGTATATGCATTTGTAAACTAAAATAACGCGCTATGACGCCATATTGACAAGAGTTTGGTGTATTATAAATGGTAGACGAGTATCGTAAATTTAAAATAAATAAAAAAACAGTGTTTTATTGTACTAATTAATAAAATTGTTTTTGTATTTTTCATTACAATCGAAGGTAATTTTAAATAAACATTTTTTTAATTAATGCATGTAATTAACTTGTATTTATTTTTACTTAAAAAAAAAAAAAATTGGAACTAATTTGTTATTTCGAACTGTTTCTAAAACAGGTAACAATTAAATAATCTAATCAATATATTTGATTTAATAGAAGTTTTATTGAAAAAATATATTGACATTTGATGAAATTTTTATAAATAAATAAATAAAAATTGTGAGGCGGGAATAATATAGGACGCTTGTATGTTTATTAAACGATTTACACCTGAATGTAAACAGTGCATTAAGGGTCAAATTGCATGATGAATGTTTACATCTTATTTACAAAATGGAAAGTAGTTTCTGGCGAATCTATAAACATAGACCAAATATATCAGTATATTAATGCTCTTTATTAAGTTTGTAATGTATTATAAATTCACTTTTTGTTGAATAAAGTATTTTTTTATTTATTTATGAAATTTTTACTCTTTATTTTCGATATTTATAAAACTAAGAAATATCGATTTATTTATATCTCTTCGTCTAATATCGTTTATTTGAATTTTGTACATCGAATAGATTTCTTTAATATTTTTTTAATTTCGTATATTTTTTAAATAATAGCAATATTTTTTTTTCTTCATTTTTTGTATTTATTTAAAGGTATGAATTCGAGACATTTCGATATTGCTTGATATTACTTTCATTATATGTGAGATACCGCTTGTATATAGCATAACATTGTTCTATAAATAACATTCCTACTTAAAAAAAATACTATTTTCAAAATTTGTATCCAATTTTTTTGCATAATCAAATTCAAATTAAAATATATGAATTGATTTTGTGTAATGAAGTTGTTTTTGAGACGCGGCACTTGAAATCCCAATTAAAAAAGAGTTTGTTTTTTTACTCCCACGCCCGATTTTCGATTCATTAAAATAATTATTGATTTTTTTTTTATATAGTTCTTGAGTTTTCTACTCCAAAAGATATATTGCCATCGATATTCCGTTCGGCAATCTTATTGATATATGGGTCATGTATAGGATGTGAAAGCAAAAAGACCGTAGTATCACATTTTTAGTAAAAGGTGTACATGTTGTGATGAATATTGACAAATTTTTTATCAAAAACGGATCATACTCTTGCAGTATATTTATATAAACTTATAAATATAGGAATAAAGCTTGTAATAATGTAAAAAATCAAGGAGGTTCAATAGTATATACAATTCTGATCTGAATGAACTCTAATAAGTTGATCGATTGAAAAATTATATTGAAAAAAAATCGAATATTAAATTTCTGAATCATTTTAATCTATTGCAACTTACGATTAAATTCTATCCATTCTGATTCCATTTCAATAGGATTTATTAATTTTATTAATTAATCATTTATTATTATTATTAGTGAAGATACCAAACGTTTAAGATAGATTCAATGCTAGGGACTAAATCGAATAATCTTTGATTATTTTATTTTAATTTTTGAGAATTCACTTTGGTTGATACTTTGTCCATTTCGTGTCGCTCTAAAAAATCGTAGCTTCATTTGTAGCTAAAAAATTCTCTAAGAAGATATGAATGTCTCTTCAGGAGATGGAAAGGTATTAAGACGAATTATATTAAAAGAATGCTCATAAAATCTATGTGTTTTGTACCCGGTTGTAAAACTCTTTTGCAATTATTATAAACAGCCTAAGATAAACAGAACCACAAAATCTTAAATTTTTGTTTATTATGTCTTGAAATAAAGCATTTTCAAATTTTTTACTCCAAGAAACAAGTAACCGACAATTTAGGTTCCATAAGAGATAGAAAAACAAAAGTTATCTTTTCCATAATAAGATATTTAAAATAAAATAGAAACATTAAATTTACTTTTTTTTTTTTTTTTTTTTTTTTTTTTTTTAATTGATTCTTCTGAACAAATTTCAGGGTTTTATAAGGAACACTTTCCTAATTTTAAGTATTTTTCTATCTTTTGTCAATGATGATCTAAATTTTAAACACTTTTTTTAGAATCTAATCGAAGATTACACTAAGATGGCTCTTTCGAAAACTCATTTATCGTGTACGAATGGTTCATAGAAACTTTTACTTTTGTGTACGAACTAATGATGAATAAAATGTTTCATAATATACGAATTATTTTTCATATTAAGATGAGGATCTTGAAAAGTAACAGTCTCTACTGATTCCCAAAATTCCAAATATACATACCATTGAAATTAAAAAATATTTGGTGCCTAACTAACCTTTTCCTACCCGAGTTATTTTACTATTTTTTTTATTAAGACAAATTTCAATTGTAATTAAAATTATTTTAAAATGTATTATTTCTTTCTCTGTTATTATTAATAACAAATTTCTAGACGAAGTAATGTGAAAATTCGTATATAAGTCCGCCTCTCAACACGAACATACAAAAAACATGTGGTTGCGAAGTGGCAGTGGTAAAAAAGATCGTATTCGCAAGCTAAACGGTAGCGGAATTAAAAATAAAACCACACGTAGCAATACATCACGTAAAAAATCGTTAGTTCAACGACGATTTTCAAAAAAAATTGCTTTTGCATTAACAAAAGAAATTCAAAAAGACGTCTCAATACAAAAAACTTTGGATATAGTTTGTCGTGCGTATCAAGCACAGTGTGGTAAGCTGGCTCCAAGTAAAACCAATTCGAAAACCCAAAAATATGTAGACGATGATGATTATGGAACTGAAAAAGAGAACTGTTATCAAGTTGTGCCCGATGTTGTTTATAATCCTGAATTGTACTCAGAGAATAATGTATCATCACCAGAACATGACGAAGCTGAAACATGCTGCGTGTCTGGTTCGGAATCTGAACCGGAATTAAATATACAAATGGAGACCCAACAATCACATCTAAACAATAATCTAAAAGAAGACACCAGTGCTATGAATGGCGAATTAACAAACATTGAAGCATTGGAATTAGATTTAAACGCATCAGGAAACGATCATTCGTATACGGCAGAAATGATCAATATGTATTCAAACCGAAATGCACGTTTAATAGATTACTCTCACCCAGAGAACGGGACTTCCAGTGGAAATCACCAAGAAAATATGAATTTGGTTGGTCATGAATTTGAACACTTAAAATCTCACGAAAACTATCAAGATTTAAATATAGATCTACAAGATCTACCAGCTGCAACGGATTTGAGTTGTTTCTTGGATGAAGAAATGAAGTCATCTAATTCGATTGACCTATTAAATTACGATTATGGTATGTTATATGGAAGTCCAGTGAATCATTCAGATTCGTTAATAACAACGGTAGCTACAAGTGTTGCTGAAAGTCAACAAGTTCAAGAAGAGGAACAAAGAGTTGAACAACCACAAGATTGCTGGGATGCATTTGATCCATATTTATTTATAAAGCATTTGCCACCGTTAACATTTGAAATGCGTTCAAAATGCCCGGCTCTACCATTAAAAACACGTTCAAGTCCAGAATTCAGTTTGGTGTTAGATTTGGATGAAACATTGGTTCATTGCAGCCTACAAGAATTATCTGATGCTAGTTTTAATTTTCCAGTATTGTTTCAAGATTGTGCATATACTGTTTATGTACGAACGAGGCCATATTTCCGTGAATTTTTAGAAAAGGTACATTTTTATTTTCATTTTAATTCTATAGCAATAGGTTTATTCTTTTCCTTTATAGTTTATTTAGCAAAATTAGTATGTGCTATTCAGGATTAACAAATTAGCCCATGAAAGAGAAAATTATCTCATATAAAAAAATAGATAAGGACTTCAATGTATTTTTATATAGACCAGTAAAGTATCACGAATAGATATGGAAGTATTGTTTTTAGAGGCACGTAATTTTAATATTGGTTTTTTTGTTTAGGTTTCACAATTATTTGAAGTAATTTTATTTACGGCATCAAAGCGGGTGTATGCCGATAAATTATTAAATTTATTGGATCCAGATCGCAAATGGATAAAATATCGTTTGTTTCGGGAACATTGTGTATGTGTCAATGGTAATTACATCAAAGATTTAAGTATACTTGGACGTGATCTATCTAAAACTATTATCATTGATAATTCACCGCAAGCGTTTGGATATCAGGTAATTATAATAAAATCACCCATGAATATTCCATTTTAAAATTAATAATTTTTTTTCATTGTTAATTTTTTTTAAAGTTAAATAATGGAATACCAATTGAAAGTTGGTTTGTGGATAGATCAGATTGTGAGCTTATTAAACTATTACCATTTTTAGAAGACTTAGTTCACATGGTAAGTAATTTTATTTTAGTGTTACATGATGTATCCAATTTGGAGATTATTTCACGCATTATCCGGATTTAAAAAATTTTTCTGATTCAAAAGTTTCTAACAAAGACATTTGGACTCAAAAAAATATGTGTAGTGAGCACATTAATTTGAGCTTATAATTTTCTAAGAATCACGTATTTTAACTAAACATGTTACTGTTTCGAGAAAATATTAAGATCATGTGTGTATTGCCTCTAAATTGTTTTTTTTACCACGAATACTTTTGTGTTTAAGAAAAAAGTATTTTTGAAAACATTTTCACCTATTTTGTAACTCTAGGGACACCGGCGTCATTGGATACATCGAAAGTTTATAATAATTTGAGTTTAAATTTTGGTGTATTTTTTATTTTCAGAAAGAAGACGTACGACCACATATACGTGAAAAATTCAAACTTTTCAGTTTTTTACCACCGGATTAAATATTGCAACAAAAATAATTTTATTAAAAGAATTTTTAAAAATTAGTCTTAATTAAATAATAATCCCAAAATTTTATTAAAACGTGATCATCACACAAAAAAACGGGATCAATTGATTCACTCTATAAAAAATCACACATTTTTAATATTGAAAAAAAAACTAACGTCTTGCCAATTAATATAAACATAAAAGTATCTTGTTTGCTGCCATAGTTTTTCTTTTGAATCTTGCAGCCATTTTGTTTTTAATCGTATGTTGAAAATGTCGTCGTACTACTTAAAAAATAAATGTGTTTTGTTTTTATATTTACGCCATTGTCCTTCGTCGTGTATATTGTTTAAATTTGTTAAACTATTTTTGTAAATTTATTTTGTTTGTGTTGTGTCCCATCACAACGCATCACGTCCGTATTATATTCAATAAGTATTTTTTACTTAGGCGGTGATAATATTATAGTATGTAAGGAGAAAATAAAACAGAAACCATTTTTTGGAAAATGATTTGATACATTAAAACGTTGCACTTATCTGTGATATATCAAATGTAATTTTAAGTGACTTTTTTTAAATTAATATTTCAATAATTAATTTTATTTTTTATATTTTACCGAAAAAAAAATATTCATATTACAGGGTGAGGTTAGATATTTATGCCTTTAAGTTCGACCAATTTTTAAGGTCCGTAGAATTCACTTTCAAAAATACTGTTAAAAATGTGTCTGTAGTGAGCAATATCGGTATTCTGTAATTAGCTTTTAATGATACAGTTTTTACGATGTTTTAAACTTGATATCACAATTTCGGTTGATTGACCAGCATATTATCTCAAAGAAATCGCTTTGTTAGAGGAAAAAAATTGAATATCACCTGTTAAAAGCTAAATTTTTTCTGCATAACTAATGCAAACTGAAAAAAAGAGGTTCGACAGTGATAAAAATGGTTTATTGGTGATTTTTATCAAATTATATTCGCCTAAAATTTACAATTGTAACCACCGTCGTTGCAAATTTTACTATAATTCTATCCGTTTTAGTGAGTTTAAGGAATTCATAATGGAATTAAATCGAAGGTGATATTGATGATCGACTTAGCCTTTAAATTGGTAACATGGACTTGGCATTCTAGGAAAATAATGTTCACAGTACAGAATTTGGGATTTTTCAATCAAACATTTGGTTTTTAGTCTAAAAATTGTGATTTATCGTGATTTGCACGATATAAATTGTGATTTCCACGAGCTTTAAAAATACGAAATTATTTTCTTACTTAAAATATTATGTTTTTAATAGAATATTTCATAGATTTGCAATTGACTAATTTTTGAGGGTTAATTAAGATAGTAAATTGTTGAATAGAAAATCAATTAACTACTTTAGGAAATAATTTTTATCTTAATAATATTGACATTCTCAAAATTTTAGAAAAATATATAAAAGCTCAAATCAAGAATTTCTTTTTTTTCTTTATTAATTTTTGTTTGTATATTAATTTTAAAAAAATACCCAGTGCAATGTTTTATTGTATTCTTAATAAATTATTTTTATTTTTTTATTTTAAAATGTTGTTGCAATATTTTAAAAAATTTTTTAGTTTAAGTTTTTTTTTTTTTTTCCAAAAAATTAAATCTTGTTTTGTTACTCACCGTAGTGTGAACCATTTATTTTTAAAAACATTAAAAAATTAAAATAATTTAAATTATACCATCATATTCGTAAAAGAAAATATGATACTGCATTTTTAACACTTTCTGAACATGGGTATCCAGGTAATATATTGAATAAAAACATTGCAAAGTTGCATATGAGAGTGTCTTCGTTAGCGATTTTCGTAGTTGAAATATAACGTACTTTACAAAAGCTCATTCAAGTTTTAAACACTGCTACACAGAGAGTTTGTAAACATTCATGCACAACAATATATAAATATAATTCTATAGTTTCCACAAAAATTGTTTATAAAAATAAATGGCAACCTTGTATTCAAAAAATAATGTTTTTTTAAGTATATATATTTTTTTTATAATATATAAACATAAAAAATGTACTTTATATTTTGAAAAAAAAAACATTATTTTATATTTTATAAATTGGAAGCTGGATGGATTCCATGCCCTTTTTTAAAAATTATATTTACTATATATTTTATTAGAAAAATCAAAATAATTGAAAATAATAATTTTAATGTTTTATTTTTATTATTTATCATGTGAAAATGGTGACTATTTTTTAAGATAAAAATTAAAATAAGACAAACCAAGAATAGTGAGAGTTTGAATTCAATTTGTTGTGATTTTATCACCCCATATAAGATTTTACTGTTTATAATAACCAATTAAAAAAATTAGAATATTTAGCGTTCTAAAGTTTTTCAAACTTTATTAACAAATTGTAAAAAAAATATTCAAGTTTACCTCTCATGTCAAAGCTACTCATATTATTAAGATGCGATTTTTAAGCTTTGAGTTTGAACCTCAATATCAAAATTTATAAAGCTCTTTGGATTTATCTCTGAAAATGTGTATTAGACTAATGAAATAGCTCTTTAAAATAGAAAAAAGACAATTCCGATTTTATTGATTGATCGAAGTGAGATTTAGACTTTAACGTGATGATTTTGAATTTTATTTTCTGCATTAAGTTGTTCCCCTGTCACTTTCGAAAGCGTTATCCGATTTTGATGAAATTTAATAGACACGTTTATTACGTTTAAGAAATTCACTGAATTGGGGTCCCCGTGGGTAATATAAATTTTAGAACTTTATATTACAAATGAATAAATTTTTTACCCTATTATAGTTGTCACTTATCTTATATTTCCTTCGTACTTATAATAAATTTTAAATTTAAATAATTTCCATAAAATAAATATTAAATTAGTATTCACTAGTATGTTTCAAATTAAAATATAAAATCAAAAAATTATTACGCTATAATTGTATATTTCTCTATCATTTGTCGTATAATTGTCGATTTTATTGTCCTTTTATTTATTTCTGACTGAGGTCTAACTTATAAAATTAGTGTAAATGATCAAATTTATAAATTTTGTTTTCGAACTGAATTTTAGTGCAATAGATATTTTTATAGATATATTCTAATTTGAAAATTGGCTAAATAATCGAATAAAAAAACGCTAAATATTCTAAAAATTTATATTTGAATTAAAAATATTATTTCAAATTTACTTCTGTAAAGGATAAATTTGAAATATACTTTTTTTTGCACTATTGAACTTAAAATTAAAGAAATGAAAGTAATAAGAGAAACGTTTATTATTATTATTATGAAAATAATATATTATTATTATTATAAATAATTTAAATATAAAAAAATATACGTACAATCATTAAAATGTAATTTTTATTGTAAAATGAACAAGAAAAAACAAATTTATTAATGACAAACAAGAAGCCTATTTACCAATTTAAGAGAAGTATTAAATAAATTTAATTAATAAAATAAATTAAAATTTAAAATTTGAGGATCTCATTAATTAAAAAAAAAAAATAAATAAATTTTAAAAATATATTGATTAGTATCCGCCACTCTAATATTCGTTTTTTATTTTATTATTTTTTATATTTTAAGTGTGCATATTTCAATGATCTCATCAATCATCTGATCAAAATTTTATTTTATATAAGGTGCCTAAAATTTTGTGGTCTTAATCATCATATTTTATATTTTCCAATAAGAATTATATTATTTTCAAATAAAATATCTGCTATAAAATTTTTTTTATTTTTTTCAATTACAATTTATGGTATTAGTTAATGGTACACAAAAAATATTTCTAAGTGCTCCAAATCTGTAGAAAAGCGTGAGTTTCTAAACTTACAGGTTAAGATTTGAGTGTAAAAATTAGGATAGGATGTATCTTCTCTCAAGTTAATAATAATCTAATTTATTAGAAAATTGTTGGAAATTTAAAAAAATATTTCTTGCCAAAAGATTAACACGTGCGTTAAATCCTGTAAGAGGCTATCCAGCATGAAGTATTTGTGTATGATTAGCTAAACATTACTTAATACCTGGCTTACACGTTCCCAGCTACTGATACAGATAAGAAATGGAACAGAACATACTTTTTGCCAGCTACCGATTAAAAGACTCAATCAGTTTAATAGTTACGTGCAAAATGATGTAAAGTCTACTTGCATCGTGCAAACGATACTCATGACCGTAATTTTCGAAGATAGGTGCAGTAATATTAAAGAGTTTTTAGAAGTTAGCTTTCATGAAACCGATTTACTAATACTTTTTTTTTACAATCAATCATAGAATTGGCTTTTTAGAAAAAAGTTTGACCACAAAATTATTCACTTTTTGATAATTCTGCCATCACTTTGTAATTTAATAAAATTAAAAAATGTCATTATATAAATCAAAATACGTAATTAGAATTTATACAAATTAAAAAAACATTATAGCAATATTTGATATTGACAGTTTTTTGGCAATGTTCTAAATTTCGGTAAAAGTGAATAATATGTTTTTATAATAGACAAAAATTAATATAAAAAATATTTAATATTTGGGAATAATAAGAAAAAACCTCCGTTTTCAAGATTATGCTAGCCGAATTTCATAACATTTGGATTAATATTTTTGTCTCATTTTTTTAAAAATAAGCTCACTTTATATTGCAACAATTTATTGGTTAAATTGGGTATCGATCATTTTTATTGCTCATATGTCGTCTATCTTTTGTTTACAACAATTTATGAAAATTTACTACTACACAAACCGCTGATCACTTTTAATGTATAATCTTCGATTTTTCAGTTTAAATTAGTTACAAATTATAACACCTGTAATTGTTTAATGAAATTTAGTAATAGAGTTGATCGACTTACAATTATACGCAATTTAATCAACTGGAGTTAAAAAATTTGAAACTTTATATTAATGATGACCACATTATTCACATTTACCGTAGCATTTACATCAAAATTTATTTTGTTATAAAATTGTTTGATGAAATAAAGCAGATATTAATAAATATTTGCTAAAACTTAGAAATACAATTTTTAAGTGAGTTATCCGCTTTTTTCCCCTTTAAATAACGTAATTAATGTGAATATATTGGAAAAGTTCTGGAAACGATTGAACAAAGAATTGACATTTAAATTGTTTTTATTGTGGATTAGTATCGAATTTTATTATAGAAGACGTTTATTTATCCATACTCTGAATTAGTATTTTTTTCTTTATATATCTATCGAATAAAAATTCTCAAAATATTTGATCGTTTCTAAGCTTCTCTGCATGTTCATTTTTTATGAATAGATTGATTATTTCAAATAAATGAATGCAATAACTCACTAAACAATTTATTACTAATTTATGTAATTTTTTTCATATCAAATATTTGAGCGTGGCCATAACCTTGTACACCATTTTTCTCTTCTTGTTTTTACGATCTAATCTTCATTTATAAGCTTAAAATATTAAACAAAATTATTTTTAATTTGTAGAATGAGAATTTTTATAATTATTAAAAGAAAATTTCGTGCAAAATTAAAAGCAAATGTTAAAATCGCATATACAAATCCAGAAGGCACAAAATTGTTATATAGGGAACTTCATTGCACAAATTCTCTCATTTAAAAATAGAAACATTTTTGTTTATTGATACATTGTGATAAGTATCATAGATTTCATAATTTTAATGTCACTACTTTTTCTTATCAAATTCAGATTTGCTAGACCTATTTTCTATTCTCAATTGCAATTTGTGTGGACTTTATTTAGACATCATTGCGTAAGCGTGCTATTCAGACTGTAGAACAAATCTAAAAATATATTTCGAGTAATTTCATTGACATTAAATGTCGATACAGCTTTGAAATCGTGAAACAATCAATCCTTACAAATCCTTGCCGAATTATTATTTCGAAATAAAATCCGTAATTTTTTTAAAAGGTCCAATTTTCTCAAAAGCGCAATTTCTGAGTATTGTTGAATTACATAAGGACTAAGCCTACACAAATTATTTTTAATTTTCACCAGCCGTTTATATGTAATATATAAGACATGGAAACCTTCTGGAAGAGTAAATTTAATTGAGTCTCCAAAAAAAAAAAAAAAATCTGAGAGTGGAAAAGAGTAATCTTTGGTGCTATCATAGTGTAAAGTTCCCTATGTCTTTTGAATCATGTAGCAGCTATACAGACAATCACTTTTTATGTAAAAAAAATTACAATAGAACAGCACGTTGACGTCACTCACGTTGTGTTTTTAAAAATTAATGTAATGAACATAAAATTTGAGATTTATGATGGATTACATTGATATTAGAATATAAGAGTTCATATTTATTTATTTATTATTCATTTTGTGTATAAAATTTGCTTATCATTTTTTTCTAAGACTTGGACGAATACAAAATTTAAATACATAAGTAGTTGAATGTTAAAATCTTCCTACATTTTTTAAGACACTTATAAGCGATTACATTTTTTAGTTTTAAATTTATTTCTAACATATTCTGTTGATTTATCGGTTGTAAGACCAATGGCTCCATTTTGTACGCATCTGACAAACATCATCATTTTGTGTAATATTATTGCATTTATTTATAAAATTTGACCATCAAATTTTATATAGTGAAATTTTTATTTTTTATTTATTTTATGGATCAGATACATGACTAATTTTTGGTGTGTGGGTAGTATTACTATAGATCTCGTAAACTTGCTGAGGTGCTGTAAGCACTATTCTTAGTAAATCTATTCAGCCCTGATATAACAATACGATCCAGATTCCGAATCCAGTCGGAAATCGGAGTGTTTTTATTATTAATTTCAGAATTCATTTTTGAAATAAGAGTAATTTAATAATCCATTAACTTCACTTTTTTTCGAAATATTTTTCAGAAAATCATTATGTCCCATTCATTTTAACTCAACTACTTACGTACTTAACTATGACAAATAATACACATGACAGATAATAAAGACAGTGATTATTTCAAACATATTAAACTTGCAATAAAAAAATGTAAAAATCTTAATGATATATATTTTCTATAGTTGTTTGTTGATAGCTATTTAGTAATTAATTAATTAATAATTAAATATTATATTGAATTGAAATTTTAATTCAAATTTATACACAAATAATTCAAAGCTCAATTTGAATCAAATCTATAATCGAATAATTTGTGTATATATATTCAAGAAAAAAATTATATAACACACGATTAATTATTATTAATTTAAATAAATCGACTTTTATAATTATACCGATTATTATTAAATTAATAATTACTAATTAATTAATTATGTATTTATGTAAAAAGTTATAAAAAATTATTACTATTATTATTAATAAAAATAAATAAATTGTTGAACATTTTATTAAGCCACACACAAACACATTATGTTATTATAAATTATATAATATTAATCATTTTTAAAAATAATAACAAAAAATGAAGAAAATAAATTTAATTTTATTACCAATTTAAATAGATCAATTATTATAAAAAATTAAATAACGAATCAATAGATCAATAAAAAAGAAATAATAATCCATAATAATATATTTGTAGGCTAGCTAGCAAATTTTATCTCTTGTGTCTACTACTTATTGATATAATAATAAAAAGAATATCATTTACGTTTTAAATGTTTATTGATTTCATTGCTTTTACCTTATGACTTCAGAAGTGCGTAAATTAAGGTGTCTTACTGTTCAGGGAATATTTAAAAATTTAATTGTGTGTAAAAATCAAGGAATAGTCAGAGTCCAAATTAATGGGTTTAATAAATAATATCTATATAAATTACAGCTGTGATTTTTTATTTATTTATTTGGAATTTATATTTAAATCAGTTTGATATATAATAAAATTAAATATTTCATTTTGTTAATAACTGCAAATTATAAAAGCTTACAGATAATTTTTATATAAGCTTTTATAATTCGAAGTGTTGTTCCAAATCAATAAGGAGGTATCAAAAAAATGCGTTTGGCATTAAGAAGACGGTACTAAAGGTAGGAGTATAAGCAAAACATGGCCAATGACAGTAGAATATGGCAGATCTGTTTTAGGGTAACATGGTTCAAGAGACTAATACGAATATTTAAGTCGGATTTTCTTTTATCTAATTTATCAACATGAGGTAAGCAGTAACTAGTAGTACCACTAGTTACGATTTTTATTTAATAAAATAGTGTGGACTCTTTCTTTTTATAACATTTGACTTTCTCAGAATAGGAATTCTATTAAAATACCATTGTATAGATAGAATTGCTTGGTAATGCCTATGCTGAAAAGTAGGATTCCTGACAAACTGCCAATTATTATAATGGTGTCGAGCGATAATTTTTGAAAATCTCTGATAAATTAATGATCGATTTTTAAACCTAAACAGAGTATCTCTTGGCTAAGTATAAGTTCAAAAAGATATCTAATTATTTTCTAAAAAACATTTTAGTATATAGAAGATTTAAATATATTCAATAAAGTTTATTAGTCGCATGAAGAATAAGGTCATACGGTGACTATGCAATTGAAGTTTCTGTCATATTGGAGTATAAGTAGCTATTATTATGACGATCTTACTGAATTTTGTAAAAGATTAACGAAATCTTTTAAATATGTTCATTGAATGCTATTTTAGACTTCATTGTTGCCACGGTTTGTAAAAACAAAGTGGTGAATATTGAATTTGTGGGCGATCACCGCTTATAAAATATCTCAGAAACAAAATATCGTAAGGTTTCATTTTTTCTGATTTTAACATAACAACAAGTTAAATTTAAAGTTTTATTTTCTTATAAAAAAATTAAATTAATTACAAACTACACTAATAACTAACGTCCATAAGGATGAATTTGGTTGCCAGGTTTAATATTAGTCTTAATAGCAGATGGTGCTTTTCCTCCACCCGGGCCCATTACACCTCCAGGTCCCATTGTGGGTTGACCACTTGTATTTGTTTGTGGCATTGTATTACCGCGTACTCCTTGTGGGGCACCCATAATAGCACCACCAGGTTGCATTTGCCCAGGACCCACTGGCCCACCAGGTCCTACCACAGGTTGACCTTGCATTTTTAATCCCTTACCCATACCAACAGCGGCAACTAACTGATGTGTATCGGATACTGAACTTGTTTGTTGGGCACCTTGTCGCGCTCCGGATTCACTTTCCCAATCCTCACGTGCTTTATTAATAATATCCCATATGTGATTGACAACTTTCTGATATGCTGCGATTTGTTTTTGTGCTGCTTCGTAGCTTAAACTTGCTGCTTTATTTTCTAATTGTCCCATACGGATATCAGCCATTGGTTCAAGCTTTGTTCGTAGGTAATTTGGTACTAAATCATGGGCGAATGTTGTGACTCGTCCTTCAGTGAGTTCTGACAAAGCTTCATCACGCTCTGGTGATAATAACAGTGGTAAAACAGTAAGACTTCGTAATGGAGGTGATTTGTCATGACTTAATATTTTTGATAACGCTGTTAACTATAATAAAAAATTTTAGTTTATATGAACAAAGTTCATCTTCAAAGCTTGTTATCAAAAGCTGTATTTCTTAAGTGTTTAATGCAAAACGAAGAAATTTTGTAACTTACATGCCCTGATAGAAGTGCATAATTATCTAAAAATGTAGGCCAATTTAATGTTTCATATTCGTGTTCAATTTTAAATATCATATTAGCAATGGAATTTTTTAAATCGTTTACACGTAACGTAATTGCTTCTAAAGCAGATTCTAATTGTTTCTCTTCACGTTGCATGTTTTGTTCGAAGATACGAATTTCTTAACTAGATTTTATAGAAATTCGTACTTCGGGTAGAGATTTTATAAACAAATGAATAGTTGACATTTACTTAGAGGTTATGTTTCACTAGTTTTATTTACATTTTTTAAATTAAATTTTGAAACTACCAAATTTTTTATTTTGTTTTATGAAATCATTTAACTTTGCTTTTTTAATTATAAAAATACCATAATTTTTAGTCAGCGCCACACAACCTCTATATACAAAATGTTAAGGTAAATGCAGCAAATATAAAATCTAATACTATTCATTAATCATTTTATGTTATCGATTCTAAATGTTTAATATTTGGAAACGCAAACAGAAATCGATTAACCATGTTTCTTTCGCTCGGAACATAGCGAAACATTTAATCGTTTTATTGATTGAATTAAGAACAACTTGATACAAATGAAGTAAAAAATTATAAAGAATTGATAGTTACAAAGAAAAAAATTTTATCATCGATAATTGTAAGTTTCCGGAACCTAGACAATTTAACTAACTTAAATAATTTTTACAAATGAAATCGACTGAAAATAATTATTCATAAGTAATTCAAATTTTCATAGTCGATTCGAATACATATATGATTATTTTTTCGGATAAAGAATATATGGTTTGGTTATTATCATCGTTTAATGTTTTCCTTTATTTACAACTTAAATATAGAATAATTTACAATGTATCATTTATGTAGACAAAATAACACCTACAATGTTTTGTGAGCAAAATAAGAAATAAGAAATTATCAATTATTTATTACCATTATTTTTATGAATAATGGCGATAATTATTAATAATAATTATTTATATAAACAATAATATATTCAGTTTCATATGTTTTGTAGATTTTTCAAAATCGTAAACACATGAATTATGTTTCGATGAAAATAAAACAAAATACAGTTTTGAAATTATATTTAATATTATATCGTTTGGTCAATTAAGGTCAATGTTTTATTCCATTCAGGGATCTTGGCTAAGTGATTCTATGAACTATTAATTCATACATTCTAGATCTGAGATTATTTCAATATTGTTTCTTGGAACGCTACTTGGTATATTTTGGATGCTACGAATTTTAGGGATGATCGATATACATCGATGTTCCAATGTTGTTAACTATCAAGTTAGTCATTATTAGTAGCTATGACTATCAAGTTCAATAATTGTCACTAGATGACACTGTTAAATGAAACCGGAGGAAGTCATACGAATAATTATTTCTTTGCTATAGTTTTTCTCAAGGGCTAAAAAAAAATTTTCAATTTACAGTTTGACAAGTTTAAGTAAGCGCGTGGCAAAAAAACAAACTAACGAACTAACCAGGAACAGAACAGACTAAACGGAAAACTTCTCTCAAAGTTAATTTTCTTACAAAGTGTGCTCAAAAATCCTGGGAATTTTAATTTTTTCTTGTAACTTTTAATTTCTAAAACAATCAATACATTTTCTTAATTATAATGCACACTTGTTTTTAGACATCGATGTTTTTCAATCGATATTAATTGTACATCGATACTTATGATTCGATGTCAACTTTCCATGTTTTTTTAATATCGATCATCCCTAACGAATCTATGTCAGTCTATGTGTAGCTTGTATATGGAAGTAAAAAAACAATTGAAAAATATTCAACCAAATTTCTTCATGATTACCTAAATATTTAATTTTAAAACATAAATTTTATGAAAATATTTAAATAAATTAAGTATATATTTATTACATAAACAATTATTTTTTCTATTTTGAAAAATTAACATCCGGCATTTGAAATGAGTGCGTGAATTATCTGGGAAATGACGTATTTCCGCCTACATAGACAATTTTGACAGAAGATAGACAAATAGCATTCAAAAATGGTAAGTTTACATTTTCGTTAATAAAAATTTATTTAATTATTTTTTTTGATTACAATACAGTTTGTAATATATTTTCAATTATTTTCACAGGCAACATACACAGAAGATCAGATGGCCGGTAAGAAAGTTTTGTGTAAAATAATTAGGTCTTAGTAATACCCCACCTTTAAGTATGATTCACAACGTCTTTTTCACTTAATCTAGAAAATTTTAAAATTTTCAATAATTGCCTTTATGATATGCTTGAAATCCTTTCCAAATTTTCGAGTTCATTCTCTTTGCAAATTCTTCAACGATTTCATTATTTTTGATAGTTCTACAATTTGGTTTAAAATTTGTGAAATTGAACGAATTAAAAAAAAAAGTATTTCATCATATGTTGTATATATTTTTTTGTCCATATATGGCCTTGTTTTGAAAGTATAAAAATAATGAATTGCTTTATATGAGTAAGGTTCTTTTTCATATAATATATGAATTAGTCGTATATTCATTTTACGCAACGTAACATTAAATTTTTTTGCAACGTTTGCATAAATTTTGTGAAAATATGTATTTGTACGATCAACCTGGTAAAATTGTACTCTCAACTGTTGAAGGTCGGTTTTTTTTTTTAAATTTTTTATATTTTCAAATGAAATACGTTGCAAAATCGGTTTTGGAAATATTTTAGATAATATTTCAATATGACGTACAAATTCAATAGGTGAATTTCTCAGGAGTTTATCCAAAACCCTTAATTTTAAAACCAAAATTTGATGTTTTAAATTTAAAACTTAAAATTTTTTATTATAGTACTAATCAAGTCCATTCAAAAGAAATTAATCATAAGATAAATTCACCTATTTTTAGGTATCCATTAAAGTTGCAAATTTAAATTCTCGTTTCATGAAATTGACCATAAAACTGAGCCATGTATCTAAAATTTTTATATTACCATATTTGTATATTTAGTCCAAGGATATTTTATGCAACAATAACCAATTTATATCAGATCATAAGGGTTAAAGATTATTAAATTCTATTAAAAATACAAGATTTTTCAAAATTCGGACTTTTTTAAATAATATTATTGAAAAATCCAAGCTGCCTTAAAATTTTGAAACTTACTATGCTTAAGAGGAATTGACATAAAATTGAGATTTATATAATAAAGACAATGACTAATGTAATATACATTTTATTTTTTCATTTTCGAGCATAATATAACTTAAAAAATAATTATCCAAATATTATGGAATTTAGCTTGCACAATCTAAATATGAAAACGGATGGCGTGTCGAAGAGTTTTTGCATAAGAACAATTCTAAATAAATAAAATTTTGATTTTTACTCTAGTAATTTTTTTTGAGAACATGTATTTTATTTTTTTATGTCATGTTTGTGCATACCGCATTTCATAAAATTTGGATAATTATTTTTCGAGTTATTTGCAAAAATTGAAAAATATACAATGTATACTAAATTTGAGGCTATCTTTATTATAGTGATCTCGTTTTTTTCCAATTTATCTTAAAAAGGGATCAAGTAGTACATAGTCAGGATTAGCGATAGGGTTGCAATTTATTTTCGTTAGATTCTTAAAGAAACGAAATGAGAGATTGTTTATACAGTATTTTAAGATTTAACATTTTAGGCCAATATTCAACTGGAAAAATGCGATTTGACATCAATCTAAACAATTACAATGTGCGGTTTAATTATTGTTAATTGTTGATTATAAATGAAAATTATATCCAATTTGTCAATAGTAAACCAGAAACTAAATTGTGAGGACCATCTTCGATCATATTTAGGCTTGTTTACTTCGAGCAATCGCTCTTTGTATTTCATTTTGGAGAAACTAGTCATTATTAAAGAAATATCAGTTTCTACTGCATAAATATATTTATTAACAAAATTTGAATTTTTTAATTTTAGAATTCCAAGAGGCCTTTCAACTATTTGATTCTCGTGGTGATGGTAAAATTCATGTATCACAAATAGGTGATGCCCTACGTGCCCTTGGACAAAATCCTACAGAAAGTGAAGTAAAAAAATTCACGCAACAACATAAACCCGATCAACGTGTGTCTTTTGAAGTGTTCTTACCAATTTACCAAGCTATATCTAAATCGCGTTCAGCTGATACCGCTGATGATTTTATTGAAGGTTTACGCCATTTTGATAAAGATGGTAACGGCTACATATCATCTGCAGAACTCCGTCATTTATTAACAACACTAGGCGAGAAATTAACGGACGATGAAGTCGAACAATTATTGCAAGGACAAGAAGATTCACAAGGCAATGTCAATTATGAAGAATTTGTTCGTCTCATTATGGCCGGTTAATTTATTCTTATTTTTATAAATTGAAAACCATTTTTTTTTCTAAATAAAATTGGAAATAACATTTTTGTAATTTATTTTTGGTTTTTTTTATAAAATTTATTTAATTATTGCATTTAATTTTAATAGTTTGAAAAATTATTTTTGTTGTGCCTTAAAAAGATGTTTCCATTCCAATTTTTTTGTATTTTATAATAATTTAATGTTTTAGATAATTCTTATTTGTGTTTTTTGAAAACTTATACTAATCAATAAGTATTTATCGCAATCAATAAAGTCTATAATTTAGTATACATAAGATTTCTTTTTAAATATTCCTGATCAAAATTCGACTTTACATTTTTCAAAGTTTATCGACTCGAAGGATTCAGAATTGTATTTACAGTAGTATAATTATACTTTGAAAAAAATAAATATACTTTGAAACTGACTACATTGGTTCATAAAAATAAATAGTTTTTAAGATAACGGGAAAATTTTTCGTATGAAATTTTGGGTAATATCTTTAAAATTACTCTGCCATTCATCGAATGAAGTTCATTTTTGAATTTTTTGGATCACAAATAATAATTAAAATGTACCGAAATTTTGAATCTGTATATAAAATAAACTTAAAATATTCAAAACTAAGGGAAAGAAAGAAAGAATTGTGTCCAAGTGTTCTTGTGTTTTAATATGTTTGGCACATAAATATGATAAAATCACCAATAGTCTTATGGAGGGAACATTTTTGAGAGCTGATCGAAATATTCCCTTCTTTCTGATATATAAACAAAGAATTTTTAAATAAAAATTATTTTATTTGAAAACAGGTGTTGACTGTATACTGAACTGTATTTCGTTTTAAATAAAAACCAGTATATCTGCCTGTAAAGAAAACTATAAAGAGAACGGCTTCACAGTATACTTAATTGACGTTATACCTTTCAGTGGTCGTAGTGTATAACGGAACATGATTGCAATTATAAAAGTAAATATTAATATGAATGCAACCCTTCAATTTATTAAAATTCAACAAAATAATTAATTATTCACAAAAAAATTAACAAGACAAAAAACAAAAATACAAATTTTTGAATTTGATAACTATTATTTCTATAGTTAATAAATTTGAACTCTTGTATAACATCAAATTGATCGATTCCAAGTACAGTGTTTTCAATCCATTCACGAAATTTTCCTAAATCAAGAAACAAACTTTGTTTGCCATCGATTAAAATACTTTGCATATAATGAACATTTGGAAAACATATTAAAACACTGCCTTCCATTAATGAACATGTCTCATTCCATTTAGTTTTCATTATATCCTTGTTTATTGTACATTCATTTAAATGATTATTATTATCTTCTTGTGAAATATCTTCACTTAATTCGCATCCACTTTTTAAAGCTATTTTGTTATTTGAATTGTCAAAGCAATAACTGTTAAATTAAAATTATTCTAGTTAAAGTAAATTTTCATTTTTTAACATCGAAGGCTGTAAGGTAATTTATCTTGGTAATCATAAGATCACCGTTTCAGAGAATATGTTGTCTACTATATCGTTTATACGATATAATCTTTTATCGCCTATCCGTATTAAAATTGGTAAGGTATCCGATATCGTATAGCATTTTTTCGGAGTTCTATGTCTTCGTTGAGAATGGTATTATCATGCAAATTAATTTTAAATTTGAATTTTTACATAAAAACAATACCATCGCAAAAAACAAATTTTTCGGGTACGATTTTTTAGCTGTAACTTTCGCACTTTATTACGATGACTCTTCAATGATTCGCTAATTTTTTTGGAATACAACAAAGCGATAATTTTGACTCCGTTATTTGCGATCATATTTCTATGTGCATTGGCTTCATAAAAAATGTCCATACCCATTCCAGCTTATCTTTAAAAGCCTTTAATAACTTAAGTTTTTGTCATGTTTATACATACAAAAATATATATCGCACCCGGTGACTACATGGAAAAACGAGATGTATTTTTGTAATAAATTATAACGCAGTGTCTTATTAGAATACCAACAGTCTGATTGATTACTTTTACCTTTTTTAGAAAATATATCGTAAGTTCTGCTGGAGTTAAAGTGACAAATACGTTCGTACAATATAATTTTTTGTACTTATACATACAATTTTTTATTAATAAAAACCAAAGCACATGCCTAAGTACTGACCTTCTATGTGGTCTTTTTGAAAATCTGTGTTGTTAAAACATTTATAAATCCTATTGTACAGTACGTAAAAAACAACAATCGTACAATGAAATAAAACGACCGATGTTTCTAATTATTTCATGTTTCACTATAATTACCATTCATATTATAAACAATATATAATTTATTAAATCCATTTTATTAATATTGTAACAATATTAAATCCATGTTGTTAAAATATTTATAATTATCCTTCTATTATACAATAAGTATTAAATAACAATAAAATTTATTTTAACAATCGTACACTGTTAATTTGGGTTTCGTTTGAACGAAGTTTACCGAAGTGTCGGCGAAATGAACGACGAATGAAATCGCGTTTTTAGATGATGGTGCCACCTGACCTTATATTTTTGAGCTATTTTGATTATAAAAGTCAGTTACCACTACAACTGAAATAAAAAAGGATTAAAAATAAAAAATATAGAGAAAAAATTTCCTCGCTTCAGTCGTAAAAAAAAAATTAACTATCATTATATAGTAGTTTAGCGTAGAAAAATAATGAAAGGAGAAACATTACATTTAAAAAATCCTACCCGAAAATTTTGTATTTTTGTGATGGCAAATCTAATAAGTAATAATCTAATAAATAGTTTTGAAAAAATTTATGTAATTATCACTTACCCAATAATAGTACAGTTAATTGCTGGATGTAAAATAAATTTCCTCGGTGGCAGTTTTATATATGTTGTATACGCATCAGTTATAGGTTCTATCATCTAAATTAACCCAATACATAATTAATATATACGTGCGAGTACCTCCTGTGAGCTGCATGCCTTATTCAAAAGTAAAACCGCGACTTTAAACAAAAGAGGAGTAGATTCAAAAGACAACATAAATTTTACTATTTGTTCCAAATCTGACTTTAGGCCTAGGAAAAGTCTCTTTAACGGCAGCTCATATCGAGAATGTATGTGCACTGAGTTGCTAACCTTCATTGAAACCATGAATAACGTTTTCATGGTAGATTGAGAATGTTTTTACTATAGAGGTATCATTTTTGAGTCAATTGCCCTTAAATAGATTCTAATTAATGAATAATATGAGGTGCTAAATAATAATAATAGAATATTTAAATATATATAATTGTGCGTATGCGTAATATCGCAATTAAGGTTAGGTATGTTTATTAATTAAAGTCGAATAATAAAGAATAAACTTGGAACAATTAAGTGAAATTAATAGGAAATAAAATATAAAAAGTATAAATTCATACGGGAGCTAGATTAAGGAAGCTGTATTATAGTTATGTATATATACCCTTAATAATGCAACATTATCAGAATTAGCGCCATCTTTAAAAAATGGATATATAAATGCATCTTTTATAAAGAATTGACGTTTTCTATAATCTTCATTGACATTGCGTGGTATATATGAGCGTGTTATAAAATATGTCTTGATTGTCTCATCTTTTGTAAAACATGATGCAACTGTAATGACCCAATAACGATGTATGACGGCTCCATTGCATACAATTACATTATCATTTTTACAAATATTTACTAAAAATTTTATATTTGGCAATAGATAATTTACATGCTGAGAATATTTTTGACATTCTACAAAACAAATCAAATACATTAAGGTGCAAGGATTCTGGGTCAAATCGAAACGTATTGCAATATGCTCAGATATTTATTTGAAACATTTCTGGCCTATTGTTAGTCGTGTAAAAATAGGCAACCATAGCGTATCTATAACTAAGAATAATTTTGAACATATGTTCCCAATATGCAAGTACATATAATCTTATAAAAAGATGCATTGTCAACAATAACAATAATCTTAGATCGTTTCTACAGCATTGAGTATATAAAAACACTTTTTCATGCTTTTGTGCATTTTTGACAAATCAATAAAAATTGATAATACAATAAATTTCTTTTACGTTGTAACGATATGGCCATTTATATCTGATTAATGAGTTGAGAAATACGTAAGATTATACAAAATAGGACTATTTTACAAGATTATACCTATGTCTACTCATGCACTTAATGCACAAAAATATATTTTTGTAATAGCGACGGACTCACTGAGCTGTATAAAATTTTGTTAGATGATTGAACTACTTACAGTAACATTTTCAATTTCATAGAGTTTATACCAAATAGCTAATAATAAATTTTTGTAGTGACGGCGTTCAAATTCATTGATTGGATTTGCGATTGAAACCATAAAGAATGATTTCATAGATATTAACTTAAATATATTAATTATGATAATAGTTTGAAGTTTTTAAATTGACTTTCTAACTTGAAAATATATAACATATTAACATAAAATTTGCAAAAATGTCATTAGATGGTTTATTATTCAAATTACGTAGCAAATTATTGATAGAATACATTCGAAATTGCTTGTGGCTCGTTACAATGGTACCATAAGATAACATAAGAGGAGAACCGCAGCTGCGCCCTTGCCCCTAGACCTTTTGGTCCTCTGTTACCTACTTTAGAAGACTCCATCACATGACGCTAGGATACCTTCTCGTCCAAGGTGCAGAGAAAGAACCATTCAGAGCAGGTAATGCTATAGGATCATATCGTGGCCAGTAGACGTAATTGGAGGTGTCATCACATACGACCTACGTTGGATCGTATGAGATTCCCAAATTATGAAAGTGATAATTCAACCGACATTGCCCTATCAGAACATCCACTATTTTTCACAATTGTACCCCGCCGTTACCATAGCACCACCGCAATTGAAAATTTGCCGTTGATCGCTTGTCGCAAATCGATTGTTGCTATAGTGTACCTGGTGCATTGGTCAAAATGGATAAAAATGATTTTATATTTATTTTTTTTAAATGCTTATATTTTTTTTTTAAATAAATAAATATATATATATATATATATATATATATTTAAATATATATATATATATAATAAAAAAAAAGTTCCAAATGGTTTATTTTTGTATGTAAGTATTTTTGTATGTCTAAGATGATTGAAGTTAAAATTATCTATACTTTACACAACTTTTGATTTAGAATGTAACATAATTTTTATAATAGAACACCAAAAACTCTTGTTTCAATAAATGTTTTAAAAGTATTCCTGAACGCAATTCAAAACAACCTCTTATCGATTCAAATTGTGTTATTTCATGTAAAATCAATCGATTGTCCCTTGTTTATATTGATATTGGAACATCGGGTTCTATATGTTTATAGTATTTGAAATTAGTTTAATACTTACGTTTTCTGTCTGAATACAGTCGTATACTTCCATTAACTATATTAAAATTAATTAAAAAATAGATAATAAATTTTATTAAAAATATATTAAATATCATATTGAGTAATTATTAGTTGTTACTATGGTAACATTTTAATAACCGGAGTGTTCATAAACTGGTGGCTCTGTGGGATGTAGAGACCATGCCACTGAAAAATATACAAAAAACCGCATTTTTTTTTATTTCAAAAATTTTATCTAAATCGAACAATGCGTTCGAAAGTCACAACGGAACAAACATAGATAGACAGTTATAGATGACTAGTTATTGCATAACAACTGAGTGACGTAGTATTAGGAACTATTAGGAACTTATGGTCAACCGAGTGACGAACCTTTCAAGCACTTTAAGGAATTAAAATAAGGATCACCACGTTTTTTCAGATGAAATAACTCTGTCAGTTCCATTTTCATTAAATGCGGTCAATTATAGTTCTCAAATTAGGAAACAAACAAAAATTTTTTTATGAATCTTTAAAAATGACAGTTTTTCTACATTTGCCTTTATGAGTTTTAATGACATTGTTTTTTATGATTTGTTTAAATTTTTAAATTTTATATATGCTTGTATTTACATCAGTGGACTTTTATTTTCATGGTTACGCATTTTTTGATTAAAAAAAAAATATAAATGACAGCAACGTTATTTTTTACAATCAAGGGCTAGGGCAGGTAGGTATTTAAGATATCGACAAATAAATAAAATATGGAGTAGACACATAAATATATATTTATTTATTAACTATTTGTTTTAAATACATTTACAATAATTACAATCATTTTTCATGTAATTGATTTTTTGTTTTATTTTGTCAATAGCACATCAATTATATAATAGTTTTTTTTTTTTTTTTTTATAGTTATTCTTCTAAAATTTTAAAATACTTTTTATTTTTGTTGTAGGCGTAATAACATTTTGTATAATTTTTATATATATATATATAATATATTTAATATATAATAGTTTTAGTTAAATTAGTAATTTAAAATTATGTTTTACTTTTTTTTGATATGTATTTGACTGCACCTTTGATATGTTTAGTTTTTTTTATTTTTCATTTTTTTTTTTTATTAAAATAAGTGTGAAAAAAGATCTTAAAAGTATGGAACAAAACCATCTTATCGAATCCATTTTGTTTTTCATTGTTGCTCGATTCTTAGATCATAGAGAATACACATTTGTACTCAGTAGTGTTAAATGTATAAAATTTTATGGTTGAACGCAACCATTTTAATTTTACTGATCTACAATGAAGATCAGCGATGATTTTGATAATTTGCAGTTTATAAATAAACTTCGATAAAAACTGCAAAAATTGTTGCTTTGCCATCATTGTTTTTTTTTTTAATGTTAAAAAAAATACTTCAAACTTTGTTTAAATCTTTATTAAACCGTCAAAAATACTTCAATCACAGATACTTAGTAATAAGATAAAATAAATTTTTTGATCATTTTTATAGGTAGTTGCGATGAAAATTCAGCCTGAATTTTTGTATGATAACATTGGGTTTTGTGATTTGTGCGCGCAACTATAAAGAATAATGTCTGTCATTATGTTATGTTTTTTTTGACACCATTTTTAGGCCAATAAAATAGAATCTAATGTAAACTGTTATTTTCTTTTATAAGGTAATTAGCGACATATTATTTTCTTCTTAAATAACAATTAATTAATATACTTTTAATTAATTTAAAAACTACTTGAATGCCTCAGCCAGTTTTTTTTATATATTTTGTTTTTAATTATTTTTAATTTTTAAATTAACATTAGATATATTTTTAGGGTATTAACTTTTTAGAGGTTAGGATTTGATTATTTGAGTGTTTATTTTATTTATTTCTTTAATCTTTACATAAATTCTTGTGGAATGTTTCTAAACATTTAGATTTTATTATTATCGATTACTGATTGATTTGATTTTAAATTATAAAGGAATAATACTGGAATGTTTTTATAGAACTCAGAGCTAAGATTACTCAATCCATAAACTGCAAAACTGAAGGTATGTACTCAATTCATCGAACCTCAATGGATATGCGACAATGTCTTATAATATAAGTCTTATTATATGACTGTGATATGCGCAAAGCTCTGATAAACAATAATGATGATTTTTAACATTAGGATATGAAATTTCTGATGTTTGTTTTATATTTAACAAAGTATTGGATTAAAATATTGTACTTTTAACAAAATCATGTCTTTTAATATAGAAATATTCTTTTTGCATGAATGATTTATTTATAGTGTAAAAGTTGTTGTAATAGTAGATACTTATTTATGAAATATAAAAGAATAAAAATATTGGAGGGCGAAAGTTTGAGGGAATGTTTAAAAATGATATATCATGTTATTAATGCCTGTGTTAAAATTTGGGAGATAAATGGAGTTTTTTTTTTTCAAATTATGTTCATTATTTAATTAAAATTAATTTAGTCGATGTTTGTAGCCAGTAATACGTTTTTCTCCTGCTGTATGTTCGACAGTATTTTTGATTTGATCTGAAGCAACGGGTCCAATGCATACTAAAGGATCTTTAAAGTATGAGCAGACCTAAAATAAAAAAAAGACATTATTAAAAGTGTGTGTTATGTTTGACGTAATTTTCGTTGGCCATCTTAAAGGTCGTTCTACATAGGAATATCGAAAAGCGAATTGGTGAATTGACATCAAAACGTTGACATTAAATAACCTTAACAGATAATTATTCTTGAATAAATTGAAGTTAAGATTTTATTCTCGACAACTCATAAGATTTCAAATCGTATGTAAAATTTGCTACTTACTTTTCTGGGTGCTTGTCTGTGACGCCGCTGTAATGTACAACATAAACCTCGTGCAATATCACATTGACCACTGCTATGACACAATTCTCCATATTGTTTGTCACCGATTGCTGGTGGTTGGCATACACGAGCGCCACCATCTCCTCCAATTGGTCCACCACACAAGAGACCACTTTCACAATCGCTATCTTTGTGACATAATTCACCAGCTCGTCGTCCATATGCAAATAAACAGGATCCTTCAACTGTAATCAAAAAGAAATTTGAAATGTTTTAACGATATTTTAATAAAATATGAAGAATTTGATAATTGCTTACTTCCATCAACGTCAACGCAGACAGAACCAGGACAACAATGTTCATTGGCTGTACAACGTTTAGCATAACATGGTTCTTCATCAGCAGTTTCTAGTTCACCAAAAACATTTTCCTCAGAATTTTGTCTCTGTAAAAATAAAAAATACGTTATCTTTGGTTAAACGTTTTAAAAATCTTAAATATGTTACGATTTTCTTGATTTCTCGAAGATTTAATAATGCCGATCACTCAGTTATTCGAAATTATATAAGGAAGATGATTAAGATATATCAGCTAGTGCCTATTATTGTAAGCAGTCCCGCCAAAATAATTTTAAAGGGGGTTTCTAAACACGTTTCAAGTCTCCGAATGAGTGTAGGTATTGCCAATCAATATTTCAAACTTAGCCTAAACAAATAGGAAGATTGTTGAATAATAAAAGGAAAAAATATTTGACTCAAATGTAGATGCATTGAAAAGCCCGTTGATCGATATTCTGAAATCTGACATTCGCGAATTTTATATTCCTTCGTATAATTAAAAATAATCCGAACTCCGAAAAATAGACCGCTATTCTTGTGATAGTTTCTTCTAGGAATAACGCTATTATACACATGTAGTATGCGTCCACGTTTGCATAGTTCATTTCCGCCTGTCCTTTCGTCCATCCATCGGGATACCCGCCACCTAGATTCATCAAAAACGAAAAGAGATAGATAGATGTATTTTAAGCCTATAAATTGAGTTTAAATACATTGAAGAGTCCTGACCCAGCTTTTAAACTATAAAAGATAGAAGGAAAGGTAAAATATAAACAATTTCTGTTTAAAAACTTTCTTCAACTTAAATTCTGCTAATAAACACATTCAAATGGTAATAGATATTATTATTTAACAAACTTTTATAGCTTTATGAACTTAATATTTACAGTATTTTATGAATGCTAATGATTAAAAATAGTTGAAACATTGGAACATAATTTTATATATTGTAGAGTGTTTAAACAGTTGACACTGTTATTTGTAATCTTCACTAGTTAAATATAAATTCAAGTAAAACTATTTAAGCCAACCTTAAAGTGATACTCTAAGTGGAAAATGTATAAATTTAAGTTAGAAATATTTAATTCATCCTTAAAGTACAAGCTTTAAGGATAGGGAGCTACTCTAGTAAAAAGTATAAATGAATTAAGAAATATGTAATTAATTCACCAAACTAATTTTTGCAACTCGTTTTTTTTCTGTTCTATTATTGATTTTACCTATAAATAGTGGCTGTTTGATAAAAGTTATTAATTTCGTTAATGACATCATAATATAAACAAACCTTTGTTTTTTTTTTTTTTTTTTTTTTTAAATTTGTTTTATTATAAACACATTGATTTTTCTTTTTCTAACTTAGAATATATTCGAAGTAAATTATATTACTCATAATAACTAATATGAGTAATATGTGTGTAATAATAATAAAAACCATGAATAAGCAACATTTTGTTATAATTTCTAATTCCGGAAATAATTAACTAAAATTTCTAGGTAATTTTAATCAACCTTTAATAATCTCGGTAATTAATTCTTTAAAATTTTTTAAATGTTATTTTAAATTACTTTTAACAAAATTATTCATTTGTAGAGTTACTTGTATGCGACACTCCTTTAAATAGAAAACTAAATTTATGTGTACAAATGTTTACTTAAAAAAAAAAACAATAATTAGTTATTCTTATCGTATTTTTTTAAATATATATCTTTTTTTACATTAATTTTAAGTATTGTAATAAATTCTGAACTGAACTTGTGGTAACCGCTTACACGTTCAAGTAATTTGAGTAGTTTACATTAATATAAGAGTTGGTACACAATTTTGAGAAGGATTTTGACGCAGCCAGAAAATTTTTGTAAATCATCTTTAGCAATGGGAGTGTTTGGCTGAAGTAAACTTAGTAGGCCTGTCAGCATAAAAAAATTAAAATCTTACAAGCTGACTATAGCGCTTTTTGGCCAGGACAGACTTACTGGCTTAATATTACACAAAACACCGGTTTACGTTATATCCCGTACATAACCTCATAGACTGACAGTACTAAATTTAGGAATATAATTTAATTCCTGTAAATAGTTGCAAATGGATAATTTTATGAGAAATATTTTATTGGAAGGAATATTAAAGTGTAGACAGTTTATACCAGACGTAATTTAATACGTCTAAAATCATCATAATTATTGCTTGTGTATCTGAACAATGACAGATCTATTCCTGTCTGTTTTGTTTACATCAACAATAGACAAAATGGCGGCGTATATTAAGCCATGCTTACTGGGTTAGCACTTATTTTGTGTCCCGGCCGAAAATTTTGTAAGTGTAGTAAGTTATTAAATTTAGTAAGTACTTACTTCGGCTAAACACGCCCATTGTTTAAGCATAGTCTCCCATTAATAACTTTTTCCAATCATCTTGATGCGTAGTGTGTATGGTACAGTTTTAAAAGCATACTTTGATCTCCTTTAATTTTTATTTGAGATCCAATTAGGATGAAAACAAAGTAATGAGCAAGAGCTGACTTACTTATGCACCAAGTTCATTACCATTCAAAAGTGGAAGGTATTTTGATTTTAATTTTTGTGTATATTCAACTAATATTATTCCCTAATTCTCCTTTTGTAATAAATAAAAAAATTAATATTTTATTTTACAAAATAATTTAATGGGGGAAGGTGTATTCCTACATTCACTTTACATTAAAATAATAATTTAATTTTTCAATTGGCGCGGAATTTTTACTTCACTTCCGCAACAATTAAAATTAAAACAGCCTTTTTTGAATGAAATCACTCATATTTGTATACCGAGATGTTACACATTAAAAATTTTATGCTTTAAAAAAATAATAAAATTTCCTCACGTTAAAATTATGTCAATTAATTCAGTTAAATAGAAAATAACATTAAATAATTATACAAAGAATACATGGGCAATAAATTATTACTTTGTGCATTCAAAAGATACGTACAAAACCTGGATTTGGTCTTACACTATTTACAAATAAATTTTCACCATTGAAATGAACACAGAGTGTAGATGAAGACTGTTGGGATACATTCTATAATAATAAATTGCCTACGATGGATGTTGACAATGGTGTAATAAACTGTTAATAATGGTCGAATGACATAACAAAAACTATTTGATTAATGATGAATTATTGACTCGAAGTTAAAGTAAATATCCCAAAGGATATGAGATAATAAATACTGTTCGATATTATTAAGGTTTTATAAAAGCTATATAAGAGTTCTTTTATATTCCCATTTGCATCATAATGTTGGCACTGTGTTTGTTATCTACTTATTTTGTTTGACACATTAATAAATAATTCTAGTAGTTGAAAATTAAGAGGAATTGATGAAAAAAAAAAAGATATCTCTACAATAAAGATAAGCTCTAATGTAAAATACATTAGAAATAATTTTTTTTAATTTTGGCTCACAAATAACTCGAAAATAGTTTATCCAAATGTTATGAAATTTCGTATGTACTTTTTTTTTTAAATAATTAATTTTGATACCTTCGCATAAGTATCGCTGACAAATGAAACCCTTATTTGTTATAATATTTCATAACAAAGTACATTTTATTTATTATAAAATCATTATTTTTGCATGCCGCGCAATAATAAATAAGATGGCAAATGTGTGATAAATGGATGAAATAAAATAAATAATAGAATTATTAAAATAAATTTGTGGTAAATTGTTTTTGTTGATTTATGTAATAATGGAAATTTTATTAATGATGGTGTCATGAATTGTATAATTTATTTATTTAGGTAGTTTAACTAGGTACTATATTCGTAAAATATAGGCAGATATCGTGGTATTACAAAAAAACTGATCCAATCAGAAAAAATAAAATAAAACTTAATGAAATTATTCTAGAAAAATTTAAAACATTAAAATATGTATTTAAAAAATATTTTAAATAACAAATGAAGATAATAAACTACAGTTTTTATGGGTCAGATAGAGAATAAATTTCTGAGACAGGAGAAGTCCTTGCAGATCTTTGATTTGACCGATAGGTAATTAATAATTACTTACAATAATAAACCCATGATGACCAAGGTGAAGTAAAATAACTCAAATTTTTAAAACAATTATTAATAATTTTAAGCAGTAGTATCTATCGCTTTTCTATCTTTCTCCCCGAGAAGTGCAGTCACCACACTCTTCTTCTTTTTCGTAGAGCGCGCGCCCTCTGTGTTATTAATTATTAAGTACCTATGGGTCATATTTTTTCGTTATTGGGTTATCTTGATGATGGGCAGACAGACGTACGGGCAAACGGAAATCAAAATTTTACAAACAAAATTAAGACCGAAAATTAATATACTTCAGCATATATGTCGAGTATAAAAAATAAATTATTAAAGATAGCCGTGGTTGCATCCGTTTGACGTGGCAGTCGTATGATTACAACACGACTATGATTACAACAAATTATCTTAAAAATAAATGGGTTAATTTTACTTCTGAGTTCGAAAGCATTGTTATGCCGATTTAAAAAAAGTTGTTTTTGCTGCGATTTAAAATTTTTGTTTGTAAAGTCGACATTTTCGATCTTTATGAGCAATTTTAATTTTGTTGCGTTTTCGGTCTGCTGGTTTGTGAAATTCATTTAACTCCATAAGTTATGAAGGAATATGGTTCTATTTTAGAAATCATCTATTAATTATCGTTCCGGGGATATAATACTCGAAATCTACCTCTTTTTGTTGAATTATATGCCAATTTTGATTGTACGTACATGACACATAAATTTAGAAAATGTAGTTTTTTGACTCATATCTAAACTGAAACTCAATCGGTCAAATCGATCCAGAGATATAGTTATTTATATAAATTTATTCGATAAAGAGTTTTTTCACATAAACATCGCGAACCATTCATCTAATTTTTGATGAATTTTGTATGATGCAAATACAGAATGATACAAGTGAGCGTAATGGTATAGAAAAATTTTATATGATTGAAATGTAAAAATGCAGTGTATATTTTGTGATACAAGTATTGCATGCCAGCTCAATATTTTTGTTGACGATTGTACAATATATCTGATGCTATATATTATGTTTATCATTTTCAGAAAATATATGAAAATGATATATTTATTTTATTCAAATGTACAAATACATATTTACAAGAATAATATTTTCTACTCATTTATATATTCTTATTCGTTATTTGCATATAATATGGTAATTTTTATAGAAAAAAACAATACATTGTGAATAAGGTACAGTGTCTTCAAGCTTAAACATCTTGAAATATCTTGAGCAATTACAGAAAAATTTCCAACGTGAGGCTTTTCCGAAAACTAACATCAGTTTAAACCATATAAAGTTTGAACTATATCATTGATTGATCATCTATATCATTTTTCAATAGCAAATAATAGCAAGCTCTCAATTGAAAACAAACAGTGCTTTAATTAAGAGTACATAGAGCGGGCGTTTTCCTATTCTAAATATGAAAGCATAGAAATCAAAGGAAATATTTCATAAAAATTTGTTTGGATTTTAGGAAGAATTAGCCTGTGATTCCAGCTCCTTTTCCCGGAGTGATAAGCAACAGGCTAAAAATTTGTATATAATTTAACTTAGCGATACCAATTTTTCTTTGGTTTTTTTTTCGAGCCTGTAAAATTTAAAAAGTTTCTTATCATAAATTTAAAAATTGAGGATACTTTGTCAAACAGCAAAATCGGTCCATTGGGTCCAATGGATCCATGATCCAACTTTAATGTATAAAATATAAAAGAAAAATTCAAAAATTCAAAAATTTGTTTTTTTTAAATCAAATAATAATAATATACTTTTGTTTGAAATAATTTTTCGTAAATTGTTTGGATTCGCCACGATTTTAGTTTAAATGCAGCTTATAAGCACAAATAAATATACATTATTATTATAGTATTTGTATATTTGCACATTATTATTATATTTGAATTTATAAGTGTATAGACTGCATATTAAGAGTATTTTATTAATGCCAATGATTAAAATATTGCTAATTATGATTTTCACTTATCAATGTGTATGTTTTAAAATTTTTTAATAATAAGCATTAATAAAATACTCTAAATGAATAATGCCTAATTAAAAAAATATTTGCAAGTTTCATAATTACATGTTTATTCTATACATAAAACCAAACATGTTGATATGATGTATAAGTGCTTCAAATTAAGCATTAGATAGATGGTAAGAATCGCCCAACAAAAAGTGACACGCGGTTTCCTCATGTGTAAATCGTAAACTCGATATAAATCATAAACAAGATTTTTACCATGGCTTTGTTGGTTCAGTAATTTCTTAAATTTTAACTCCCATTTAACTAACCTCCTGTTTTTGGTTGAAATTAGGAGTTTCGAAAAATCGAGAAATATATTTTTGCTTATTTGATTTTAAAAGCTACTCTTACTTTTCGAATCGGATGTTCAATAAATTGATAATAATATGCAGCCGAATTTTAGATATTTTGAAGGTTCTGTCGCTTACTTGATTTAGCCTTCGAATGACTATTTAAGAATAAAGACTGTTTACAAAGATGAATTATATTCTATGTCTATTAAATGAAGAGAGAATGAATTCAGGTTAAAAAGTTTTTTCTTATACCTGATACCTGTTAAGAATTATTTATAATATATAACAGAACACTTGGACCAAGATTCGGATGCAAATTTTATACACAATACTCGTACATGTTCAAGAAAATTTCATTAAAATTTTTTGTTCATAATTCCCTGAAGAATAAATTATGTAGGGTAGGTAATGTAAACATTATTTATTTGTATTTTATTTTTTTTATTAGACTGAGAGCGTGTGGACTATTTGAGCACCGATCTTTCTGTGAAACTGTAATGTTTTTCGGTGATTAATCATAGTATGCTGTTGAGAATTAAATTATATTCAATTCGAATTCAAAAAAAGTTTACTAAATAATATGTATTTTATATTAGACCCCGCATATGGTAAGATTTCTACAAACGACATCAGATTTTCTGATCAGAAATTCTGATAAGAAAATCTGATGGTGTGCGTGTGCATGCTGCCTAAAGTAGCATCAGAATTTCTGATCAGAAAAACTTAAGATTTTATCTGAAGTAGGCTATCTGTTAGTCAAAAAATTAATTTATATATTTAAAATATTTGGAAGTTGCACGTATCCGATGATATCCGATGATATGCGCTTGGTTTAGATTTTTGTCCGATGTATGATCAGATTTTCTTATAAGACTGTCCAATGGTGTGCGCTGGGCCATATATTCATACAGTTTTTTTTTACTGTTTAATACAAATTATTGTAAACATAGACCCAATATAAATATAAAAATTCAATGGTATATTTCGCTATTAATACTCAACACGTTCTATAGCCTAGATCGCAAACGCACTTTTTTTAAAGGGAATATAAGTTGAATATTTTATTTTAATTAGGCAAATGTTAAATGGACAAAAGTCTTCTAACAAATCAGTCTATGTTCATTGAGTCCAGAATAACAATTAGTAAACATCAAAATAAATAGAACATTCTATGCATAGAATAAAATTTATAATAAACAAGCAACGAATAGAACAATCTGGAAACTGTCTTGCAAGTATATAACCGAGCAATAAGGTCTTTTAGAAATAGTTTATAAATTTGATTAATTCATGATAACATATCCTAAGTTATAAAGCAGCAGTCAAGTGTGGTATCAAGTGATTCTATTGATAAGTAGTGGTGTTAAGGATTAAATTAGTAATTAACTCAAGAGAATTATTATTGATAAAAGATTATTGCAGTGAATTTTTTTTTTAAGGAAAATTTTTAATTATTTTTATTTTCCTACCTAAATCAATTGTGCGTATTCTTCCAAGTGGAATAAAAACTTTTGAACTTTTACTAATATATTGTGTTTTTTTGTGTGTGTTTAATAATGCAAGTTTGTAACAGGGTTTGTCAGAGCTCAGCCATTTGCGTCAATAATATTCACAACAATGCGAAGTACCCATGCAAACCATGTTCTGGCAGGAATTAACCCTATATGTCATCAATTTTTATACATTTGTAAGAGATCAGAGTTTGAGGTGCGTCAAATTTAACAAGGGGAAGAGTTAGAAAAAAAGTTTAATAATAAAATATTTTTTGTCTTAGTATTATATTGTTATTATTGAATATAACGGAGGCAGAGCAAATTCTATGTGTATATGTGTGTACTTCTGGCTCCGTTTAAAAGTAAAAAAAAAAATTTTTATGTAAAATTATTGAATATTTTCTGTTGACTCAACTTAATTCTCATAAAAGCTTTTGACGTGCAGGGCTGACTCCTGCCACAATATGGTTTTCCTACTCTCTGTACTTTGCATACTAAGATTTATCACTGAATATAATTATAACAGCCTTCAGAAAGACCATTACTCAAAAACGCCCACGAGCTTTAAGACTATAATATATAAAATTGAATATCTATTTTTATACATTTTTATTCATTTAATTTAATAATATTTCAAACGTAAAATATAATAATATTCATTATTGTAAAATGTAATGAATTCTTTATATTCGTATAAAAAAAATAGCCTGTAGCTCGAAACATTATTATTATATAATGGATGTTATATCGCTTATTATATTTGTATGCGGTCTATGTGAAAGCATAGACCGTAGACTGTGCCATTTTTATAGCCAAGGTATATTTGGCATATTATATCAATATATAAAATTTACTTTAATGTTTGTTATGCTAATCAATTGAAATTCCTTCTGGCCCTTGATGTTTATATTATAATCTCATATACATTTATTTCTACCCAAGTAAAATTTTGACTATTTTTCTAAGATACACCCAATGGGGTTGTCTTAAAAATATAAGTTAGAAAAAGTAAGATCATAGTGAGATCACAGTTGGCTTATTTTTTCATCATAATTAATTGAGTTTACCATGACCTCAATATTGGATACTGTTAATTACAAATTAGAATAAAAAAAATAGTGGCTTGTCATTAGATAGATTTTGTACCATCATTAAATTTTAGCTCACAGCTGGCATAGATTAGTTTTTTACAGATATCGTTTGATTCTAGTTACAGAGTAGTTCATGCCAAGGTAATATTTAATTTTGGGAGATAATTTAGTTCCGTTATTAAATTTGAACTCACCATTAGCTTATGTTATAAAATAATTTTTAAAAACAAAAAGGATAGTACCGTTAGCTCACAGCATAAAATAATCAAAATTCTTTTAACTTAACGAGCTAATATTAAATATTTGAAGATATGATTTTGTACAATTATAACACTATGACTTTGATGGCGCAAACCTGGTATTAAATAATTTTTTAAAAACATCAACTATCTTTAGTCTAATGGTGGGCTAATATTTAATATATGGAAAAGGTTTTAAAATTTTAAAATTTTGTCTGATTCTCACAGCGTGGACAAACAATATGATTTTTTACAGATATCAGTTTTCGAATTACATGTGAGCTTGATACACACTACTATTTTTTATTTACATTTGAGGTACAAAATTGAAATATCCAGCTTCGCGTAACAGCTGGCGTAAAATCATTTTAAATAAATATACCACTTGTCTATAAGTTAAAATTGATTAACTTAAACGCAAAGAAAAAAAAAATTTCTAAGGGCTGTTATTTTTTTCTAATCAGTATTATTGCAGTTGTGCATGGAAAATTATCGCTGTGACAATTTATTAGTTATGAACTAAAAAGAACGCTCGATCATTTTTAGTTTATTTAATCAGCCGTGGAGCATAGCCCAGTGGTCTGCCAATTCCCATGGTGAAAGTTCAAACATCATCAATTTCACCCAATTCAATATAAGGTATATAAAATATATACATTGTAACCCAGGATACGTGAATATTATCAAAGTCACTGGCAGTGTATCCGTTTTTCTTTATTTAAACAGCGGATTTTAATGATAATAATCAAATTTTTAGCTACTGATTATCTATTATTTTTTAGTTAACTATTAGCTCAAAAATTATCCCCTAAAAGTAGTTAAAATGTCATTACATAGTGAGGCAATGGCTGACCAGTGTCGCTGACCAATGGTGAATTATAATTCCAATTTATTAGCTAATGGTTGGTCAGGGAGGACTGTAAATTCTACTCAGGTATTATTATAAGCCAATTTTCAAAAAAAAAAGGTGGCAAACCTATGCAACACTGCCCCTAGGTATGATGACTAGTACCTTAAAATGCTCACTACCCGAAATAAAAATAGCAAAATATGTTAACAATGCTTAATCGGTTACGTAATGTCTCCCATCAATTGAGTTTTAGGCTTATTAATATCCTGTTTACTAATAACGCTGAATTTTTGACAGAGACTATATCTCAACTTTCACGTAGATGTTGTACTCAATACAGTCATTATGATAAGAAATATAAATGTTTACTTAATTCAAAATTCGAACCTAACTAATGAAACCTTTTATTACCTTCTCCCATTTAGTTCCAAGTAGACTGGAATGTCCTTTTGAGACTATAATCACAAATGTAGGTATGATAAACCGCCATCTTTTGTAAAAAAAATAGAGAGTAATGCTTGTGTTGTGGTATAATATAATAATAATTATGTTACGTGGTATATATATAATATATTCTCTTATCCTTTGTTACAATACTGTCTATATGACTATGACACAGGGTAACAGAATACCATAGTTAATTATATTTTAACCTACGTATTTCCTTTGCCTATCAACATGAGATATACTCTTTGATATATTTTACAAACGGAACATAAATAAATTACGACTAATTATAATAAATAATGATGTGTATCGCATATTGGTATGCCATTTTGATGTGTTATCGTTTTTTTACTAAATTATAGAAAGTATAGGAATCGCAAAAAGTTGCTTATTGATTATTAATTTTTTGAATGGAAATATCTATGTCAAGCGAATCCTTTTTCATAAGCTACTAATGTGATGGTAGTTGTAACAGCAAGTGAATAATTGTGAAGCCTCACATTTGCTTGTGTATTGTGGTGAACACAAGGGTGGCTTTGATCAGGAAAAAATTCGAACACCTGTTCAGAATGATAGCTCTTGGAGTCACTGGGGACATGAATGAAACTCCTACTGATTGAAGCGTTCTTTGGCATTCTACCAATCTACCTTATGATAGAAACGGAATCCACATTAGGAGACTTTATAAGACAAAAGAGAGTTTAAGAGTTAGATAAGATAAAAATAGATCACGCGAGAATATTGTGGAAATGATGAAATGTTTTCCAACTGTTCCGGTGTACTGCTTTGACCGAAAATAGTGGGCCGATTTTTCTACCGGAAAGGAATTTTATCTGGAGTAGGTGTTTTATCGCTTTGCTAAGAGGTACTTAAATCTATAACACGAAGGGTTAAATTGGTACAAATGTTAGCATTGTTTCTAATAAACAATATGAAAGAGTTCTTTTATCGATTACCAATTTTGTTTATCATGGTATTTGGTTAATGAATTGTTGAATTAATAAAAAATTACTCAGTTTCTATAAGATCTATACGATTGTGAACGATACGTGCTTGTTATCTTAGATATAACTCGAAAGTAAAATAGTGGAAATATTTAGCATAAAATCACATCTAAATTTTGTTCATTTCGCCAATTTTAAAAATCCGTTAAAAATTATCGTTGGTTTCATTCCCTGATATTTTATAGCCTTTTAAATATTTTTGAAAATGAATTATTCTATTTAACAATGACATAAATGTAAAATAATTGAAATTTTATGTATTATAAATTACCCCTTAAAATCTTTATTTTAGGATTTTTACTAAATTCATTTGTATGAGAATTATAACAACCATATTTTTAAAAAGTTTGCTAGAAAAAGAAAAAAAATTACTCGTAAATATGATAAAAATTTGTTGCAGTACTAGAAAATTTATATTTTATCCAATAATTTTACAATTAAACGTTTCAAAAAAAAGCAATTAAATTTTTGAATTTATTTAATTTCTGTTCAATTCTATCGAGAGTTATTTATTGAAATGACAGAGACGTAAAATAAGTTAATGCAGATAAAAGCTTAAAAAAAGCATATTTTAACAGCATGATGAAAATGATGTGACAGTCATTCAAAAGTTTTTTTTTTTTTATTATTATTCTTTTTTGTCATAAGAAAAACAAGTTGTTTTTTGTAGACAGTGCTTTTAATCATCAAGTGTTCATTGTGTTGAGAGGAAAGATGAAAATAATATATTATTTCTTTGATGTTTAAAAACAATTTCCCTCAAGTACTTTTTTAAATACCTTTTTTTTTTGTAGAATGATTTGTAGCTTGGGACTGGTTGTGTAACGTTGTTTTATTTTCCTTCAAGGTATTAAATTTAAAATAAATTGTTTTGCTGTCTATAGATTTTTAAGTATTCATTAATAAAAGTCAACTGTAATGTCATTTTCATTAAATCTGTGCAACCTGAAATGCTTCATTTAAAATACATCAGGTATATGATGAGGTAAATTAGGCCCGCCTAACAAAAATGTTTTGTAAATACTATACTTTGTGGATTTTAAAGGATATTACCAAGCTTTCAAAAGGTTTTTTAATTTGATTTATCATAAAAGTCTAAAAAATACAATAAAAGACGATACTTTTAAAAATATTTTACATTTAAAAAACACTCGTTTAGGCCTGACTGAAGTACCTTCCAGTTTTTCTAGTTTTGTAGTTTTTCTTAAATTATCTTCAAAAGGATTTTTGAAAGTTGTTCTTAAATTAGAAAAAAAATAGAACTTTTATAATGCATTTTCTTTTTTAATTGCCTACGGGACAATTAAAAGGCAAAAAAAAAAAATCTCAACAAGTATTGTCCTTTCTAAGAGAAACTACTTATGTAAATAACAATTTCTCTTTCAATAACAAAAAAACAAAAACCTTTGTGGAAATCATTTTCTGTCAGCAATCTACTCCGCCCGTCATTAGCTTTTATACATTTGGAAGCGATTAGAATTGAATTGGCTCAATGGGGTAGGATTTAGAAAATAAGATTTAAAATCGAAGTCTGGATATTGTACCCAGCTTCATCAGTGGTTTCATGATCAATGATGTACTACATATGTAAGAGGGGCTTTTATTTTTGTAATTAATAAAAAATTTTCTTCTTTATATTTTATAAAAAATGTAATTTTTATGTGAATTTATAATTGTTATGTAAATAATATTAATAAAAAAACAATAGAATACCAAAGTATGATCCATTATTTTAATTATATAAAAGAAAATATGAAAATGTTCTTTTTTTTTAATTACACTACATGCAGTTAGTTACACCGTGCAAACAATTTTTCTTTAGTTCTACTGTATCGATAATTATTGAAAATTATGCTTACAGAAAATCATATTTTTGTTTTTGTTTCTATAATATTTTGTATGATGAGAAGGCCTTAGAATATTAACATGCGAAAATTTTGCTCACTCTAAGATAAAAATTTGTTGTAGTACGGTGTTGCATACTCGAATATTCGATCGATTTCACAAATAAACGATTACACACATATAAAAATTATATTATGTGTATATTAATTAAATTTGAATATTTTTTACATGAAAATAATTGAAAATTATTATATTTTCTAGAATTCGGATACTTTATTCTGAGTTCTTGGTAGAGACTGCGTTTCGATCGATTGAGTTGTCCCTTTAATATATTTAGTACCTGGATGACCAAGCTTTGCTCGGTATTTTTTTTTTTTTTTTTATAAATTGTGTTTTTTGGAAATTATATTACGTCGAGGCGGAAGACGAGTCCAGCGCACTAACACTTAGCCACTCCAATAACTGTAGGACTATAGATATTAAACAAATATATCATTACATTATAAAAAATTATCGATAAAACACGAATAAAATGACATTTTCTAAAAATGATTCCTAGCTAGATCGATTTATCGCCCCCGAAACCCCCTATATACTGAATTTCATGAAAATCGTTGGAGCCGATTCCGAGATTCCAATTATATATATATATATATATATATATATATATATATATATATATATATATATATATATATATATATACAAGAATTGCACATTTAAATATATAATATATATATATATATATATATATATATATATATATATATATATATATATATATATATATATATATATATATATATATATATATATATATATTTATATATACACAGTGCAGATTATTATTATTATTAGTACGAGTAGTGTTATAAAAATGAACTTGAATAAATTTCCGTTTTCATGACAATTTATGTAAATAATAGTTGGTTATTAATAAGTAAATAAATATTTGTAAAATGTTTGAATATGTAAAACGGAAATGGCTCACTCTTCAAACACGTACTTTTATTTCTATTATATATGTGTATGTGTTAATTGTGTGTAATTTCTACATATTCATGCATATTAATAATTTAAATCAGTGTACTTTATCGTTGGTTTTCGCAATCGAATCAAATTACCATTTCAAATAAAAACACATTTTTTTATCGAAGTAAATACTATCTACCGGACCTGAAATTATTAGCTGAATAAATCTCAACAATTGATGTTAGCAACGACTATTCACGAGTTACGGTAAACTTTTTGTGCTAAAAAAATGGCGAAATATAATGTACAAACCAATATAACAACTTCTGGAACAATTTCTATTTATGATTTATGTTTAAAATGACCCTGTTAAGAAGTCATTAAGACTGCTCCCTCCAACGATGCGTTAAATAAGCTTTGCGAATTCGTTTCTATGACTACTAAAATAAATTCGTTTCTTAGACAACGAATAAATAAAATATTTTATTAAATTATCTAGGATATATTTATGCTCGAACACTAATACTCTGACTTACGAGTCCGTCATTCTATCCATAACATCACAATGGCTATATAATATTACTCAAATATTAGATATTTTATTTAGAAGAATTGGTAATATTTATTTTAAATTTTTTTAAAATGTTGATTTTCTCAAAGATAAATATAACATCACATATAAAATTGTAAATTTGGAAATTTAAACAGAATTTCATAAATACATTTCAACCAAATAAAATTAATTTTTAATAAAAATAAACCAGGAAATATAACTAATAAAACTGTAGGTTTATATTCGAAAACAGTAGAATTAATTTGAGTCACATACACATCAAAAAAATGATCTTTTAATACAATTTTTAATTATACTATCTAATAGATTTCTAAAAGAGATCTCATATTTCTGACTTCTTATAAAACTCGATAAGAACACTTCTTAAAGTACTCATAATTTCGACTTCGAAAATCAGTAAAAGGCGATAGTAATTATTAATAGAAAAATTTAATAAAAGTTTTAATTAAGAATTCTTTTCTTAATGGAGTCTTCTTGATTTGGATGTTTTTCTTCCGAAATTTCATTCGAATCATCGGATTCGATTCTTGTTTAAACTGATAAGATAGAAAAAAGAAATTTTCAAACCCGTTGTATACAGAATAATTTTTTTAACAAGCCCGGCCGAATATTTCTTTAACCTTTTGCGTGTGTGTATGTATATACTTATCCTTCTTTTCACTAAATCACTCCCACAGTAAAAATATTCATCGCATATAAAATTCGTAATTTAACTTTCTAAATAACTCACGCTATTGTCACTTACCTTCCGTAGTAATCTGTAACAATCTTAAAATCTTCCCTTTTCGTAAAATTACTGTCATGCATTCCAAACAAAAAGATTTTACACATCAAAAAAATTATTGTCGTAACATTCTCAGATCGATTTATCACTCAAAGGGTTGAACGTGTTGGTTTGCACTCAAATTGGTTTGCAAAAGTTCAATTTATTTGTACAGACTTGCGTCAACAAATCGATTGCTGTAAATTCTGTGAGCCTACCCTTACATATCTCTGAAACATTACATTTGCATCGAAGAAAGAGAAATATGGTTTTAATTTAATTGGTAAGATTTAATTAGAAACACCGACAGAGGTGAAATTACCTATGAGCTTATAATAAAGTAATATTCGTTCATTTTTTACCCTTGTTTTGTAGGATTTACAGAGTCGATAGAAAATTAATTGAGTACACGACCTAAAGCTATATAACAACCTATATGTGTTTGAGTCATGTTTAAATCTGTTTCTCATGAATGTGTAATACTATTAATAAATTTCCTACATTAAAAATTTAATATTCCCATAGGATATATTATAAAATGTAGTATATATATGTATGGATAAATTCTATCTAACATCCTGAAATATTATTTAATGATAGATAATATTCATAAAATTGGATATTAGTATGTTACGTGCAACATATTATAACGTACATAACATATTGGATAAAATGTTTGTTTTTTTTTAGGTAAAAAGTATAGTACAGACGTTGATCGAAGTTTTATCGGATATGATAATTTAATATGATGTGTGAATGTATTTTTGTATATAAAGAAGATATTTTTTAATAAAGAAGATAATAAAGAAGATGCTCAGTCGTGAAATATGTTGACTTGGCGATTTCCTAAACTTCATAACCATTTCATTGTTATTATGTTAAATTGATAGGTAATTATTTGCCGAAAAATACTTACTCAATAAATTCAATGAACAAACGGGCAAAAATTTGAAAATTAATAAAAAGGTTGACCTGTTTTGAAAATCAGGAAAATTTTTTGAAACTTATAAAGATATAAAATTAACGACATATTTTTTGGAAAAATAGGTAACTAATGACGATGTTTTATTTTACAAGCTATCGTTTGTGTATAGTTTTTTTATTTTTTTTGGTGGGGGGCAACAAGTGTATTATAAAAAAATTATTTTATAATTTTATTCATAATTTTTTGTAGGACTAGTGAAACGTACCAAAATTCCTGTTGCGCATAAAGTTATTTTATAAAGAAATACTCTCCTTTATCGTATGCTAAACTTATTTTACTAAACTTGAGCAATTAATATTGAACATTTTTTTTTGAGTTTATCATTTATTATTGTGAAAAATCGATCTGTACCTAACTCCTTAATAATCTTGATAATAAGTTTAGGTGTGGTCTAGCACGGGGTGGATGCGACCTTGAGATTTGTATTTGGGATGAGATATTAATTATTGTATTCCTATAGGGTGTATGTACTAATATTATATATTAGTACTAAGAGGCAAGATAGGCTAGTTAGTTAGACTGCTTCCGGAATGGACGTTCGTGGTTTGATTCTATCACGACTTTTTAATTTCTTTTTTTTTTACAGTTAACAATAAATAAATTTAGTATATATATTATCAATTATTATTTAAAAATATACTAAAAAAATAAAATAAAATAAAGTCTTGACGAGGAACCAAACTCGAAACGTAGTTCCTCTACCTGCTAGGCTATCTCGCCGCATACCATTACAATACCAGATTAGTATATAAAGTATATGAAGCCGAAACAAAAATTTTCGAACATCATATTTTCCAAAACGGTTGAGCGTTGCATGGTATTATTGAAAGGGGAGGATTTTCATTCCAAAATAAAAGTCCAAAGGTCGTGCCTTCCCCTTATAAAATTTAATTAGAAATAGTACATAAGGAATAATCAATTCAAAGTTATTTTGTTGTATGTATACTGAATCTCGTATAGCAACTGCACTACTGTACATAGTATGTAGGCAAACAAAATTTAATTATAAAATCAAAGCACGTTCCATCAGGTAAATATGTTGGTACCCTGAGCACCTATTAAATTTTATAACTGTGTATTACAAAAGATTGATATTCTATGAATAGTTTTGTTGAACTAATATTAACTTAGGCATTTTCAAAAATGGGATAAATGGTTTCTTTGTCAAATTTATTGAATGCTCAAAATAATTTTATTTTAATGTGTAATAAAAATAATGGACTTTATCCTTCCTTTTTAGGCTCGGCATACATAATATATCAGACTATTTTAATTATAGTTTAAAGTTTGTAACGCTACCTAATATTGACCGTACAAACAAAAGTTTGGCATAGATGTTCATAGAAACACCTAATTAGTCCATTTTCGACTGTCCGCCCATCCGTCATTTATAACGATAACTAAAAATAAAAAGAGATTGCGAGATGAAATTTTGGAAATGTATACTAAACATAAAAAGTCCGTGAATAAACAAAATCGGTCCATTGTGTCTAATAGATCCTTGACCCAACTTATAAACTATAATAGATAGAAGAACATTTCAAATATAGAAAAAGTTTACTTCAACTTTTGTTTGAAACATTTTTTCGTAAAATGTTTGAATTTTACACATTTTTAACTTCAATTTATAGTATTTTATGAATGCTGAAAAAATATTCCAAACAATGAAATTCAATCATATGTCGAGTATCTAAACAAATAACTCTGTTAGTTGTTAGCTTCATTTATCCTTTATTTATTTTAACGATATATCGGATGTTATTATGTAATAAGATTTATAGTGTGGTTGAATCCGGTTACTTCATTGTAATACATACGATGGAATTATCATCAAATCATCGACCTCTAATTATAATTGATCAACTGCCGAAATCTGGATTTGAACTCGTAAATTCCTAATCTAAGTAGCCCAGTCTTAAAGGTATTGGCGCCTTTATTCGCTTGGCTACGGATCAAATTATTTCAATATAAAAATTAAAATCTTTCCATAATTATATCAAAACCGATTGCAAAAGGCAGCATCTATTAAACATCAATAGAAAATTACGAATATTTGGAAACTTTTTCCAAAAAAGAAGGGGGTACAGAAAAGATTTCCTGCAACTCTTAATAATGTATTTTTTATTTAATATCGACTGCCATAAACCACAACTTTCAAGTATTTATAGTAATAAAAATTCCCGTAAATATATTTCAAAAAGTAAATTTCCTGAATATGATGAACGTGTCGACCAAATTTCATCAAAAACGTACAACGCGTTCGAAAATAACTATGGAAAACACTTAGTAGTTAAATAGATAGACAGACATTAATGAAATATTAAATTTATAATCGATTAACGAAAATTTTTAAAAAAATTTATTCGTAAACTTAATACTTTTAGGTAAATATTGTGTATTCATAACTGAACATAATACACTTTAAACAGGATAAAGGTTAAAGGTATTTTGTTTACAAATACTTTTTATATAAATGGTAAGAGTTTAAAAACGAAGGTAATTCTAATAATATAACATTCTAGGTCAATTCAATGTCAATTACAAGTTCAAATAAAAATGGATAGATATGTTCTCAGGAGAGACACCCAATAGTATAATAAACATTAGAAAACTTCTCAATTCGTCCGTGAAGAAACCTTCAGGGAGTGTGTATAAGGTTATCAATAATTAAGTGATTCTTTTATTGAGAATTAAATAATGCTAAGTATAAAGCTAGTTTATATTTTATTAGAAGTTATTGGCAACTAATAATATAATTTTTATTATACTATACAAGTTTATTTCTACATAGTAGCTTATGGCAACGTAATATTTAATTATTGGAGTTGATTTAATACCATAATGAATTTTGACTCATCATTGACTCACAACTGGCAGAAAATAATTTTTTATTTATAGTTGTTTTTAGTTGGATGGCTGACCAATGTAAATGACTGACCAGTGTCACTGTCCAAAGAGTTATAACGCCATTCTATAAGCTAATGGCTGATTATGGATGAGTTTAAATTCTCCGGGGGGTATAAACTATATAAGAAACCGATGGTTCAATAATACTGAACAAGGGTGATATTCAGAAATTGCTGTGATTTTTAAGTGTAACGGGATTGTGATATGTTATTTTTATAATCAACTTTCAAGACTTGATTACAAAAACTTAAAAAAAAAACAACCAAGTGGGGTAACAACTAACAGAGTTAATTGCTTAGATACTCGACACATCATTAATTAGCATTCATAAAATACTATAAATATGCAGTCTATACAGTTATATATGTATACATGTATAATAATATGTATTGTTATTGTTTAGATATGTAAGTCAAACATTTTACGAGCTTTTATAGTTTGAAAGTTATGTCAAGAATCCCAATTAGACCCAAGGACCGATTTTGCGAACCTAAACTCACTTTTTATGTTTAGAATACATTACCAACCTTTCTGTTCGCTATCTTTTTATGTTTTCGAGTAATCGTGATGACAGAAGGACGGACGGACGCATAACTAGAAATGAAGTAATTAGGTGTTTTTTTGAACACCAATACCACAAAATTTTATTTGTGCGGTCAATAATACTTAGCGTTACATAAATGACTAAATTAATATACTCTGACATTTTATATATGTCGAGTATAAAAATAGACAAGCAACGAATATGACTTAATTATATAATTTTATGCATACTTTTACGAAATTTGGTTGTTTTAAAGCGAAAAAATCATTAGTCAAAACGTAATATATATGTTAGTTATAGCTTATTTATTATAGATAGATATCTTCAAATAATTGCATGGATCCTCATATGCGAGGTATAAAGTGTACACTAGCTTTATACTTAATAAATAATTGATATCATAATTTCTTTTTTAATTTTAATAAAATGATAAAGTTTTTTAATTAAAATGTTTATTATTAGTGTGGAAAATTTTATTAAAAATTTTGTAAATATAAACACTTCTAAACTTTTATACACTAATTGAATTCTTACATGTAAACCGCAACTTTTTATGCGTGGAAAATATTGTATAATATTAAATTCTTTTATAGCAAACTTGCCACACACGGAATATAAGTTGCAAAAGTGATAAAATTTTTTATACAATTATTTATACCTACACATTTGGCTTTGTAAAAATAGTAGGAAAATAATCATATAACTATAAACAATAATAATAATTATAAACAATTATTGAGGTTACTTTTCAAAATTTTGGTAGATGAAAAATTTGTTGTTGAGCTCTTATTATAGCCATAAACAAAAGTTTTTTCATAAATAATATGATGTGTGCTTATAGGCATCGGGTCTGTTAATAATATATAGAAAAATTGATAGCACGAATTTTTTGTTTGCCACAAAATAAAAAGCTTTAAATTCGACTATAAATTATTTTTACTTTACAACAATTTTTATTTAAAACGATTCTATTTTAAAAAATTTCAAATCAAAAGAATTCTACTTCTCATAATTTAATTCTGATCATTTATTTTAATTTGCATTTCATGCAATATACCAAAAGACTGAAGAATTTCAAATATTCTGAGCAGAAGTAGATTAAAATCCAGTTCCATGGACGTATTGGCGACGTATTTTTATCTAATATAAAATAGTTTAATAAATATGGTGGAAACGCAATTAAATGTATATTACATAGTAAGTACTTATATATTATATAAATTACTTGCACGTCCACCATTTATTTGTTGTATTAAATATAGGTGATTTTTATATATTAGATAATATTAAATTTACTCTTAACTTTGTAATGCTAATTCAACAACATTGAAATAACTCAAAATCGAAAAGAAATAATAGAGCTGAAATATTTTTTAGATTTAAAAAGTGAGGATGGATCAATGGATCCATGACTCAACTTCAAAATCATAGCATATAGAAGATAAAATTAAAAACCAACTTTTTTTTGTAAATTGCTTAGATTCGCCGCAAATTAAACTTATAATACTTAATATTATATAACAAACTCTTATATCTATCAGAAATATCTATGCATTTGAGATGAGTCGGGCCTTTCAAATGATTAAGCTGTTGTATAAAACAATTTTCTCTATTCAGCTTATTTTTCGAATTTTCTTGCATACGTCTGATTAAAAAGCACCCCATATATAATCAATTGAAAAATCTAATGTAAAATCAGTAAATTTTTAATTGTTCCAATAAGCTTAAAACTGATGAGAATCCGTGGAAGAGAACACCAAATTACTGGGCATAGAAGTTTTCATGCTTAGTATGATGAAGCATCACAAGGATAGAGGTGTATTTATAATGGCATGATATGCAGGTGATCACTTGGACTAAAAACACATAACTCTTCATCACGAAATGTTGTCATGAGAGAACAACATACAAGAAATATATAACAATATACAACAGTTAACATAATAATATATTAAGAATAAAGTATCGTAGAAAGATGACCCGTTTGCAACATTATCAAAACAAATTGATAAAAAAATCGTTTTATTGTCAATTGTGAAAAACTCTTTTATTTAAGAAAGAATTCTTTCATTAAATAAAATGCTTTAAGAAAACGTTTTGATGTCATCCCAAAAGAAATTGTTAAATAACATTTATGTTTACATAAAACAATTCGTTTGATCAATATGCATTGTTTATTATTGAAGAAGAAATCGTTTATCTAGTAGTGTTTGTATATCATCATTGTTTGTAAGATCTGAATTTAAAATAAATAATTTACCTGTAAATATGAAGCAGGCTGTGAATTATAACCATTACCACCGTAGCCCATATTTGCTAACATTTCTGGCGAGAACCGATTAAATAAACCACCCCATGCATGTACACCACCGGTACCGTGTGGACCACCAATCATTATACATATACATGTACCAAATATTATTAAATTCACTATTGAATTATTCATCGTTTTGTTGTTGTATTGTATGTAACACTGATTTTTAATTAAAAAATTTTACTATATAGATTTAATTTATGAATGATTAAGTTATTACTGAAAAAAGCTTTAAAGTTTTCCTTTAAAGCTTTCAGTCACTTTGATTGGTGGCCGTAAGAGACGTGATAGCTTTGAATACTGCAGTGAATCTATAAGCTCTGTATAACAGTTTCCCGTTTAAATAATATGGTAGTATATAGTATTCGTATAGTACGAACTCGTATTTACTTCGTTTTTCGTTTGTATTTTGTTTTGTTTATTCGTGTATGCTCGACTGTTATCGTTTATTTTCATCTAATATGTACCATGCAATAATATTATTTTTTTTAGAGATTGGATATTTATGTTCTATAAATTTTCTTTATGTATCATCAAAAATTGATGATTATGGGCACCGTACTCCAAATTGGTTTCTTTCGTTTCAATGATTACGAAATACTATTTTATGAATCAAGTGATACATATTCGAACATTCTTACAATTTTCAGCTTAATAACTATATAATTAAATATCGTTTTTTGATAAAAACGTTTAAGCAAATAATTATATTTTCTGGAATGAGAATGCTTCAATTTTAATCAATTTTAGCTACTCGTGCCGCATCAGTCGATTCAGAAGACCCATCCACGTATAATGTACGGAAACAAAGTATTTTTTTAAACTTTTTATGGGCACTGTGTATCAAATGGCTTTCTTTCATTACTATGGCTTCAAAATACTACTTTATCAATCAAATTATATATAAGCCTGTAAGTGATTTTTTAAAATTTATTAACATATTTAAACTAGTAATTATTATGAATAATAATAATAAATTGGTTGAACATCCGTACCTCAGATATATACACCTATAACAGAGGCCATCCATATCATTATTTTCAATCTATATTTATTTAACTACATCGTTACGATTCAATTCTTGGTAGTGCACCTACAGCCTTAGAAATATTCACTAGATCTGTAGTTATAAGAGGAAAACTGTAAAAACCTTCACAATCATAGCCGGATACTTCGTTTTTATCTATTAACCGACAGTTAAATCAATTAACCAAGCCGATAATTATTGTATAATTGGCAAATTACTTGTGACGGGAATCTATAACCTCCCTGTTCAAATAGTCACACGCTAAGACGTGTTACACGCCGTTAACCACGCAGCTATTGGGTATTGTAAATGAATAATAAAAAATAATTACTTATGCAATTTTTTGGATCATTCTTACAATTTTCATGCCAATAACTACAATTAAATGCCTTTTTTTGGAATTATTCAATAATTTTTGTTTGACATGTTATTTACAATTTACAGAAAAAGTAATTATATATTTTAAAATGGGAATGTTTTATTACAAATTGTAGCAACTCGTGATGCATAAAGCGATTCAGAAGTTCCATCAACGTACTATGCTCGGAACGGTTCATTAATGACATGGCATTTGGACAATGCAGTTATATATATAGAATAAATTTTTTAAAATATTTCATGTTATATTTTCGTTTATTACAAAATGCATTCATTACATACAATCAAGGAATTTAATACATTGAAAATTTAATTTTCGAATTTATTTTTAAATAAGACACTATATAATTCTGATATCAAAACAATTTTTATACAACATTCTTTACGTTGTTAGTAGATACAATGCTTAATTAAATATTTTGAAGACATAAACAGACTATTCCAATTTCTTCAGGAATCTTGAACAAAACTACTTTTTGGGACAAGACATTGGGGGCAATTTTCTATACAATTCTATACATTTTAAAAGGTTAATTTTAAGGTAAGATGTGTTGTATTGAAAAATACAAAATGTGTAAATTAAAAAAATAAAAATAAAATTAAATTAAAAAATATAAAATAAACAAACTTTTTATAATTTTTTATGAGAAAAGATCTTCAACTGTGTTTTTCGTGGAATTAATCGAGTTATTTTTGGTTTGAATCGATTGTGTGCAAATCTAACTGATTTTCGTAGTCATAATTAAATGTTACAATAAAGTTCATATTACTAAAACAATTTTTTTAATTTTAATAAAAACACTGATTACATTATTTACAAATGAAATTTTTATTATCAAATATTTCGATTATAAGCGATAAATTTGTTTGTCATGGAAGGCTATGCGTTTTAAAGTAAGTAAGTAAACATTTATATTTTTCTAACACTTAAAATAAATTTTTCAATGGCTATTGACCCAGTCAAATTACATAATTGATTATATTTTTAATATAATGGCAATAAGGCCATCCTTCAAACATCTTTTGTAATTACCTTATAATAATTTAAAAACGATATTTAAATAGAATTATTTTTCTGAATCAAAATTTGGTAATACGAAAATGTGTTTGATCATATTATTATATATTTAATGCCTTATATGTTTACAATTTTTATATTTATCTTCTCTTATTATTAAATTTCAACAAATATATTTCAAAAAATTAATAAATATATTGTGTGAAGACAAGGATTTGGTATGTACTGCTACTTAATTTGTATTATTTCTATATTCGCAAAATATCCGGCACTTGAAAAATGTTTATCGATATGAATAAAGCTGATACGGAACAGAATCATTCCAATAAGTGGTCGGAAGATTAAAAGTAAATATAAGAAACAATCTGCAGAAACAGAACTTTTTGTTAATTAGACTACTGTCATTTTTAAATTACTTATTTGGGAAACTAAGTGGACATGTTTGTTGCTCCGCAATATTAATTACTGATAATAATTTAATAGCTTAAATTTGAATCTTAAATGCTAAATAACTGTGACATTTTCCAAACCGACAGTGATACTATTAATCATTCAAATCATACAAAAACGAGATGAGTGTGTGTTGTGCTCTCAACAAACTTCCACTCAATTTATTTAAGTGTTTAATAGTCAATGATAGGTATTTAATTCTGAATTCTATTGCTCTTACGTCAAATTATTTTCATTTCTTTTGGGGCGTTTCTTTCTCTAAGTGTTTTAATAGTTTTGTGTCCAAATGTCTCCACTTCTAATGAGAGAGGGTTTTTGTCTAAGAACGCTCAGTGAGTCAATATCTTTCATTTGAGCTATTAAACACTCAAATTGATACAACTCATTATGGGTTTTTATCCGGTCAAGTTAGATATATCCTGTTATAATGAACGTAGCAAGTTCGTTTGGTCTAAGAACACTTAGTGACTCAAGTCCTTTTAGCTAACAAACATTTAAATAAGATGGAGAAGAGCAAAATGCGGACATTCAACTTTTCATAAATTTTTTAATATATAGATTATATGTACTACGGAATTTGACATACTATCCCATCCTCATGTTCATAATTGTTTATACTTAAGGATTCTGGTGAATGAACCTAACTTGAACAAAATTGCAGTATTTGAAAAATCCCTTCTTTAATTATTAAAAATGTACTTCGTGTAAAATCGTCCAAATGTACAAAAGTTCGAGTACAAAATCCGAATATAATATACATATATTCCATTCACCATTTTATAATGTAAAAATGGTGCTTGCGTTGGCGGGTTTATGACATTGCTTCCCATTGATTTCATTTCTACACCTCTTCCACCATGCATACGTACGTTATAACCTTCATACCATTACCTCCACCAACATGGAGGACAGGACTACTGTACTGTGTTGTACACTCGTATACTATCGGTACAATTGTACGATTCAACAAGAAAACTATATATATAGTGTTGAATATACAATGTTATGCTTTTACAATGTTTTGCAAAAAATCTCGTATTCCCATTGGAAAAATATTTACTGAAATTGAAATAGGTTACGAATACATTTTGAAGGTTTTCTGTTCGTTAAATTGCATTTCATTTGCAATTATATTGATTCATAGATGTTCATAAGGAAAAACTATATAATGAAATCCGTGTTTTTCTTCGGCTTATCGAGTCTTTAACTATCGAACCGAAAATTTACCCCTTAATTCGTTAATCGTAGATTAATAAAGTTACCAATGTGCTTAACAAATTAACTTTTAAGTAAATGTGTACAAAAATTTCACAAAACTGCCATTAATTTCGGTCTATTATAAATATTGTTTGTTGACATCGACATTCAAAGAATTAAATAAATAGTCAGATATTATCTTTAATAATTTTTTGAGATTTTTTAACCACCGTAGCGACAGAAACGTTGAAATAGCAAGATCTTATCCACGTGGTATACATTTGAGCTCTTTTTGTATATTTTTGTGCTCCTTTTGAGCAAGCTAGACGCAGAATTTCATCCAAAACTTCGATCACTGCGGCTGCTAAAGTATGATACCATCAATGTCTCTCAAATCAAGTCTCCATTGCGAGCAAAAGTGAAGAAGCTCTGAATAGAAAAAAATAAAATCAATCTAAATATAACTAATTAAAAAGATAATGTAAACAAAAGCGAAGCAGCAGTTAAAAAGAACGGATTACTTTTTGAAAATTTTGAAGTCAATAATCTCAAAAAAATTATTTATGAATGCTACTTTTGTAGGTGAATCAGTTTTAATAAATCTTTTTATACTAGACATACATAATATAGCAGAGTATATTAATTATAGTTTAAAAGTTTGTAACGCTACCTAATATTGACCGAACAGACAAAATTTTGGTATAGGTGTACATAGAAACACCTAATTAGCCCATTTACGGTTGTCTGTCCGTCCGCCCACTAGCCTGTCTGTCATCATGATAGCTCAAAAATAAACGAAATAACGAGCTGAAATTTTGGTAGGTATTTTAAATATAAAAAGTGAGTTTAAATTCTTGAATGAACAAAATCGTTCCATTGGATCCAATAGTTCCTTACACCACTTTTAATGTATAAGAGATAGAAGGAAAATTCAAATACAAAAAATGTTTGATGAAAAGAACAGAAATAAAACACGGTTAAAAAAATGTATAAACTTTTACAATAAGATCCATATTCAAAAAATGAACTAAAAAATTAAATTACCTTTTGATTTGGCGCCAATCATATCTCCAGTTAAAAAATTAATTCGTTTGTACCGACTGAGATATATAATTTATTACATTGGTACATGGGAACTATTTACAGAAGTTGTTAATTTAAAATAATTTTGTACTTTTTAGTTCATTTTTTTCAAGGCGGTTCTTTTTTTTTGTAAATTTTTTCTCAATATTAACAATAGAGTATGGTTGAAAAAGATTGTGGATCATTTGATTATATAGATATTTACTAATGTATATAAAATCGACTGATGGATTTCCGATGGTCCTTTTTTATAAAATGCGTTCTTTAAATATTTATAGAAGGATCGGAATTGTTGGATACAAATTAACTCTCTGTAGGAGGTTTTCATTTTTTCTTAAGTTTACGTGAATAAATAGATTATGTATTCTTATCGTTTAATATATAGATAGAAAATTGTTGTTATCAATGTAGCTTCTTTTGACTTTGATATAACCGTATAATTAAATTTCTTTGAAGAATCGAATCATACTAAAGAAAAAAAGATTTCCAGTTAATTGACTTTTAAAATGCTGCAAATTTACGAAAAAAGATTCTTGAAATTCTTAAATACTTTAAGTTTTAGGTTTGAAATTTTTCTATACAATGTAACCACGGAAATCAGATTATATAAATTTTTTATAGGCGTTTAACTTTAACATCTTTTTTATTACCGTTTGTTAGCATTATCTGGCTTTTATTTTAAAATCTGTGTTGAAATGTATAAATTTCCATAAGTTTGTTGTGTTATATTCCGTTATGGATAAATTGAGTAAATTTTAAAGGCTATAAAAGCACGCAAAGGTTTAACGACTTAGTGAAAAATGTTCAATTACCAGAATATATTCCATTTGTAGAGGTTATCATCTGTGAATTTATAGTTGCCATGGTATTACTTTCTTGCTCTGAATAAATTGTATAGATATGGGAAGAAAGTAATTAAATTATATTTTGTGTTATCTATAGGTAATAAATTTTATTTGTAAAATTAACATTTAAAAATCCCTTGGCATAAAATGGCATACTTGTGACTACTTTTTATTTTTAATTTTTGTACTATAAGGGGTGCCCATACGGAGCTTTTTGGATTTTTTAAAGCTTTTCGATATGGGAGATACCTTACCACTTGTTGAGTACCTCCACCAATTCTTAATATACGCAGTACACGACAGCAGATTCGAATTTTAAAACGAAAAAATCGATAGTTGGAATTAATCGAGCACGTCAGATTTAGGTATGGTATGTTGATTACGTACTCAAAATTCTACATTTTATAAATCTGACGATTTTAGCGTGTTACAAGAGAATTCGAGAATCACAAACTTACAAGAAAGATACGCCACCTGCGTCACTCTCAAATCGTCAGATTAGTGAAAATTACATTTTTCAGCACGTAATCAACCTACCATATCTTAATCTGACACGAACGATTAAATCGATTAAATTCAAATATCGATTTGTTCGTTATAATATTCTGATCTGATACCCTATACGCATGGCACCATATAGAAAGAAGTTTTGGTTGAGGTATCTCCCATATTTTAATCTGACGCGCTCGAGTTAATCTCCGCTTGATATGAGTATATGTTCATAGTATCACGTAATAACTCCGCTTTTTCGCCCATCTGTTCGTTATCACTATTACTTAAAAATGAAAAGAGATAGATAGCTTGCTGAAATTTCATGGGTTTTCTAGACCTTAATAGTAAGTTTATGAATGTGCAAAACTGGTAAATTGTACCCAACCGATCAATGCCTGAACTTCTAATTTATTAAAGATTGAAGAAAAGTTCAAAAACAAAAAATGCTTGTTTTTTCAAAATTTATTAAACTGTTTCATACAAAACTGATTCTGCGACCACCTTTCCAATATTTTTTTAGTGGCTTTAGTGTTTTCAAGCATTAAAAACTTTAGCCTAAATTTTGTGTACCATATTTTGTATTCGAGTATGTTGGGTATCAAAATTGATGATTCAGACTGCCTGATGTGTTATAGACTCGGGTAAAAATACATGTAAACTGTATTTAGATTAGATTATATCCTGAATTAGCCGCGTTGGGTGAAGGCTTCCCTTAGTGCAATGACCATTCGGAAAACCATCAATCTCATTTTGCCACCTTGTTACAGTAAACTTTATTAATATTAAAAAATAATTTCAATGTGAAGACTTTAAAAGTAATTAGAAAAGAGGTAATTGCATTTGAGAAATGAAAATAATTGAGTCAACGGTCAATTTTACAACAATTTTTGATTGGATGATTTTGTTCTAAACAAATATAAATAAATCATAAATTGTTCAACTCAATTTTTTTCAAAGAAAAAATACTTTGTTCTGTTTTGTTTTAGAAATTATATTTTTTATAATTCACAGTATCGAATGAATAAATAATAACTGAAGCACATTCACCTTTATATTTTCATTTCACTGTCAACGTATTATACATACGTAAGTAAATACGTAAATTTATTATCATTATTTTTTATTTTTAGTTTTATTTGTTGATGCGGAAGGAAGTATGTTTTTCCTGAAATGAATTCATTTTAAATCATTATTTCCAGGGTGCCTTGAACGGTGTACAGGGCCGGATTTACGTTTATCTGGACACTTTTCCCGTGACCTTATTGTAAGACAGACGATTTAAACATAATTAAAACACAAAAGTGGACACAAGTTCCAACAATCTTTGACCCTTTGTGTTTAGCGGTCATTTTTCAATAGTAGATTTATAAGATAATAAAAAATCTTTATTATTTTAAAATATTACCTTTATTATCTGCATAAAATATTTTATAGTTTTTCTTCAGCAAAAAGATTTATAATTTCATGCATATTTAGTTCTCAAATTATGATTCATTCTCATACTGTATTTCAACTATAATTTGTAATCAATAATTGCAAATATATTTCTGCTTTTTATTAATAAGAAAATTTTTTGCCCCTGACTAATATTGTCTTTTTGTTTCATTTTTGTAACATTCCCATTGATAAATTATTATTAAATTACCAATGTAAATATTATCTACGTAAATTTTGTAAAAATGAATTAATTTGTTAGAAATTTCTAATATTTTACAGGCATTTAGAGCATCGAACTTTGATTATAAAACCAAATTGCAAGTATACTTGGAAAGCAGAAATTTGTTGCTGTAAAGAACTTTTAAATGTATCAATTTTTTGAATGTATTCATAAACACAAAATTAGCCTGATTAATAGTGGTCTCTTTTATGACGAATAGTATTTGACAACAAATCGATTGATCGATTAGGTTATATATATGGTTTGGGTAAAGTTAAATTTTACTTACCAAAATGCAACCATATATGGGAAAAAGATAGAAAGATAAAATAGAAATTATAGTATTTAGTTCAAATTGAAAGAACATTTTTTTAACTATTGAGTTTCGTGTTAAAGTACTAATTACATTCGTGTGTTAAATTACACTTAAAATCATAGGATAATTTGTCATGCGATGTTTCAGTTGTCAAAAATAATCTGTAATTCAGACGACGTAACGTTCGAAAAGAGCCTCTTCGTCAAAAAGAACGTTTTATGAGGTCAAAGGCACTTATATTACCATAATGGTCAAATATATTTGTGTTACAAAAACATAACATATCAGATTTAATAATAGTTTAACTGTCAATTTCGCTTTTGTCTTTAATTTGATTTTATTTGTTTTTTTTTTTCCCAGCACTTATGGAAGGTACAAAGAATCTCCTTTCTTTGTACCTTCCATAAGCATCTTTGTACCCCAGATACGACTTCAGCATAAGTATTCGCTTCGCTCGCAAGCTTTGAGCAGCAATGTCAAAAGCTTTGCTGTCGAAGAACACTGGCCTTGTTGAAGGCCTGCGATCTGATCACGGTATGGCTGTAAAGTTACTCTCAAAAGAGATATGAATGGTCTTCGGACGAAAAACTCACTTCACTCGAACATTTTTTGTATTTATATAATGTTTTTATATCTCTGAACGTTTAGAAATTGTATTTATAAAATTATAATCATACGGTTTCGCATGCGTAAATGGAAAATAAGCGGATGTTACAACGAAAATAGTGGTTAATTGTACGTATTCGATGATACCCGATGATATGTACTAGCTTAAGAATTGTCTGATGTATGATCAGATTTTCTTATAAGAATTTCTTATAGGACTGTCCGATGGTGTGCGCTGGGCCTAAATGTATGACATCAAAAAGATATGATTGTTTGTTTCAAATAACTTCATATATTCACGTGGTGGTGCAATTCGGTAGGTTTGTGACGCCTTCACTCATGCGCCTCCTGTTAATTTTATTTCAAAAATCCTTTATATAAAATTATTCATTCGATTATAAATTATGCTTTCGATCTTCGGTCACAAGAGCAATGACACACTTATTTCAAATATTGACAAATTAATTCTTGATTTTTCCTTAGTAATTTGATTTATTCAACGTTAGTAGTAAGTTTCAAATGAGTACGTGATCCTTCTTTGCTATAAATTTTGTCAGTTTTATTCATATATTTTTGTCAGCTTTATTCACAAAAAAGCCGTTGAATAATTTATTTATTTATTTTGATTGGATGTTACTAGACTGGAATGGGGAGTATGTGAGAATAATAATAAAATAGAAATAGAATCGTGAAATGACATGACAGATGACTGACTATATGTGGAATGAAAATGTGGCAAATGTGGAAAAAAATAGAAACACAAATAAACAGTAGGTTATTTTTAGAAGTATTTTATTTTATTAAATGTACATTGTAGAAGGTATAACCTGTTACTGTTCGTTCGTTGTACATGGAGTACAGTCATTGAATGTACAAAGTTTTTAATTTCAAGTATCGTTCAATTTATGTTTATGATATTTGTTGCGCATCGATTCGAGAAATTTTGTTGCATTTGGATTATTGGCCAATATCTCTAAAATTATTATTCCAGTTGTTAAATGAATCCGATTTTTCGAGATCAAAATCACTGTATCTCCTAATTAGAAGTCAGTTTTAATTTAGAAAGAAATCACATTTATAAGAATAATTCGAAAATTCAGTTAGTTAAAATATAAGATACATTCAGACTGCCTTAAGGCCTCGATTTAAATGGTATATTGCTAATAATTGGATGCTTCAAAGTTTGCCCTTGGAAATCCCAGGAGGTAAATATGAAGTGCATATTTGGAACATATGCCTGATTGTGAATGAAAAAGTTAAGCTATTGGATATCCCGTTTTTCGTCCATGAATAGAGCTGAATGTTAAAGAAATGTTAGTTCGATGTGAATGGCAAACTGCTGATATCCTGACGGCATATGTTTTTGGGATTATTACAAAGATTGTTTTTTTTTCCATGTCCATATTTTTTACCGCTACTCTCATACTTATATTTTTATGTGTATTCTAGCATAGATTATTGATAGCCTTGAATATATTTTGTTAGGATACCCATTGACGATAATGTTCTGTATACTTGCTTATTAATAAATGTAAAAAATAGTTGTTTTCATCCGGTAAGTAGATGGTTGACGGACGTCCCTAGTTCTTATCGTAGATTATAAAAACTTATTAAAGAAACAAAACAAGCAAGTGCGTTTTAGAAATATTATGTATCCTTTTAACACAATTTACTTTGAACACCTGAGACTTTTTATTTTCTGCTTTTAAATTTTATGGTTTGTAAGCCTATAAACAGCAACATAGACGTTTAAGAGAGTACGTCCATGAAAAAAATATTTTAAGAAATGCTTAAAATTGGAAAAACAAATCATTAAATACTTATACAGATACCGATGTTGTGCAAGTCACGGTGAGAAATTGCAAGCTGTGTCATGTGTTATTGTAGATTGCAACTTATGATTGTATCGACAAATTTGTTTTGCTTAAGGTCGTTCTACATCATGTTGTAAGGAGCCGTAAGAAGTCGGCTAAGTAAAACATACTATCTATACAAATGAATTCTTATTATGTAGGGAATCTATTTAGCATTTTTTTAGAACAAATATAAGGCAACATTTAGGTGCCTTTCAAAAAGAATTCCAACTAATCAATATCATTAATTGCAGGATTTATTAAATCAAGATCTCGTAAAATGGATAATCGACCACTGTTATCAGCCACTATTAAAAGCAACTACATGTTCCTTGTTGCATTTTAATAATTAATGTCGCGTTTTGTTGTAAACTCATTGATTTTCTCGTAAAATATTAATTATAATTTCGTCTACGGTTGCATTATCTTTTACGTAGTCACCCATTTTGAATTCAAAACACAACATCATGCTAGGAAGTGAAAAAAATAATAAAGTAGAAAATATTACACCATACAAATTCTTTAGTTTATCGACTGAGTAGCTGCGCATGCTTACGACTACAGACAAGCTATGTAGAACCGACTTTATCAGTTTGGTTGTATTAAAAATCAATCCCAATGAGTTTAAGCTGGAATATCATAAATCATTTTATTACTGTTATTTATTTATAAGTTATTGAGCAATTTATTTACAAGAATGATGCAAACTGTGATTTGAGCGTGTTTTAAGCCTAGGACAACCATTTCCGTAAATATTCTGAATCGTTGGAAAATATGCTTGAATTTGAAAAAGCAGCAAAATTCTTAAGAAAGCAGGTAAAATGGATAAAATTAGTTTAGAGCAGTGATTAAACATTTCTATTTTAAAGGCCTAGCAGAAAATGAAATAAAAGCTGCGTTGGATTCAGTTCATGGCTCATCTGCTCCTGTATTTGAAACAGTTTATAATTTTGTAAGTAAATTTAAGTGTGGCCGAACAACAGAATACAAACATGGTTCAGTAAGTCCCGCAGACGTGAGTACCTTTGAAATTATCGATAAAATCAACGTGTCGTTTCAATTTTGCATAGTAAATTGAACAGAATATTAATGAGAGACGCGGGATGGAACACTTCTGAGATGAAAAAAAAATCAAAATAGTGGGTTGTTAAATGTGAACGGACTATAGAAAGATAAAGGCTGAAATTAGCTGGAAAGGCTGTGGCCAATTACTGTATTTTGGGATGGACGTATTATCTTCATTGACTCTTTGAATAAGAGACAGGCGACAACTGGACAGTATTTTGTGGCGTTATTGGATCAGGAAAATGTGATAATACATGAAAATTGTCCTCATTTGATGAAAAAATTATCTTTCTCCAGGATATTGCACAAGTGTAAACGTGCAGAGTTTGAATAGCTATACTTGACCAATTGTAGATTGAATTTATCGTTTTTACTAGATCTGGCCAGGAGTGACTTGAAAATTGTTCAGCAGATGACGACTTACATCAAATGAGAAGGTCATCGCGCACAAAAATGTTTATATTATGAGCTACTATCACAATCTTACTTTTACATATGGCTAGGCTATACATCGTAGTATAAAACATTCAATAACATTTTTTATGTTGAGTAAAGAGTGTACGTACGTACAAGTAATTGAGTTTATTTCTCTCCACTCACGCTACAGGGTATTAACTGTAGTCAATATTAAATTGTAGGTAACTAGCTGCTAGTAGATCGAATCGTAGTGTAGTGTAGGTTAGTTATTATCGTAATAATATTAATACTAGTCATATTAGATCAGGGTCGATAATTTTTGAAACCAATCAAAATTGTAGTAGGATAAAACTCATTGGACAAGGAATAGAATATAAGAAAAATGAAAGGAAAATAATTTACGGGTGATCGGATAAGTTTTAAAGGGTAGAACACGGTATATGTCGATTTCCGTCAAAACTACATGTCCTATGGAAAAAAAAGTTAAAAGGCAAACTTTTTCATTTACACTGTTTTCTTTTGTATTTTCACAAAAGCTCAAATTTTTAGTTTATTTAAAAAAAAAATTTTTTTTCACGAAAACTTACCTTTTTATGTTCCAAATACACTGTAATATTTTTTTTATTTTAAATATTTATTTTTTCATCTTATTTTGAAATTTTGTCGAAAAATTTTAAGTTTACGTGAAAAAAGTGTACATACAAAAGTTGTAGATCTTTTTATTACCTATAACTTTGCATTTTAATTTTTTTCCATAGGACTTGTAGTTTTGCCGAAAATCGAGATAAACCGTGTTTTACCCTAATAAACGCACCCTCTTCCACTTCCCAAACCCAGATCGCCAGTAAATTATTTATCCTTTCATTTTTGTTATATTCTCTTCCGCTTCCAATGGGTTTCATTCGACTATAATTTTTTTTCATTTTTTACCATTGTTAAAGACTTCTACTCTGGACTGTATGATTGTTATATAATTATAAAATTTTCTTTTAAACATTTTAATATAGGTAATCATTTTCAAACAATCTTAATATAATGCTTTTTTTAGTTACTATACCTAACACTTTAAGAACATGTTTTAATGATACAATCACATGTAATTTTTTAATGTTAGAAAAGCCTTTTTACTATGGTTCAATATCAGTTGTTCGCGATCTATTTGATTTTCAAAACAATTTTTTCAACAGTTTGCCAGTATTTTTGTAAGGATCTTTACCAGTTTTGATATTTAAGAGATAAATACTTTGTTTGTGGTTTCATTGTAGCATTTTCTCGTAAGTAGTATTTGATTTAATACATTCATGAATTGCAGTACATATTATATTATTGACATTTAATACATTCAATGTTAATTAGTTAAAATTATGTTTAAATTATTTTAAACAAAAGTTGTTTCTTTTCAGAAAACAAACATTTTTTGCCCTTTAAGTTTTATTCTATCATTTATGGTCTAAAAGTTCAATGAACTGATTTTGCTCATTAATGAACTAAACGCACTTTTTATGCTTAGAATACGCCACTAAAGTTTAGCATGCTGCCTCTTTTCGTTTTAGAATTATCTTGATAACGGACGGTTGGACGGACGAATATGCGGAAATGAGCTAATTAGGTATTTCTATGAACACTTATACCAAAATTTTGTTAAGGGTTTCAATATTTCTAAAAAATAATTCTATTAAAATAATTAACTACTTCCTCTTATGCTACGAAATAGAAATTCTACATTTTGGTTTGATACCGGCTGAAATGGTAAGCATGGCTTATCATATCCTCTCCCTATTGGAGAAAAGCAGAAAAATATCTACATTTTGCTTATGTATGTTTCGATTTTTCGCAATTGATATGAAATTTTGAAGGAAAATCAAAATAAAAGAAAATCCTTTTAATTTCATCTAGAAATAAATATAAGAAGATACATAAGTAAATAAGATAAAGTAAATTTTCGAGTGTGTAATTAAACATGGACATGAAAGTGAGATAGGATATACGTTTTCGGGGCCCGTCGCGATTTTATACAGAGACGGTGACAATAAACACGTAGACGGGAGGCCACGGAATGGCTAACAGTTTAGGAAGGAAAAGCAAAATACAGTTATGTTATACGTTGATATTTAAAACGAAATTTGAGTTGTTTAAACTATATTGCGAAAATCATTATGAAAATTAAGTTATATTAGGAGTTGGAACTTATTAGATAGGATTTGAAAATTATTTAATGACTGGTTATAGGGAATATTAATAGGCCTAAAATACTCATACGGGTTAGGGAGCTTTGTAATAATAATTTATGCTTGTCTAGGATTGGGCAGGCGAAGATGATGTGAATTATGTCGCAGCTTGGATAGCCACATCTACAACTTTCATGAGGAATAATATGTCTGCGATGTAGATGAGCGGGTAAGCTGTTGTGCGCCATTCTGAGTCGACTAATCGTTCTTATATTTTTCCTTCCCACATCCCATTTGAGAAACCATATCTGGAACGCAAAAATAGGTTGAACTTGATACAAATACCGCTCTTTTTCGGATGTGTTGTACATTTTATTCTAGGCATTCAGCATAGATATTTTTAAAAACAGCCCACAGATCTTGAGCTAGTGGTGGTGAGTTGTCTATTTCGCCGTTTTGAACTGTATTCCTAGCCAACATATCAACAAATTCGTTTCCACGTGCATGACACCACAAAAAAGAACCACATAATCGTTTTTGTATTAATTTCAGTACGGTATTTTTGATTAAGATTTTGAATATACAATTATTAATAAACTATTGACCTTCGTATTCAATAAACTTGCACTTGACAGTTCTTTTTTTTATTATTATTGATAAAATTATATTAGAGTAAAGTATATTTAATTTATGTTATTATATGATTTTTAATAAAGATAAAATGTCTAATAACAACATTTCACTTCATAAAAAACAATTATTTTATTTCATTTTATTTTTTTTTTTAATGAAAATATTATGTAATTATATTTTTATTAGATTACACTCCTGTATAATATGGTTGAGAGTGTGACGTCATAACAAACTTGCATGCAGTTTGATAAATATTTTAAAAAGTAGATTAAAAACTCATTGAAAACAATCACCGTTTCGACTTTATCACATAATATTTGTATATACTTATCAAATTATTAATGTTGAAGATTATTTCAAAAGAAAAGTTTAAAATTTCTATTTGTGAGTAGAATGAATGCTTCATTAAACTTTATCTTCAGGTAGCCCAGTTTTGCCTTGTTTACTTCATGTGATTTTTATCTTTGATCATACAATAGAAAAATATCTATGTGTGTATATTGAGGAAATGTTTAGAGAAATCTTTTAAAGAAAGCGAAAAATTTAGTAGTTTAGGAGAATTATCAAAATTAATTGAAATGGTGGCTTAGAGTATTCATAGTAGAAAACCAGGTTTTTATATCTAAATAAATTAGACATCGGCGGACTCCTAGAAAGACTTGTTAAATTTTGGGTTTTCCAATTGCGAAGGGTCACTAAGATGAACCTAAATCCAACATTTTTAAATTTGGATATGTCTGTGTGTGTATGTAAATATGTGAGAAGTAATGCTATCGACGTGGAACCATTGGAAAATAATATGAAACTATCGAGTAAAATCTAGTTACAACGAACAACGACTTTTAAACACGACATTATCAGACAGTTTTTGCAATTAGTTCTTTAGAGTTCAAGCTACTTATTACAAAAGTTTGAAGTTTCGTGAATCACTGAGTGATTTATACAGGTGATATAGAATTGAATGATGAACGTTTTATTAAATTTTTATTCGTCTCGTAGCATTTTTACACCTCTCAATCATCCTTAATACTATAAATTTGAAACTTTTTGTCTCCAATTTTATTACTATTTTAATAGTAAAACTTGATACTTCAAGCTTTAATGGGTTTCTTATTTTATAGGTGGATTAGAAAAAAATTAAAAAGGTTTATTTTCTTATTTCTGTCATAATAACAATTATCAGTATTTAATCTAAGACGGTAGTTTACTTTAGCTTAACTGCTGTCACTACTCTCCTTGCCAGACAAGATGTAAATTTTAATATAAAAAAAACTGCGTTAAACAATTTTTATACTTAAGATATCTTTCATCACACATTGGATATTCAACAAAATTATTGAATAAATTTTAGTAATTTATTTAGAAATCAACTTATTGATTTTAAAAAACAAATAGATATCAATAATGAATAAATTAATTCATTTAGTGCATCGATGACCTTTTATGTTTTCAAGAAAATGAATTTATTTTTATATTATAAATAGCAGCCCGGCAGTTCTTCATACGTGGCTATTTAAAATTCACTGAGTTTTGTCTTAAGATAATTGTGTTTCATTTTTAAAGTATATTCACGCATATCAGTCACGTCATAGTTCAGTCATTCCGCCTGAGTTTGAAATATTAATCTTCTGAGATTCTAATAGAGGGTATCTTACACTTGTCCGTCACAGTTCAATCTCAGTGATTCAGTACGGCTTCAGTCACAGCTACGTTATTTTTAAATTCCAATGCTATTTTTACAATTTAAAACCGTATTTTTTGAAGCGTGTTATTGGGAAAACACAAACCATTGAAGGAACAAGAATAGCACGCATACTGAACGGCCATATGAAGAAATGCTATTATTTCAGAATTAGGCTGACCGGCAATGAACGGTGGCTGATATGTGTGAATAAACCTTTAGAAATATAATATTATTAAAGTTCGAGGTTTGAAAATTCAGAGTACAAAGAATTATTTACATTTTACACAGTTAAACTTTCTTAATAATTTGTGTATTAAGTACACATCGAATGATCAATATTAAATAAGAATACTTTGTTGGTAGTGGAGATATTATTTATACAAAAATATGATAAATATTTAAATAAAATTGTATTAGAAATTCTTTTTACCAGAACCGATATTCTCATACATACTTTCTCCAACCATCAACCACCTACCCTCTCTACCTTAAAATCTGAAAATCAAACCGTGAACTTCGACAATATTTATTTATGAGAAGTAAATATAATGCCAATTTTGAAGATCTTATGTTTAAAAAAAAACCAAAACAGATAAACTTATACAAAATTTTAACCTATAAAATGTGAATATTCATAAAAAAAGGAAATGTTTCATTTTTGATTTATAGCTGTAATTTAAACTTTCATGTTTCAATTTCAAAGAAGAAAGAGTTTTGTACCATGAATGGTCTCCTCCCATTTCCCCCATTCAGCATAACTTGTCAAGCATAAACAATTGTACTCCAGAGAGAAAAAATATATTTGATCCAGAGAAATAAAATATGAGTCCAACTAATATAATTACAAAATGGATTTGCTGCATCTTAATCACATAAAATTTAAACAATGTATGCAATATTTTACACATGTGTGGTAAAACAAATTTCATCAAAATCTCTGGAAAGGTAATTGATAGGTTTGATTTATTCTAAAATGGGACCTTTTTGATCAGAAGTCTTGGAATTAAGAGTGTTTGTCTGAATGAGAGTCACAAACGAGCACGAGATGAAAGTTTCTCAGTAAATTCAAGACCGTTGATATAAACTTCAAATCGGGTAAAAAAAATTTTTTTTAATTAAATAATTTTATCTATAACTTTTACTAATTATTAACTTTATTAATAAATCCAAAGTAAGTTTCCCGTTGAAATAAGCTACAGATCTAGTGTGCTTGTTTTTATAACGATAACAAATATCTAAGTTTTAATGAGAACTAAAAAAATTAAAATTATTTAAGTGTGTTTTTAAAGCAAATTTAAAATAAAAAAATAGTTTATATTCGCCCTATAACGATTGTCCTGCAAATGTGTGGTTATATATTAAAAACGTAAAACGAAGAATTCATATAATATATAAAAGTAAGAAGTGTACATAATAATAATGAATGAAATAACTCTCACATCAGCTCATATCATTTGAAGCGCAATAATAGTGTACTTTTAATACATTAATTACTATTGTCCTGTACTTCGGGTTTTTTATTTGAATTGTACAAATATTTTCATGGGTTGTGAAAATTAATACTATAGGACGATGATAGCCGCAGAATAATAATTATAAATGGAAAACTAAAATGATTAATGAAGGAAAATACTTGATTTGAACAAAATTTTTCTCTTGTGAAATTGATGATGATGTATTTTAAATTTGATAAATTTTAATTGATAAATAACCGGTGACAAAGATTAGATTTTTTTTAGCTTGCATGTCGTTCAACTTTAAATAACATGATTGTTGAGGTAAGTTGTTAATGGAAATATTAATAATTCAATTCTGTGTTTAAATTTTTTATTCAGTTTATGTATCATGCGAACTATGAATGGACGACGTATAAAATTTGTACCCTTCCAATGTTTTTCGTATAGTATAACTAACATTAAAATTGAGTGGTACATAACTAAAATTTTTCTAAAGACAATGAAATATATAAGATGATTCAAATTTACAGTAATTTTATAATTTAATAAGCACTCAGCAAATAAGAAGAATATTAAACTTAATTCATATATTATTAATGATGTGGTTGTAATTTTGCTAAGGACATAAAAGTCAAAGATATGTATCAATCATTAATACGACAGATAAATTTCATAATTTTGACTTACACATAGATAATAATAAACCAAAAATGGATTGGCGATTCATGACCTCTACCGGGAAACTGTTAACTCAAAATCACAAAATAAATGTTTGATAAATCGATCTAGCAATTATCACAAACAGAATAACATTCAATGACATCTAAATTAGTCAACAACACTTATAGTTAAAAACACAATTAATATGAAGAGAAGGGAATTAACAAATTTTACGTTTGTCAATTAACTCTACAATTTTTTCCAATGTCTTCAAAAAGATGATAGATGGTTTTAAGTGTTACTATCATGCAGAGATATCTACGAGACATATTTTTTTCGGGAAATAAGAGAATCCCTTATCTATCTTAGGTTAATTATATAATCTGTGGACTTAGAGAACAAACCACACAATTATTTTGAAGAGAGAATTAATTATATAAATTTAATTAAAATTTGACTTACACATTTTCTTTACTTATTAATTAACATTGTCTATAAAAAAATTCTTGGCAAAAATTCAAGTATAAAATTTATTCTCTTCTGTTCTAATTACAATTACTTCAATATTCTACTTTTGTTTAAAAATTTTTTTAATCTGCGTTATATAGCACCTAAAATTTGAATTGCAGTAAACTTTATATGCATGGGCGTCTATAAATTTTATGGAGTAAAATTCAGTATAACTCATGCATTAATGCACAGATCCGTGCTAACTCGCTACAAAATATTAACTGTGTACTTCTATCACATCAAAATTGACTGTGTTAGAGTAGGTATATTTATACAAAAGGTTCTTTGGCTATTACAAAAAATAACAGAGCCAGAGGTTCTAGAAGCTTATATTAAATTTGAACGAATTATTCATAGAAACCCAGCAAATTGTATGTACTATTTCTCTGTTCATTTCTTTGTACAAAGCCAAGTAAAAAGTGGAAGGCAAATAGGCATTTAAATGTAACGTGTTATGGGTATCTTAATATTTATAATGGTTCATTGTGTTAAATGTTCACTTTATATTTTGGATTATTGTTTATTAACTATGCATAGATATTAAAGGTTTTGTAATTTCGTGTTACATTTATAATTTATTAAACAAAAACAATATTGAGATAGGACGTATTCAAGATCAAAAGCATTTATACATGTGATAATTTGCACCAATTCATATGGGAATTAAATTCAATATAAAAAAACACAAAACAATTCAATAAGTCTTTTAAGACCATTTATCATTTTCAAATTGTATGAACGGGGAAATAATACAAATTGATCTGACAAAACTGAATTTACAGTTTCAGTTATAGACGTAAAATATAATTTTCATATTTTCTTTCCATGACGACATTCTTTCGATATATGATCGAATATTTTTCTAATATAAATATTTATACAGGATAGATAAACGAATTTGGTAAACATTGATGGAATATCGTATGTAACAACTATCATAAGAGATATAAGATACAGGCTGTTCAGAAATAATCATCCAAATATTCAACGTAATCTCGATTCACAAATAAGTGATTTTTTTGTCGAAATTTTTTAACTCTATATGGTAAGAGTGTTCTATATAAAAGGCATAGTTTAGCGAACATATTCGAGAGTTTTTTAAAAGAAAACTTATCAAAACCTTTGCGAGCGTAGTGGTTGTGTGTGCCTGGTTTTAAGCGTCTTAGCTGTGTGCTCCAAATTTAAGGTCAAATTCGTAGTGGCAGTGCGACCTCGTAGTGGCTTAGTGGCTGCAACTAAGAGCTCCAAGCGTCTGGTTTATAACTAGGAATGCTCAGAATGACAGAAATTTAATTAATATTAGTGTTGAGGTGCAAGACTACTGGTGCTAGCCCGATATTAATTCTGAAGTGTATCCTGACTTACGGGCGGGGATATCACCAATGATGTTCGGTTTACTTGCAACGTTTTTTTTTTTTTTTTATATAGCGAAGGAAATTCTTTTACGAATCTCTGGCTTAGATGTTTTGCCTGGTATGTCGGACTCGAACATTAACTTACTTGCAACGTGTAAGTTACGAATTGTAAAGGTCGGGTAGCTACCCACCGAACTACAGATTCGATAGATCACTCCGATAGATCAGTCGAAAGAGTTGGTAGTCAAAACGGAAGATACCCTAGAAGTTTTGATGGGCTAACTGGAACATAATGCCACGTAGATTCTGCATTTTTCCAGGGAGAGTTGCATACATGTTAGGCTGTTGGAGTAAGCTGTTAGTCATTAGGTACATATGGTTGGTATCAAATTCCTCTTATCAAACTAAATTATTTCTAAATTTTCTGCTACCCCAACTAATATACATGACAACTTCCAGGCTATTCAAAATCAAACATAGTTCGTATGGTTCACTCGGAGCAAAAAATACTGCTAATACTCAACTGAGTATCTGAGAATACCAAATTAAGTAAAATTTTTGATCAATTTATAAAAACGCCAAACAGTGTTAGAAATGTATTTTTTAGGGCCATTAATAAATCCCAGGAGAAAATTTTAAGAATATTTTAAACATCGACTTTACGCGGCCTGATATCCTTATCAGGCCTCAGTTACTCACGTACGTATTGTATTCGAACAAAATTTATAAATTTTTTACCCTCGCTGCCTGAGTATTCAGCCACCCAAAAACCTTATACAAACATACTTATAATACTTTTACTAATCTTCCTGCAAAAGCTATTTTCCAGATATCGATGACGTAGATCTTTTCGATATAAATTTTTCCATTTATATTAAAACAAAAATATGGATGGTGGGAAAGGTGAAATAGCTATCCATGGATATAACATTAAAGCTGGGTTGATTGACGGCTATTTTTCTTTAATATTATACCTTGTGGGCAGCAGAGAAAACAATTTAAATTTTAGGGAAAAACTGTGTATCATTTGTGTAATACCCATAGTTTTTATTGTGACACCTACGTCTTTACATTTACAATGTAAAAACTGAACTACGTTATAGAATATTAAAAATTTCTTTGATATAAAAATATAATATATAAAATTATCGTTTTAATCGTCTAATCATCCTTTTATAATCGTCGAATAATCATGACAGTGTTTAGTGTCTAGTTTAATTTAGTTTAGCTTGGTTCTTCTTATACATATAGTTTTTTTTTGTTGTTATAATAAACGCAGGTGAAAATCTATTTTTATTATTTTCATATTCTCTCATTTTTTTTGTTCGTTATTAATAAAAAATTTCATCATGTAGAAGACAACATCCATAATTTATGTCGTAAAATAAGGGATATAAATTTATAAATTTATTTATTATGTTGCCACAATATCACAACTATAAAAATGTATTTTGTTGAGTTGATGAAATATCACATGAGAAGAAAGAAAATTCTACTTGTTTACAAATTTTAACTTTTTCAGTGTCCCAGCTATTCGAAATAATATTCTATATACGAGTATCGATTTGAAATTGAACACGAAAATGTTTTTCCAATTAAGATTTTCGAAAAAACTTGACGATTTTAGCAAATCGAAAAGTTTATTTTTTTGCTATATTGGAATATACACGTTCTATGGAAAGATACATTTTTTTTTTTAAATTTAGTACTTATGGCATCTTTCTATATAAATGTGTAATATATCTATACTAATATTATAAATAAGAAACATTTGTCTTTTTGAATTTTAGAATGTAACGAATAAACTTAAAAAACTACTGGACCGATTTGAAAAATTATTTTTCTGTTGGGAGGCTACTCTATCCCCGGATGACAAGATAATTTATGAAGAAAGTGTGTGCCTAAAAATATAATAAAAAAGTATAAAAATTTATTAAAATTGTTTTTCTGTCGCTTTGTTTATTTTTATATTGTACTGTATTTATATATTAGAGCTCAGAATTCTTTCCCATTTTATTTGATATCCCACTCGATTCGACTGCAAAAAAGAATTTATTTTTAAACCCCAACGTTTTTGGATCTTACTGATTTTATTCGTATAAATATTAGTAGCCTATGTTAATCGGACTTAATAATAAATTGATTGACACATTAAAATGGATCCAGTATTTTAATCGCTATAGTAGAACATACGTTTTACACTTTGACTTTGACGTAATCCGAAAAAAATGGTGTACAAAACTATAAAAAAGGGTATTATTTATCAGCATTACCCTACGTTTTTTTCTTGAATACATTAAATCCAACAAATTGATTTTGGAGAAAGGAACAATAAATTTTAAATTTAAAAAAAATCAAATAAACATATATAGTAATTACAATTTTATTTTTATATTAATTAGTATTTCATAAAATTTATGCAAAAATTTCAAATAATTGCAAAAGAAAATCATAATAGAGAAACAAAAAAATTTAGTTGTTTTATTTTTATAAACATAAAATAAATAAATAAATAATTAAAATTAATATGTACACAAATAATAAATAAAATAATAATATCTATTTAAATTAAATATATTGTTTTATATTTCATATAAATTGAACATTACACAAGCATTATTATGTTCAATTTATAAAAAATAAATAAATAAATAAATATTTATAAATAATTTCATAAATTGTTTTTGTGTTTTTACAACATTTCGATATTTAAAACATAATTTTATAATAACAAAAATTTGTAACAATGAAGTGACAAACAATTAATTTATTTTTAACATAATATTATTTTATTATTGTTGATAATAAAATGGAATTGAGAGACAAGGGGTAGTTAGTATGAATAGTATTATTTTAATTTTTAAATAATATTTACATAATATAAAAATAAACATGTCAATTTTTTTAATAGAAATGATGATTTTTTTTGAAAATTGTTCATCCTAATATTTATTTTTTAATATCTATTATCATTTTTGTGATATGTCTAATTCCTGACTTTTATATTTATATTAGAAAATTTTCTAAAACTTAGTTTTTGTTCTATCAAACAGTTGGGTACTTGTCAAAAAGAGATTAAGACTTCGGTCATGTTAGATGTAATGTAATACACAAGGCTTTATCTCCGAAACTATTATTCTCGACGTGAAAGGATAATATTCTTGAGATGTTGAAGAAATTAATAAGCCAAATTCGAAATAGATTTTTTGAACCCAGGAAACCCATGTAACCCCTTAAATTTAGCAGAATATGTTATTCCTTATATTTGCCACCAAAGTATAAATAGTAATCTCCATTTTAATAAATGACGCAAACTAAGAATCTAACACCCTTTGAAACGTTGCGATCGTAAGAAAACTAAGTTAATTATTTAAGTAAAAATTTACAAATGTAATTTAAAAAAAAAAAATTATGGATATATATGGACACCGATTGCACGTCTTAACTGTGACCCATGACCCAATTCTTAAACCATGAAAGATAAACGAAAAATAAATTATAGAGAAAAATCTGTTTCATTTTTTTGAGAAATTTTTTCCTTAATGGTTTGGATTTGACAAAATTTTAACTCAAGTTTAGAAATTTCAGTAATTAACACATATATAATTACAATACATAATATTATATATGTATTTATAAGTGTATACACTGGATATTTATAATATTTGATTAATTCTTATGATTAAAAATTGTTCAAATACTGATACTTGCATTTTGACTGATTTCAATAATCAAAAAGGTAATACTTCAATAAAAGAAACGATTTTAGAAGCCAAAATAATCCATTTTTTTCATGAATTTTTTCATTTCAAATAGTCTGGTGAAAATTTTTCCATATCAACGTTTATTATTCAAACTTATTACATTTTGTTCAGAAGACTTTAATTTATATAAAATTATAGTTTCCAACGTGTTTCATGGCATATTCAATATTTGTAAATGGAAAGCTATTATTAAATAAATGATTACACTTGATATTTAAAATAAAATGAAAATCATCTTCATTGACATTTAATATAAAATATTATCGTATACAAACGATGGATATTCTCAGACATGTTTTATTTTTATATTTTATACTAATAAAAAATAAATACAAAAAAAAAAAAAATTATCGCTACTTCGGCAGAACAAACATATACAAATAAATGTGGGTGTAGCTATTTGATCAAATGGTAAATAAAATTATTCGCATGGAAAATCATTTCATGTTCACAACATATTCTTACAAAATGGAAGACTAAAGTAAAGCTTATTATAATTTAATACCGTTGTAAAAGAAATTTATTTTTCTTTTATGAAATGAAGTTAGTGGTTAATATTATAATGTGATTTGAGAAAAATCTTTACATTTACCAAGTAGTAGATATTGAAACACATCATATTACTGAATTTGATGATAACTTTAACAGTTCAAGATTCAACCTTTCATTAAATCGAAAGCTTCGAAAAAAATCATAATTGTAAAGTACGGATAGCGATAAATTGTGGTTTATAATTGTTATCGTTGACTTCATCGGGCATGAGTAAAAATAGTATAATAGAAAGTAGGTAGAGGTCTGGCGTCAATTTAGACCATTTTATATCGATATTTACATATTGCTGCTGATTAGCTCATCTCACCTGAGTTTCCTGAGTTTGCGAGTATGAGATGAAACTAACTAATATGGTTATTTGAAAAAGAGGATTAAGTCTACAGATTTCTGGACTTTTGTTTATAGAAAAAGAAACTACACAATCGAATATTAATGATAGAAAAATCTGAAAGGCGTTTTTTTTTCTGAAACTCGGTTAGTAGAAAAAAGGGATAATCGCAGAAGTCAAAAGATTCAAAATCTCTAAAGGACAGTATTCCCAAAGAATAGCTTAAATCGTTTAGATGTTTGGATATCTATCCGCTTTATGTTGATTTGGGTCCAGATGCAAGGCTGTCTTCATGTTAAGCCTTTAGAAGCAAATTCTATTAGTACTTTATTGTAGTTTCCTCGTCATCCTTTAATGTTATGGTCATTGGAAGAGACAATTCGAAAAAAAAAACTTTAACAAACATTTTTCACAATATAGAAATCATGAAGTTTCGGGATACAACCGTCATGGGAAAAATCCCGAAGATTTATTTATGTCATTTTAATCCTCAGTAGAATAGCTCCACCTATCTCTATAAAAGCTCGTTATCAAGAGACGTCTTTCTCGTAGACAGGTTATTCATGGAAGAAAAAAAGTGTAAATGACATTATTTTTTGTACCTTGTTTTCCATTATTATAATAAAAACGGGTAAAATTGATGAAGAGGATTGTAATTAATATCTTGTAAAAATTCTCTTAATTAACTCAGTTATTCATTTGTTTTAATTCACTGGTAAATCGAAGGCACCTTAAAAATTCACTCACACACATTAACAAAAACAAAAAATATATATTTTATAAAAAATCACAGTTGTTTATTATATTATTTAAAAAAAATATTGTTTATCTAGAGTCGTTGTGAGAGAGAGCTTGATTTATTTATATAAACTTTATTTGCGCTTTGAAAACAGTTTTCAAAACTGTCAAAGACAGTCAGCCAATCAAATCAGTCAAATAAAAAGTTTCGTATTTTTAATAATTATGTTGTTCAATGTACACCAGTGATGGATGTTAACCATGGTTTAAAATATGTTGTACGCATATAAACGCCAGGTAAATATGGTGCAGCACATTTGATACCATGTGATACAGTACCAGCTAATTCCCAACGACCATCGCTACGTTGTAATGTTAATGGACCGCCTGAGTCACCCTGTAGATGATAAAAATTCAAATTGTATGTCAAAATCAATTTTTAAAATATAGAGATATTCAAATAAAAATATTCCAAAATAATATTTATATCAAGTTTTTCAAATAACATTTAAATCTATTTTTTTTTACTTTTGCATGTACATTTAAGTTCAGTATAAAATGCTACAAATTATGAATATTTTTCACTTTTCGGAGTCTCGAGTTTATTGCCTTTATAAAAGCATCATCCAAAGACATTCATATATTCCTTGATAAGTCTTGTTTACATTGATCTAATAATTTAGTCAAGAAATTACTAAAACTTGATCAAAACTCGTTCATACTGATAATTTGATTATGTAGTTTTAAGTACAAGCAATTTATATAGGCTTTGTACCGATATACACTGATTTTTCACTGCATACTATAAGCTTTCAGTCAAAATCATGAAATATAATTACAAATAGTATAACTGTTTATACTATATGACCAATATTTATAATCACAAGAACGTGATTTTGTAGAATAAAAACTAATGTAAACCTTAACACTTCTTTCTTTGTTGCCATAAATTTATAAATACCCATTCGGTATATACTCTGAATTATACTCGCTCGACTGAATGATTTTGGAAAGGAGCCAGACAGATCGCGCAGAGTCCCGGATACGAAATGCACATTGCTTAGAAGACCTCAAAACGATAATATATGTAAACATGTATTTTTGATATCGGAGTAAAATACTTCCGATATCGATAGCTCAAATGTAATTAATTAACCCATAAAATAAAGTTATGTACAAATATTTGTTTCCTAATCTAAAGATATGAAGATTATCGCAAAATAAATTATATTGGAACAATTTTATTGAATTTAATTGTATTATATGAGAGATAAAAAAAGATAATATAATAAAATATAGCTTACCTCACATGAATCCTTTTGTCCGTTCGCATAGCCAGCACATAAAAATGATTCAATAATAACTTTTGAATGACCAGCAGTACGAAACATTTCTTGGCATACACTATTCTCCATAATTGGAACTTGTACCTCTTGTAACACTGATGGAACACCACCGCCATATTTTAAGCGACCCCATCCAGTGACAGTAGCCATACGTCCCGTAAAATCTTCATCATCTGCTGGTAAACAAATTGGTACTGAAAGTAAAAGAGAAAAAACAAAATTTAGCTTTCAAGTTCAATATCATTGTAGTACAAAAGAGAGTTAGTCATAGAATTTGATTCTGAAGGATTAAATAAAATCTTTTCACTTTAAAAATTGTTTTAAGTTACATGTGCTCTTTCGACTTAAGTCATTATCAAGTAATTAATAATTATTCTTTTATTTTGGAAATATATAGGGAAAGTAGGTAAGATTATTGTGAATGAAGAAATTGTGGGTTACAGTTATATATAATTAAATTCATGACGTGAGTGAAGGACGTGATATTGACTGAAGAGTAAGACTTGGAAGGAATTGCATCTTGTTGTTTTTTTTTCTAAAAGCTAAAGCGACAAAGGTCTGGAATTGTGAGAGGAAAACTATAGACAATCTACACAAACAAAGGCGGTTACTTATGTTTCTCCTGCACCGACACTCTAATCAATTAAGCGTCCCATTAATTATAATTGACAAACTGCCGCTGCCGGGAAACAAATTCATAACCTGTGACAATTCCTTAACATTACAAATGAACTAAAAAATAAAATTAAATTTATAGCTCTCTGAATATTTTCCTTGTGGTGACCTGTAGAAATTGACCCGAACTAAAAATTTATTTGTAAAAACAAAAAAAAAATAATTTAACATTTATTAATATAATAATTTTAATTTCCAATCCAATTTTTGAAGTTATTATTTTCAAAACATTTGCAGTATTCATTGTTTTAAATTCAAAAAAATTACAAGTTATGAAAAGTCCTTTCTTATTTTTATAGTACTTTTTAAATTGAGTGTAACTTTTGTTACGTATTTTTTTTTTTTAAATTGAGTACTCAATTTATTATATTTTTGTAACGCTTTGTAATATATTCACAGATAATTAACTGACATTTGCGTTTATGAACTAAATTTATGGTGGGTAGCAGAAGCAAATCTCCATATAAAATATAAAACTGATTTTTATTTAATTTATAAAAAGTTTTTTGTAAAAATAAAAATCTAAAACTTTTTATAAAATTGCTTATATTTTTGTTCTTAAAGTTGAAGGACGATAGTGACATAGCAACTAAATAACAATTTAGAAATGTTAAAAAATTCTGTTGAAATACGAAACGGTCTAGACATGATGGATTGATGAAATCTTTAAGCTTTTTTTTTACAGATAAAAGCTTTATTAAATGAAAGAACATATTGTTTTCAAAGTTTACATCTGTTACAAACATTAGTCACAGACGATATATTGTCTTTCAGCCTTAAAAACTTTTCCATCTAAGGTAATTTATTTTTGTTGTTTTTCAATTGAAAATTAGATTAACTGTAAATTAAGTAATACATACACATAAAAATGATTTTGTGTATTTTTACAATGTTAATTATTAGGAAAAATTATACATGCGTGTTCCTTTTTAAATTAATAGATGGATTAGATTTTAATCCTACATTTTGATATATCGCTTGTAAACTCCCAATGTTGATAAATAAATTTAAAAAATACGAGTGTGCTTTAGACCACATGACTGAAGTAAAACTTCTTCAGCTCCATATATATAAATTCTCTCTTTCTTTTATTACTCTCTCTCTAATTGTATCTTCATTAACTTCCTCTCAACTTCCGTTTACCTAGACCGATCACACGTTTTGTAACGCTCTCGTCACGAATTTACTAGCTCCAAGAAATAAAAAAGTGAAAAACTATATGCTCAATATAACTTGTGAAATAGTGTTAATCAAAAGGTCAAGTAAATGAAATATCACCATCAAAATTCTGACACCATCCTATAGACTTTTTCAAATTTTGTTGATTAATTTTTTCTACTCTAAAAACAGAGAGTAATTCTCTTGATTTAGTTATGATACACAGAGCTTTTGTTGATTCATTTAAACTTTGTCTACAATTTATTAATTGCAAAGCTATCAAATATCTCGATAAGTAGAATTTCTATCAAAATAAATAACAGTCTGGGAGTTTCATTATAATTTGTTCCGTTTCATCTTACAATGTTTAAATAACAATTATTCATCTTAATTACATAATTATTAATTCATTATTACAAAATCTGTTATCTATAAAAGGTTGTTGTCTACAAAAAATGTTAATATAATAGATGAAACAAACCCACAACGAATCGTTAGGTACATTATATTATATAATATGTATGTAGGTGTAAAATTATAACTACTCGTTACCGCTTGTTATTAACTTGTGTAGGTACCTACTATATAAAATAACTAGAAGCTAGGTAGGTAGGTATAACTACTCTGAACTAGTAGTAGCTCTTGTTCAGTAGACTGGGAGATATCTGGCTTTTGAATGTACAGAGTATGATTTAAAGCTATTTGAGTGTGCGAAAATAGAGTACTGTATTTTGTCAATAGTATTGTGTACGATAAAATATTAAGAATCTGGATGAAGCCCAGTTAATGTATGGTCCAATTTTTTTTCTTTTTTAGGTTGTGGTAAAAATAAAAACTTTTGAAAGTTTTCGTAAAATGCTTAGTTTTCGTGCTAAAAGTAATTTAAGATCGAGAAAAGCAATTTTTAAATATGGTTTTACCGGATTGTATTGCAAATGTTTTAAGTAGAGAGTTAGTTATATTTAACTGAAATCTCTAGATCTTTTTTTATCGAATTTTAATTTTATGGTGACTGTTATTCGAACTAAAATTGTTTATAGCACAAAAACGATACATTTTTCGAAAAAAAAAATTATTTTGAAGATTTTTCGCATTTATCAAAATCGTTCACATGTGTTTGTTGTATGAAAATTGGACAAAAACAAACATTTTTCACTTGTTGCAAAAATAATTTGTTTTCGTGCTTTTCAGTTTCTATAAGCGACTTAAGTTCGCAAAATAATAATTTCCTATTTTTTCTACCAGTTATGGAATATAATTTACTCATTTTCAATTAAATTGATTAATAGGGAAGAAGTAGACAGGAAAAAAGTTTACACATCAAAAGTAAAATTTTATGATTAGGTATATATTACCAACGGTAGTCACATTTCTCGAAGAAAAAGTACGTTTTATCTAAGAATAAAGTTCAAGAAGTTAAAAAACGGCACTCGTATCTATAATTTTCTGGTTAATAAGATATCTACGAATATATTTCTTGATTGGTATACAATTTACTAAGGATATACAGAATAAAAACTTGTGTTGCATATACTTTTGCATACTCCACATCTAGTATTTCCTAGTCTATGCATTCGTATATACAAATGAGAAACTGCTCTGCTACCCCATTTATATTACATTCATTGTCTTTTATTGATTTTCAAGATGTTTTATATACACACAGTTAACAACTCAAAAGTGTAGAAGTATATAGTTTTTGTTGTTGAGCATGGAGTACACTTAAGATATCAACAAATAATAAGTATGTACCTACCGTCGTTTTTTATAAAAAAAAAAACATAAAAATTTTTACTATAATTTTATGCTAATGTTAAAAGTTTGTATAAATAATCTAACAATTCTTAAGAGTTTTATATTCCCTAATGGAATACAAAAAGTGTCAATTTTTATCGAGAAGGAAGATTGCAAAATTTATAAGTCAAGGAAAAAAGTTCATACATTAAAAAAAAAAAAAATACATTTACATGAGTAAAACATAAAAATTTTAACGCTTGAAAATATTGAAGACACTAACAAAATATTGTTATAGGAGCTCATAAAATCAAGTAAATAGTCCATTTTCTTCCGTCCATCTCTCCATCATCGAGATAAAGTTTTAATCCACTCTCGACTTAAAAAAATTAGTTTAAGTTAGAGAACTAGTTAAATCAGTAAATTTGGTGTCATACATCCATGCCTTTTAAATTATAAGAAATAGAAGAAAAGATACAACAAATTTTTGTCTCTCAAAACAAGCAACTTTTGTTTGAAGAATTTTTCAATTTCCACAATTTTAAACGTAGCAAATAAATATATAAATAATTACTAGTGTATAAATTAGGTGATTTTGTAATCCGTTTGTCTGCATCTATCTGTCGATGTATATATAAAATGTTCCACTGTAGCTTTCCAAATCATCTTCCGATTTTTATAATATTTTCTAGTCATGTTTATCACATTCAAGGCACTTACTTTATTGAGCCTAATTGGTTAATCAGAGGCTTCGTAATAAAAAATTTGCAAAAATTATTGTTGTTCTCACTAACGTTATGATGGAGTATAGAGCATATAAATTGGAACATATAAACCAATTACGGTATTAGTGGTCTATGTTTTCTTCCTATTGTGATTTTATAATTATTTATTAGAACTCTAGGATTTTTCGACTACAAAGTAGTCATCATCAGTATGAATTAGCTAGTTGTAATGATTCTCTGAAGAGATGTTACTCGTTGCTAATTTGTAGTCGAAATAGGTATTTATAAAATTACAAAATAATTTGATTTAGGTAATTGGGGCAAAAAATCGAAATTTATTCCTATTGTGAGCAAGGTGTCACCGTGAATGAGATGTGTGTTGGATATATAATATATTTTATGAATTCTTATGATTGATTAACAAGTGAGGATAACAACTAACAGAGTTAGTTGTTTGATTCGACATGTGATTGAATCTAATTTTTTGGACTATTTTTAACTAGCATTCATAAAATACCATAAATATCCAAAATATACAGTTATATTTGATTTTCAAAGAAATAAACATTTTTTGTATTTGAATTTTTCTTCTTTTATAGTTTAAAAATTGGGTCACAACCAATGAACCGATTTTGCTAATTCACAAACATTTTTGAATTACCGTGATCACGTACGGGCAACCGGAAATGGACAAATTAGGTGTATCTATGCACACCAATAGCAATATTTTGTTTGCGCGGTTTTTTTATTTCCAAGCGTTATAAACTTTGAACTAAAATTAATATAATCTGACATATCATGTATGCCGAGTATAAAAATAGTTTAAACAATGATGCTTAATCATATATTGGTATTAATTGTATTGAGCTTTAACTTGTGGAATTCTAGAATGATTAATAAAAAAAAAACACAATTTTTACATATACCAAATATAACTATTTAAACAATAAACAATCTATTTTACGTTGGTGTATAATATCTACTTAAGTACATATTAATATTTAATCCAAATAATTATATACATAAATATGTTTTATGTTAGGGTATTACGTTAGAGTATAAATATTTAAATTACTAATAAGTTATGACATTAAACAGCTTTTTAAAGCATTGCACATATATAATCATAATAAAATGTATACAAATAACCGGCTTCCTAGACCCAGAAGCTGCAACTACTGCATTTACAGACTGATACAGTTAAGATTAGCCATTGATATTATATTCAAAAGGGTGAAGATAGCTATTGAAAAACTGCACATTATTTAATATCAGAATTATCGAACTTTCACTCGATACGCAATTACATAACTTAAAAATGAATTACTTTTCAGCAAAATTGGTCCAGCCGATTTTTGATAAGGATTAAAATACTATAAAATTCCCATATTCGTAATAGTTAACAAATTATCGTTTTTTTATTCTTCTCATTGGAAAGTTCTACGTGGAAATCTTGTGGCTCGCATTAAGATCAATTGTCTGTATTTTTTTCTATTACATCTGATTTAAAATATTAGTGGCTTTACTAATTTACATTTTAGGTTTGGAACTCGTAGTGTAACAAAACGATGAACTAAATATAATATATCCTAATATATTTCATTTATGTGCCGTTCTAAAAATAAGTATACTTTTGTAATATTCAAAACAGTATAGTTTTCCACACGGACAATATAATGTTTGTTGACAATGGGATTTATGTATTTAATAGAATGAATTAAACCATGGATATAATATTCATCATCAAATTATTACAATGTATACATCTTGAAACCAACATTACAATGAGATTTATGGTTTTGTGCATAAATTGTGTGTAACTTAAGTATTCAGTCATATTGAACAGGAAGATTCCTTAATTAACTAGGATAAATATTCAGATGTCCCCAAGACCATATTTTTATGTTCATTGTGTATCTTATATAATGATTTCTATCAAAACAAATAATTGCCAGTTTTACTTTCATGTTATTTAATAATTCATCTTAAAAAAATTGCAAATCATCCAAAAATATTGTTATAGTTTTGTGTATGAATTTTGGGATTTGATGTATGGATCTTGGGAGTTGACGACCGAAAGACTAGTCTAAAATATCAACCAAAAACCAATACGAAGAACGATTTAAGGAGATGCGATACTCTCTCTAGAAAATATTTATTTATTGGTATAATAAAGTGAAATTGTGTCCTTATTATTTTATCCTCCGAAATTCAAAGTTATTTTGTATGAAAAACTGCAATAGATTGCTTTATCTGGCACTCATATTAGGCTGGATATATTTGAAAAATAATTGGGGTACTGAGGAAAGTTTTGTACACTTTTTTCAGTTTTTGGCCTATATCTCAGAAAAGAAGCGTTTTTTATACAAACCGTCTATACAAAATTAAAGTAGGCAAAATATCCTACATTTCTAATTTTTGAAGTTTTTTTGGAAGGTTATCATTTCGCTGCTAGAGTACTCACAAAAAGGGGCCTTATTTTGCTGTAACAATTTAATACATATAAAAATTTATATAAAAGGTGCTCTAGCAGCAAAAAAAATTAAATTTAAGAATTGTAGAAAATTGTGCTTACTTCAATTTTCAACAGTTAGATTTGTTGAAAAACGTTTCCTTTCTGAGATATAGGCCAAAAACTAAAAAAGGTGTCATCATTTTCTCAACAAGTGCACATAGTTCCAGACAAAACTTTCTCCCGTAAACTTCAAATTCGTGTTCAGGGACGTAAAATTTATGAAGGGTGAGAATATCAAAACTATAGCAAAACATTCCTCTGAGAATCCAAGTATATTATTGAATCATTATTTTTAAGCATTTTGTTCTTAAAATAAAATTAGTATTTGAAATGACAATTGAACGTTATTTTGAATGAATAAACATTCAAGGGGAGCCATATTAATGTTTTGTATGATATTGATAAAATCAACGATACGAGCCTGTGTATAGTAACTAAAGTAACTTACCAATATGTGTATCAAATGTGATTGGAGTTTCCAGTTCCAATAATGCCAAATCATTTTCAAATGTAGCAGCATTATATTGACGATGTACAATTACACGTTTGACTGGACGATTAACTGACCGTTTACTTTCTAATTCACCACTTATATCGAATTCACCAAATACCGCTACCAAACTTGCTAAAAATCTATAAACAATAATAATTATTAGAAATAATGTTCAAGTCAAGAAACCTTTTCAAATCCAAAGATAATTTGATCGAAAAAAAGGATATGTAGCAAATTTTATAGAAATTTTAACTGATAATAATGATAATATCAATAAAGATCTCTCCGGATAGACTCATTGAGATCAGTTTTGAGATATCCACTTCCATTGCCTTCATCACTGGTAACTTTCCCTTGGCCAACCCTTCTCCGCGTTCAATTGAATATTATCCAGTTTGTATGCCACTGTGTTCAACGATTGTTTCATAGCCTGGCAAGGTGACTAGTCCACCGATATTTTACAATTTTTTATAGAAAAATGATAAGCCTTTAATTTGAAAGTTAACTCATCACCCACGTCAAGCGCTGAGGTCTGTTCGCCATATGTTAAAACTGATAATACTAAATCGGAATTATTTTAAAAGACTAATAAAAATGGAAAAATTTACCTATAGCAAGATGTCAGTAATTCGAAGCATATCAGAACGTTAGATTAGAAATGCAACATTTTGTCTAGAGTCGGGCATAATATTTTAAATTTGTTTTTGATTTAACTTTTTTTTAAACTTATAAAAATATAATATATGCTATAATTTGAAGATAGGGTCCCAGTAAAAAAATTATCGCGTATCGTACTTAAGAAGAGCCGGTCTTTCAATTACACCCTTGCCTAGTGTTGTTCAACTTTCGAAGGACTGCGATAGTCTGACTACCAATTTATTTCAATAAAGGCTCTGAGAAGGAAGATGTAAACAACTTTTTGCGTTTCATAATACTCAGGTAGTTAAAGAGATCTTTTACCACTTAATTTCTTTCAATTCTATCCAATCCAATTTGCAATAATAATGTCTACATTATAGCCCTTAAAAAATATGAAACCCTTAAAATTCCTAATCAATTTTTTTAATTTATATGATGGCCGTCACATATTGTAAATGTAATGGTAGATCAAATACCAAACAAAGGAATTGTAATAAAATGAAAGGGACCATGCAGCACAATTAAAGCCATTGACATAATCATCATACACCGATGATTTTACCTTTTTCAAACTGTAAATCAGTAGACTGCACCCAGGTTGAAAAAGAGTCAAAACCATTTGTCGACACGAATGCATCAAAACTGTCTACTTTGGCTTTCACGACAAATACACCTTAGCCAAATAATTTTAAATAAGAAAAAAGGAATCAGTCTTTATCATTAATTATAAAATCTAAAAAAAATCTTTGCGACAAATTTAAAGGAATCTTTGGATTTGAAAATTAGTATAATAATGAAACTTACCCAGGTTGACAATGTGCCGCTGTAATCACATATTTACTCGATATCAACACTCCACCACATTTATTCTTTGTAAATAATCCAAGCCATGTTGATTCTTTCACTAATACTTGCCACGGCCATTCACCAAATGTTGCACCTTTTCCACCCACAATCCTTCCACTTCGCATTAATGGACGAACACCACAAACTAATTTTATTTATTTGTATTATTTTTTATTTATTTTTATCTCATTCATCTCTTTGTCTTTATTTTTCCACCATACTAAACGCTTTTCCACTATTCTACCAATGTTTTATTTTTGGTGGGTAGGTTTTCTTTGCTCATCAAAAGTTGTATTTGCGTACATTTTTTTATAACATTTTATTCTCGTTTTATATTAAGGAGATTATTTTAAAGCGTCAAGTTTGGATTTTGTTTGTTTAATTTGCGCAAGTATGATGGAAATAAAAAGCAGTGAGTGAAAATAAAGGAGAAAGCATTTGGAAGAAAAATTTGTTGAAAAGAACTCCCATATTCCATTTTATTATAAATATTTTTAGAGTGTATTCTTTTGTATTTTTTTGTAATCTACGACCTTAAACTCCTAATTAAGCAATTTGTTAGTTAAATTAAATATAAAGCTTGAGATCAATTCAAAAGAATACACTTTACAAGAGTCAAACAGCCAAAATTTTCTGAAAGGTGTTACTTCGTGTCGAATAAATTTGTTTTTTTTGAAAAAATTTGAAAAGTACAAAAAATTTGGGAGTACATATTAGTTCGATCTGTTTTAAAAACATGTTTGTGCAGGTTATGAATATTTATTCATAACAAATGTTTCCGGTGTATTTATATAAAGCTTTGAGCTTCATATAAAAATCTTTTTCCTGTGTTGAGCATATTAAATTTTGTGTTAAATTGCATTTGCGAAGGAAGTAAACAAATTGGTTTTGTAAAAATTATGGGCTGACAATGTAATATTTGAAATAATTACTCGAGCCTGCTATATTTTCCGGATATAACTAGTTGGCTTGCGGCCGTTTTTTTTTTTTTATTAATGAAATAAAAATTTTAGTAGCCAGCGACGGTAAATACTTGGATAAGTATGTTCATTTATTTTGCTACAACACACAAATTGTTTGTCACAAAATGAGAACGAACTAATTTGTACTCTCAAAACTTCGAAAATTTTGTTATTTGAGTTACTACAAATCTTTCAGATTTTATGTGAGATTAACTAAATGAAAATTCTTACACTAATTTGATTAATTATTTTGTTCGGTTGACTCTTATATGTTGATATCATATAATTCAAGTGTATTCTTTTGTATTTTTTAAGTCCAATATGACTTCTAACTTACCAAACTAAGCAATTTCTTAGCCAAATTAAATTAAGCTACATTGAGATCATTTTTTCTTATCAAAAGAATACACTTCTTTTCAAAAGATTTGTGTATAGGAAATAAAAATAAAACCCTCTTTGTCAAAATATCCGTCACCATTTAAATAAATAAAATAAAGAAAGAATATCAAAATTAAAAAGAAATAGATTTACATATTTATGACGTATACAAAAACAAGATGGTTGATTGTTTATTAATAACGTTTAAAACGATTGTTTTGTGAATTTGGTCGTTGTTTCAACAATAATTGTACAAACTTACGTCTCTTATAATCTGGTATTTGTTGCTGTTGCGAATTATCTTCATAATATTCATCACTCTCTTCGTAGGTTTCTTCACTTGATGAAGATGGTGCACTAGTTGTAGTCGTAGTGGTTGTAGTTCTACGCACTGGAGGTTTAGTACGTTTTGTAGTGGTTATAGTTGTTGGACGACGAGTTGTTACTTTTTGCGTTGTTGGTTTTTTTGTTGTTGTCGATTTCTTCGGTGGAGATGTTGGTTTTTTCGTTGTCACAGCTGGTTTTCGTGTAGTTTGTACTTTAGTCGGTTTTTTAGTTGTACTTGGCGTGGGTTTTTTAGTCGGAGGTTTCTTGGTTGTTGTAACGGTTTTATTACTTAAAATGACAGTTCGTAAATCATCAAACGGTCCTTGTAAACTTTGTATAATTTTATTGACAAACGTTTCAACTTTATCATTTAATTCGTCATCTTCAACAAAACTTGGTGTTGTAATTTCAAAATTACCTTCATTAAATTCTCCACTGGTTGTGGATGCCGACATATTTAAATTTGGATTGCGCACTGGCGGGAAGTTTATTAAATCATCTGCTGTTGAAGAACTTAAACTTGATGTTGTTAAATATTCAATACCATCTTCAGAGCCTGGTCGTTTTACAATTACTGTTGTTAATGGTTGCTTATTCGTAGTCCAATATGAGGAAGCGGTTGAAGCACTCGAAGGTTTTGGTGTTATTAATACAGTTGGGGATGGATTCTCTGAAGATGATTCACCAGGTCTTTGACCACCGATATGTACTGTATTGCTAGATTGTATCATATTATTGATAGTGACCTGTGAGACAGGCTTTGGTCTTGGAGTTGAGGATACAGTAATTTTATTATATGGAACTGTAGAAGATGATGATTCTGATATAGGTCCAAGTACAATAACCGTTGGTGGTGGACTAGGACTTGGCGTGTAAACTTGCTGACTATTGGTAGAATAGTGTTCGTATGGTGGATTTTTCGTTGGTTTTTTGCTTGTTCCTTTTTTCGTTGTGGTCGTTAATGGACGTTTTGTTGGACTAAACAAATAACTTGTTGTTGGTTTTTTTGATGTTGTAATGCCAGAAGTTGTATATCCAGGACGCGGGGGAATTGTTGTACTATAAACATACGATGTCGACGGTAATTTATTTGTGCTAGTAAATAAGGGTGTGTTCGAATATACGACAGTTGATGCCGTTGAAGATGACGGCATCGGAGTTTTCGATTCAGATGTTACAATGCGATTTGGTGAGTTATCATCTAACATTTGTAAGATGTTTGCAATTGATTCGATTTCGGGTGCTGTAGCATTTTTTAATAATGGTCTATTTGTTTCTGATGATGGTAGTTTTGTAATTGTGGGGACTAAAACATATTTATCTGTCGTGCTGCTAGGTCGTTGAGGTGTGCTAGGTCGAGCTGTTAAATAATTAATGGAGGAATGATAATAAAATGGTTTCGTACTTGATTCAACAATACGACTTGTACTTGTATTGTTAAGTTTCATTGTTGTAAAATCTTCGCTACCGATATAATTATTAATTTCACTACCATTTGTATGAATTAGAATAGTTTCAGCGGAATTTGGATATGCATTTGTGACATGCGGTGATGGTTGGAATGATACATTTTCTTCTTGAGGAATTTGTACAACTGCATTGTCTGATGCTATTTCTAAAATTGTTTGAGTAGTGGGTGACTCCAAATCTGAATTATGGATAGTTGGTTTAATGGCTTCTTTTGTCGTTTCGTTAATTGTGTTATCTTGTGCGATTACCACATCTGATGGGGCAGGTATTGTCATCTCATCGCCAGCAACAGTTGTCGCTGGTAATTGACAACAGGCACCAAATAAGAATCCATCCATACAAGCACCTACAACATGTCCATTTCGTTGCGCACACTCATGATTAAACATACATATGGATGGTCCACCTTTAACACCCGGTACGGTGCGTGTAGGATGACAAAATCGTGGTGTTATTCGATATCCACCAAATAATTTTCTTGCTTCTGTAACCAAAAAAAAAGTATATCATCAATAAAAGATGTAATAAAAATTTTTTTATCTTAAAAGAAAAAAAAAACAGAGAACGGTGTCTCTTGGGATTTTATTTTGAATATATAAATTTGATACGGTATGAAATGATAAAGCCCGTTTCAAAATTAAAACATAATCTTAGCTGAATCCACATCATTCTTTTCCACATTCGTGTTATGTATGATATATTCTTTATTTATAAAATCTCTTTAATTTGAAAAATTTTCTATGTTACTCAAAATAATATTAACTAATATTGATAAGCCTAGTAATTATTAAATCCAAAAAAAATTTCCAAACATGATGAAATCCTTTGTCTTGTCTGACTATCAACGCACAGTCAAAACTACTAATTTTAAAAAAGGATTTTTGTAAGGTAGTGAGCACAAATAAACAATGATTTTATAGAAAGGGAGTGGTAATTGCGTGAAATTTTGTATAGGAGTGTCGGTTATTTAAAGGATAGGAACTTCAAAATTGAAATTACATTTATTAAAGTAAAGATTAGGGACGAGATTAGTGAAAAAGTAAAAACAAAAAACATATTCAAGTCAAAATTGTAGTGCATAATATTTTTCAAGTTCTGTATCTTTTTTTGGTTATTATTAAAAATAACACAGTTTGGATATTTAGAAGTTTCCAAACATACACGCAAATAATTGAAATGTTTATAATATTATATTAAATTTATAAATGCATGCGTGAAAACTTGTAGACGCGTTACTTTAAATAGTAGCTAAAAAAAAATCAAAGAACATTTATTATTTAAAATTGTATGGCCTTCAATTTTTAAAAATTTTACAAATCCGCAAAAAGCACTAGATTCATATTATGGGTTTGGTGGCCCTCTGCACTTTTTCTAATTATATTCAATTGTGCTTAATAATATTAAAAAAGTTCTAGAACGGAGTTGTCTACTAGTTTTTCAAATTATTAGCATTCAATGGAGTGGGGTTGTAATCTATTAGGCATTTCAGACAACAATGATATGTATTGCGTTACCTGTCTCAATGCTCAATACAGATGAATGCAAACATTATGAACAAATAGTATTATCGAAGCGCAAGAAACTTATGTAAATATATTTTTAATTTATTTTAATGTTATTTGATTAATCATTGAACGTAACATAAGCCAATGTCTGGAGTCTCTCATATTCATTTCACATTATACAGCTGATAAATTTTTAATTGACTGTAATTACATTTGGGATTTCACATCATTTTATAACATTTATATATGGGAAATAAGGGTTGGAAAATTTGACTTTTAAAGTAGTTTTTTAAGACGACCAATCAAAAAATTGACTTTTTAAGAATGTAGTTAGAATAAACAGTAAAAATCCTTATCAAGGCAATTTGACAAATAGTTTTTGATATATCCCACATTTACTGAAGGGCTCTCTATAAAAATATAAAGCAGTTATTTTTTTATCGAAATCTGTATTATTATAGGAACCTCTAATCTTATATCGATTGTAGTTTTCTCCATTTTAGACCATAAATAACTTTCGAAAATATCATCCAAATAAATATGGATGTTATGACCAATCCTGACATTAAAACAAAACGAAACCCAGAGCTTCTAAAATATTCAGTGTTCCCACAATCATCAATTTGGCAGACATCTGTTTTTGTTTTATTGAAGCAGGAAGAACATTCAATATCAAATGTTTAAACTGTTTTGGCCGCCACTTGAAAAAACGATATTTTCATTGTCTGAAAACCTACAATTTTGTCAAATAGCAATTTTCAAGTTGTCAGAATCTTTTTGATACAATAAAAATAAATAAATACAAACGAATGAAACGAATGTCCATTAATTTGAAGCTTGTGGAAGCAATCAAAAAGTTGACGGATTCAGAAAATCAAATAAACTATTTCAGATTTTTTTGTAGATGCAAAAACCATATAAATAAAATTGCCCACGATTTCTCAGTCTAATATGACATCGTGCTATATGTATATCCGATTATTTATATGCAGTTGTTTTAACTCTGTATTTTAACCTACGTTTATTATAGCCTATCCTAGTCTACCCTAACTTGTAATTTCCAGCAAAAGTGTAAATAATAAAAGGTAAATTCACATGTTTTAATTGAATTGTTTTAAATGAATGTAATTTTTTAATTAAATAATTATAAAACTGTTTGAATATCTGTCCCTTGTCAAACACAATTTTTCATCTACTCATTATTTTATTTATTTCGATTTTTATGAACAAATTATTTTAATGGTTGTATTCAGTCAAAATAAATAAATAAATTTCGAAATTATTAATCGGATCCTGGAGTAGTTTTTTTTAATGTGTGATTTTTTCCAATTTAAAAGATAGAATAGTTTGTATCTTGATTATTTTCTATTTATTACAAAATTAACGTCTTTCGTACTTAATTGTCTATAAGTACCAAATGTTTCTATATATGCGAAGAAAAAAGCATTAAAAGCCTACTTTATTTAAATATTATCATTATCAGAAATCATGATTATAATAAATATAGATATACTGTGTGTGTATTTTACTAAAAATTTTTTGTTTCTTCTGCTCTATTAGTTCTCATTTTCTGTGATTATATTTTGACTCTTTGAGTTTGAACTGTTTAATATGAAAATCGTATAGAATGCCAAATTTTATATACTTCATTCGAGCTACAGCCACTTTGCTTGATTCAACATAGTAAATATCGAAAATCGGTAATCTAATGAAGAAAATTTTACGATCGTTTTAAAAATTCTTTTATTTGCGTTTTATAATTTATATTGTAAAGTCTATCATTTATAGCATTTATATTTACATAAAGTCTATTTTTATGTAAATATAATATAATTATATTTATTTTTCTTAACTATTGTCAATAACTTTCAATTAATTAAATTTTCTCATATGGATATATGAATAAAACTGGATCAAAGAGCTTTTAAAACTAGTTAGTAAATATAGATAGATATATGATTATATGGATATAAGTATTTAGTCATTTTACAAGCTCTCAAGAAAAATTATACAAAGTTTTAATTGAAAAAGGATTCAATTTTCTTTTCAAAGTTTCTAAAGAGTTTCTAAAGAAAATCAATTCAATTATAGTTTAAATTAAAAAATGTAATTTGGTGAACAAGCTTATTTATTATTGGTTTTATTTTTATATTCGACATAAACATGATGGTATATTCTAAATTTTTTAACAATAGAAGCTATTGAAGGAACAAAAACAAAACTTTGCTTGAATTCGTGTTTCATTACTCATCAAATAAATGAATATGTTTTAATTGCAATGAGTAATAAGTTATAATCAAAATGAACTGGAAATTAAATTTGCGATTTAATCCTGTTCATTCCGATTAAAAACGTTTAAATGGGACTTTTTAAGAAGAATACCTAAAATAAAACTTTCAGTTCGTGAATGAGTAAAATCAGTAAATTGAATCAATTCTAATTCACTTCATTTACAGACGGGACTAAATTAAAGTGCATTTTACACATTTACACGCAGCCAAATTCACCACCGTGGAATTGAAATTGATAGCCTCGGTTTAAATTAGTTCACGCACGTAATCAAAATAGTCCATGGATAGAAATTCAAATTATCTAATTGGTTCATTTCAATTTGTCCACCCGTTCGCCTGTTCGTTATCAAGATAACTCAAGCATGAAAAGAGATAGCAAGTTTCAATATTGGTGACGTATTTTAGATTTAAAAAGTGAGTTTAAGTGCGTTATTGAGCTAAATCGGTACATTGAATCCAATGGATACATATTCCAACTTTTGAACCATAAGATATAGAAGAAAAATTCAATGAATATGAATTATTATTATTATTAATTACACATGTTATTATTATATATGTATTTAAAACAGTATGGGTTGTTTATTTAGAATATTTTATGAATGCTTATGATTAAACATAAGCATTCATAAAATTCAAACATTGATTTTTAACCATATGCCGAGTATTTAAACAATTCGCACTGTTGGTTATCATTACTAGTTTAAAATATATATAAATTTCTACCATTTTTGAGTTGAATAAAAAATCCGCATAGTACAACGTCTAAATAATTGTACATCACAACAGTAGTTGATGGCTGACCTGAATATTGAATTAGAACAAATTTTATTTCAAATAAATATAAATCAATGCTTATGAAATCACGTACAAGCATCCTTATACATACATGTTATGCTCTACGTTTTAATTGGACGAACGTAGTGAGGTCTAAGTTATAACTAGAAGCTTTGCATTTCGTTTTTTTTTTTTTGTATCTACCTCTCTGTATCTGTTCACTTTCAAACACATTGTCCAATTTTGACCAAGTTTGGGAAAATTTCATCCTTTCCGAAAGATTCGGCTTTTTGCAATTAATGTGAAATGCGATAACATAAGTAGGATAAATCTATCTAAAACGTCCCCCTATCTTTGAGGGAAAATCACCAAAAATGTCAAATTCGAAAATAATAGTGAAAGGGGTTTGTTACAGATTTGAAAACTTGCGTTTTTAATTTACAGCTTATATAGTCAATGTGGCTACTGCCTAACAACACTCGATGACAACTAAGTGTCCAGCTTTTGTCCACAAAGCTAAAACAAATATATTAACAATATAATTTCATTACAAACACGGTGTTTAAAGATTGTAAAAATTCTTGATGAATAATTGGTTTACAATTGGAATAATTGTAGCGATAAGCTATAATTACAGAGAGAAATTGACAATAAAAATGTGACATGTTTAACGATGTCATACTCTGGTTAAATAGTACTTATTAGTTTAAATTATCGTTTTCAAATAACTGAAAAATTTTCATTTTGCATGTCAAGATTGTGCATAAGTTTTTTTATAATTATTAATGACAACTCTAGGATTTTTTTTCGAATAAATTTCGATTTTTTGCCCCAATTTCCTAGATAAAATTATTTTGTATATATTTAAATACGTAAATACATAAATACATATTTCGACTACGAAATAGTCATCATCAGTATGAATTAGCTAGTTGTAATGTTTGCACACCGTGTAAAACGTCATCAAAATAGCAACAAGTAACATCTGCTCAGAGAATCATTACAACTAGCTAATTCATACTGATTATGATTACTTTATAGTCGAAATACGTATTTTTAAAGTACAAAATAAATTGATCTATAAATTTATTCAAATTTCATAAGATTTGGATAAATATTTTTTCAGTTATTTGTGCGTGAAAATTGAAAGAAATGAATACAATGTAAGTGAATAGCATATTGGGGATTGTCTTTATTATAGAGGTCTCACTTGTTGTGTCAAACCGCAATTTGTGAATTATTCCGTATAATAACTTTATACAATAAGTTTCTAGCCTTTTTTTTGCAATCTAGTTAACAAATTTGAAAGCTACAACTAACTAAACACCCTTTTTGATGGTCGTATTTATTATAAACACAACAACAGAAATTTCGACAAATTGTGCCGATTCTTTTTTCACGGACCTAGAATAATGTTATCTTTGCGATCCCGAAGTTTCAATTCAAAGTATGGCTCGTGTGAAACAAAACCTATTTTCACAGCTTAACCATAATTTTGATTGGAGACCGAGGAACCTTTCTTTATCTATATATTCTTAGCTCAAAACTTGTCTACATTTTTAACATTAGTAAATGCTAATAATACTTATAACATAGTAAATGCTCTGACTATACTAAATCAAGCTGGAACTATTTTAATATTGAACAACAAATTTAATTTGTTGTGTAAGTAAAAACAAAAATAAATATATCCAGAAATAAAAACAAAAGAATACGATTTATTTTGAATTCATGTTTATACCATTCGCATGATAAATTTTTAATCAAGTATATAGGTAATCTGTTCTTACACACCTGTTTAAGTGATTGCATATTATATTAAATACAGAAGATATTCTATATTTTAGATAATATTATTATTTAGTTAAAATTATTGAAAACCTATTGTGCCCCAGTTCCATACATGCTTTATTATTATCAACGTATCATCCCGTTTCTGCTTTAACCTAATATGTATTTTAGAATTTGGGTATTTTTTCGATTAGGACCGTTTTAAATATGAGATATTCTGGAATAGCCATCTGCCAAGCAGGTATGTTAAATCATAAGTACTACAAATTTAACAGAAAGCTAAAAATTATGTCAAGTGATAAAAATCGTTTTTCAAAAGGTTTTTTCAATGACAGAAGATTGTTACTGAAAAAAGTCAGTAGCTAGCTCTTGGTTATTAAGTAAGAATACAAGTTTATCGTAATTTACGAAAACAGTCAAAAATAGTATCTGTGATAAAAATCTTGAAATTCCATTGAGTGCGTAAGATATTTCAGTGGCAGAAGTCAGTTTCAGACTAATTATAAATTTATGAAAATTATCTTTAAAAATTGTGCGAAAATGCAATTCACAATTCACGCACGGACGTTTTTTTAAAGTTGCATACGAGTCATTGAGATGGGTATAAAGTATCAGGAGTATTAAGATATCCCTAGGGTTTATTATTTGTTACCATCTTACAAATTGTTAAGTATTTTTATGAAAATATTATATGACATATATATGCATACTTATAGACAATATCTAGTACACGACAATGCGGATACTACGAAGTATCGCACAAAGAGAACACCGAAAATATGTCACACACTCATTATACAGTTATGCCTTACTTATAATTACTAGGCGCATGACCATGCAATATGATAATATATAATGTATTCTTTCGCCTAAAAAGTAAATCCTATACATGTGTTTGTTTCTTTATTATCTCATTTCAAAGTTTCAAATCACAATGATTCTAAAGAAGTTTCACTTTAAAACTGAATGTAGTCCAAAAAATGTTACCGGATGGAAGAAAACATTTTAAGATCATGAAAAAAGAGAAGAAGTCTATTTGATTATAAAGAAATTTTTGTTAGATCAGTCTTAAATTTAGAGAAATAACGTACAAAAACGTAGTGTAGTCCAACGGATCAATCGACAACTTTAAATATACTATGTAACAGAGTTTTGAATTTTTCCATCATATATAAGTTAAAGGGAGATTATTAAATAAAATAATTCTTGTCGGAAAACATCAAAGAAATTACTACCTCCATTTGTTTATTTTATATAGAACGTCAAACACATGAATTAACCAATAGATTCCGTTCTTCATATTTTAGGTATATTCCATATTTTAAATTAACCGGAGTATAATGGTTTTCAGAAGTTCTATCTATATATTAAACTATTCAGAAACATTAATTTTATAATAATTTATTTCTCTAACATTTATTTAATTTCAAAAATTTACTTTACAAAGCTATGGGGTGCAAATAGTATTAAAATATAAAAATATTTATTTGTATTACATTTATACCACAAATTATATATAATATTATAATATTACTATTATGGTCTTTGAATATCCAGTGTCCAGTGTATACTATATAAAAAATATATACCATGGATTTATTTAGCATCAAGCGATCTTAAAATTTGAGATCGAAGATAATAAGAAACTTCGTAAAATTCAAAATTATCGATATTAAAATCTGCACATGAAATATTTTTCTATAAAAGAAGTTGCATCGTTTAATATACTATGATATACATAACAAAACAATAGTTTTCGGAAGGTTTGCCTATTTGCCTCTTCACGACTTACGCCAAAGGAGCTCATCCGATTTAGATACTGATGTTTTTGATAGATGAACTATTCAAAATCCATCACGTGTTCACGTATTTAAAAAATATCACTTCCAAATCGTAAGAACTATATAAAAATTTTAAATACATTGTCTGTTAACTGTAATTTCAAACAACGTTTGATCTAAACATTTTTGTATTTCCACATACCTGGAATATGTCAGATTATATTAGTTTAATTCTATAGTTTGCTAAGCAAATGTACTAAAATAATTTTGGTATAGTACTCCATAGAATCACTTAACTTCTACTTTACCACTTGTCCGTCATCAAGACATTTCAAAAAGAAAAATGTTAATACTCTACTCTTATGTTAAAACTATAAGAAAATTTTTTTCTTCGAACTGTCAGATTTGTGTTTACTAAATAATGCATATTAGGGATATAAGGTAGCTTATTACCCCTGCTATCCTCAGAAAACCTTTTTATCGTATTTCGAACAAAATTATTTATACATTTCCGTATTAGGGCTATAGTCCTTTTAATTTTTTTTTTTTTTTTTTTTAATAGAAAAAAGTGATGAAATTGTGCCAAACACACAGATGAACAGCCACAGATAGATGCAATCTCGGAAACGTTTTGATGGAACTTACAAACTTTAGACTTACAATAATATATTCTAACATATTATGTATATGTCGAGTATAAAAAATATTACTGCAACCAGTATTGAAATACAATACTTATTGAAAGAATGCATTACGAAGGATTCTAGAAAAATAAATTTGACGTTTATCCAAATAAACGTTTCTGGATGCTACTAAAAATAAATACGATTCGATTTTTCGAAATTAAAACTATCATATAAACGTCAATTGTTGTATTTAAAATTTTGGTTATTGGACCAAAGTATTGTTTTTGTGTTGAATTTTGAAAATTTTGTAAGAATTTGTCGAATATAAATATTGTAGAAAATATATATTTTTTTTTTAATACAAAAGGTAGGAATAATATTTTGTGATTACAATTAATTAAAGAACCGAGTATGAAGAGACAATTAAGCATCTATAGTAGACTATTTAGCGCTTCGACAACGTGAACCGATAATTATATCCACGACAGCTTCAATCTTTTGGTCATAGTTTGCTGGCATTTTTTTAATTGGTTTCATTGAATTTAATCAAATTATCACGACTTTCTGAATACCCACACACACACCACATTTCCATAATACTTATTTGTATTTTATTGTTTTAAAGTATATACAACATATAATAATAATAATAATATAAATAAATGAAGAGCCAAGTCAAGACCAACTAAAATAATTATTTATAATAAACAAACAAACAAAACAATCAACAAACAAACATTTACAAAATGAAAAGTAATTTTATGATCCTTTGAGAGAGAGAAAATCTTTGTAAAATAACAATAGCAATAATCATTTTATTTATAACATTCATAAATTTTCGCTTAGACTTAACCAACCTTCCTACCTATTTACCTATCTACCTACCTAACTACACGTTAGACTTTAAAACGACCTAATGCGATCTACTATACCATCACTACCATTAAAATATTTATTCAAATAACAAATGTTATTCAAGTTTTCACTAAAAAGCAGAGAATTATAGTATACTCATGTATTATAAAGTTGATTTAATTAACTACACGGGTCCAGCAGGGAGTGGGTCTGGAGGTGCTTTGGTCATAATTTGAGCCGTGTAGTTGAGAAAATTATCCTTTGGGATGGGATCCTCAAGATAAAAAGTTGCACCAATTGAAGAGTTACAGATGCTCGAGATGCTTGAACAAGAACAGAAGAAAGGGAAAAGAAGGGGATAAGACTGAGATGAATTAAAACGAGTTGACTGGAAACAAAAACGGATGAAGACTTCTTCATTTTAATTCAATCTATCTTCATTCTCGAACAAGCCAAAATAATAGGATGGGACTCATGAAGGAAAGGGAAAGAAGTGAAGGTATGCATCTATGGCAGACTTTGCTAGGAACTATCACACTAAATCGTACAAATCAAATAAAAAACCGTATAAAACCAATGAAAAGGGCAGCTGATTCAAATGATCAAATGTCTACCTAATATCTGTAATGAAATGATTCGTTTTAGAATTTGGAATAGAATTGATACTTAGATGAGATGAAGTACATTACAAAATTTAATGAAAACTGTAAAATTACAAAAGTTGATAAATAATATTCTCAAATAAATACATACAATATTAATTACCAAAACTAACAAAAATTCATTTATAAATCAAAATAAAATATTCACAATTACAATTAAAATTTAAATCGATTATTTATTATAATAATATCGACTGGAAGCCATATTTATAGAGAATTAAGATACTTGCAGAATAAATACAAATATACTTGTTAGAGGTATAAGTGCGCGGGTTTTTCACTAATTTACTCGATAAACAAGTAGTTTAGTAATTAATTATTTAGTATTTAGCCAAGAAAAAAGTTATTTATTAAGACTATGTTCCAATATACATTTGTTTTAATCCCCATACACACGTAAATAGTCATATAATACATTTTCATATAATATAATTGTTTATATTGTACAACTGTGACTGTATACTATTAAAAATCAGTGTACATCGGAAGAACAGCTAAATTTTTATTATTATAAGTTTCTGATTGGTGAGTTGTGTGGACACATCTTGCATCCCAAAAAAAAAAAAAAAAAAAATAGAATTTGATTAAATTAGTACTTGACTAAATTACTTGATCAATGTGTTTTTTTTAAGGTGATAAAATTTTATTATTAATAAATTTTACATCAACAATATTTTTCATTAATTCCATTGTACAATAATTTAAGCTACAAACTCATCAATGTAATTCACTTTCAATGTATTTTGTATCATGTACATCTCGTATTGTTGTTACATCTCATGTAAGTTACATGATCTTCTTCATGATACAAAGGATGTATCGTTATTTGTATTGTAAAATTTGTGTTGACTGTGATACAAATACGATACACTCACTATACACGATATCTTAATAATGATGATGATGATACGAAATTCGAATATATATTCGAAGGATGTTTGGAAACACTAACATTATGTTAGTTAAAACATTGTTACCAACATTACATAATCAAATATCATGTTGCTTTTGTTGTTAAATATATATGTATGTAATGTACAGGTTGTCCGATCGTTTAATCAATTATTGGAAATTTCTCCTGATAATTTTTACTTATTCTTTAATAAATGTTTATTATTTATAAAGCAATCTAATTGCTGCTATTGACAAAAAAGTCTAACAATCTAGAGTTTTTAATCAATAGCCGCTATTAGGTTGCTTCTTAAAAATATCTATACATTCAATTATGTAATCTCATTAGCTAATTTGAATAATTTTATATGCAATTTCAAATTATATAAAATTTCACAACTCACTTTTCACCAATCCACCTTCTGGACGAGTTCGTCTTTAACGCTTTAATAGTTGAGTAATTTTCTTGAGAAATTTCCATGGGCAGATATTTATAAATCAAATATTTCAATAAAACGAGATAAAGATTTTGTCTTATATTTAAATAAAAACTTTAAAGTATGGGATAATTTTTATTAAAAAATTACAAAAATCAGTTCTTGAAATAAAATTCAGAGAGCGATATCTGAGGAGGTTTTCGTATAATATCTCAGAAATGAGTCGTTCAATCGTACAATTACAACTGTTTTTAGTTACCCTAGCAAACTCAAAAATTGTGATACATTTTTGTTTTTTCAATGTTATGCTTACTCATAAAATCATAACTCGCAAAATATTACTTTTTCGATAAAATTGATAATTTAATAATTAATCTATGATAGAAATTTTAAAAATTTCGAATATAAATAATAAACGCAAAATGAAAACGCAGTTCCGGTTGTCCCATATCAAATCCCGGTATCACATCAAATACTGAGCATTCGATAAGAAAGGAATTTTCCGAAATTCTATCTCTAAGGGGATGACAAAAAGGGGCAAATTTTGAATGTTACAATGTTACTCCATAGCCTAATCTGCTCAAATGTTGCAAAAATATTGATGGAAGATGTGTTTCGTACTTTATTCAAACTCATCGCCTAATGGAGTTAAAAAGGGGTAGTAAGTTATCCCCTACTTGAATCCTGTGTAAGCGTTCGCATAAAAAGCAACAAAACGAAATTAACAATTAAACTAAATAGTATTCAATCATATATGTTTTTGTATTTATACGGTATCGAACCAGTGACCACCAGGTAGTATGAAATAAAATTATATATTTATAATAAAATTTAAGAATTACGTAATGGTTTCATTATTATTTTCGATCACAACAAGAGCTTGTATATAACTGTGAAAATGTACCATGATACTTGATATAATTTTTTATCTAATTAAATAATAAAATTTACAAATGTCATTATATTTTATATAACCGTATTATTATAGTTCCGGTGCCCATATCATATAATTTATAAATATATATGTCTAAAATTTTGTATATGACTTAATTGTGATTAGTGAAACATCTCTTTCCTCTATAAAAATTCAGAAATTTTTCATTGTCCCCACAAGCTTTATATTGACAGAAATCCGCTCTTGTGTTATTGTTATGGGAAGATCATTGAATAACAAATGTTAAAACTCTTTTGTTCGCCACTTGATACAACCAGATGCCCGTTGTTCGACAACCTGAAACTTGTGAATAATTTTGATGACATCAAAAATTTTATTTTTTTACAAGTTTCAGGTTCAAAGATTTGTAACTTCAGATTCAAAGAACGTATTAATTCTAGCCTAACGTTTGGAAGGCTAGAAAATATTCACCTCACAAACAAAATTTGGAGATAGATGATCATAAATTCACCTAATTAGTCCATTTCCGCAAGTCCATCTGAATCCGTCTGTCCGTCTTTCTGCCCGGCATGAAGATTGCTTAAAAACATATAATAAGAAATAGCGACTTGAAATTTTGATGACGTATTTTAGATATAAAGACTAAGTTTATTTTGAACCATAATAGACAGAAGAAAAATTTAAAGACAAAAAATGTTTGCTTTTTTAAAACAAAAAAACTGCTTTTAAAATACTTTTGAAAACGTCTAGGTTTGCCACAATTTTAACTCAAATTTAGTTAATGACCACATGTATAAATACAATACATATTTTTATAATATACATATTTACAGCTGTATAAACAGGATATTTAGAGTATTTCATGAATATTAATGATTGATAATAGCGCTAATATTGATACTCAATATTTTAAGGATTTAACCAATTAACTCCGTTAGTTGTTATATTCACTTGTTATATTTTTGTTTAACTAATCAACAAAAGACAGTTGTCCATCAATTTCCAGCTTGTGGGAACAATGAAAAATTTTACAGGCTTCAAAAAAGAATACGGCCCAGTTTTTTCATTTTATATAGAAAAAAGTTGTTACGCTCAAGATTATAATTCAAATTTAGAAATGATAGGATATGCTTTTGAGCATCGAGACTAATATAATTGACCAGTTTATACATAAATAATATTCTTGTAAAATAATATTTGCTTACTCTGTCTACTCAACAAACAAACTGTTTTCTTTCGAAATACATTTTCCAAGAATTTATTTTATTTGTATGTACACAAGAAAAATTATTTTTGATTGAAAGTAAGAAGAAATGTAATTTAAAAAAGGATAAACTTTTAAAAAGTACTACATAAGTACGACAATACAATTTATATTTTGAAAAATATTTAATTTAAGGTAGTTGGGTCATGCAAGAAAGTGTTCGGGAATCGTTCAAAATATGAATAAAGGGAGTTAAATGAATAAGAAATCTTTCAAACTTTGAATATAGGTGCTTAAATACATAATACACATGCTGTTAATATTTAAGAGCATGTTACTGTTTGGATAAAAAATTAGTAATAAGTGTTCGAAGAATATGTTATGAATAACTAAAAAAACGGGATGAATTTACCACGTCGCTTAGATAAATAATTCAAATAACGAAACATTTAAAATATTACTCTCATGTATGAATATTCCATAGTGAGTGAGTGTATGTGTGTTTATATTGTAGTGTAAGTTATAAGTAAAATACGTTGCAAAAATATAGTTATCAATGTTGATAATGTGTTATACATACATAGAATAAAAATAATATTAAGCTAATAATACTTTTGCCGTTGGGTTGTCGGGTAAGAACTACCTTAAGAATGATCGTAATATGAGAAAAACGATATTTGTGATAATTTTGTAGCTCTCAGAAAACGTTATTAGACATTTTTCATACAAAAATCAATTATATACGAAAAAATTAATTTAAAAAAAAAATTATTTGATATTTTTATCATCAAACAGTTTTTTATTTCCATTTTAAGTGAAAAAAAAAAATGCAAAAGATTTCGTTGTTAAAATCGAAGCATTGCCTGGAACGATTTAAAAAAAATTTATTTTTATTTGTTTTTATCCATGTTTTTCTTACAAAACCAACATCTTTTTATTTGAAATTATTGAAACCGATATCGAAACTGATCGAAACTTTTAAAACTCGAATTCAAGACCGATTAATTATTTCACAGTGGATATGTGATATTTGAAGTTTTATCATTGAAATTAAAGATATTAAAGAATGATTAACGTGCTTTTGAATGAAAGATAAAAATCAAACATCACCGTAGACAGAAAACCGACTTCGAAAGTACCATTCATTGTGAGTTATTACCGAAAGTAGCTTAATATTTAATAAAATATCTTATTAAACTCATATAAACAAAAAGATATTTTTAAAATTTAGTCATTTTTTAGAATATTGGAAAAAAAATATGTTGAAACCTTTGAGGAAATGAATTTTATTTGGCTTATTAAACATTTCCCGCCAATATTCATATGTATTATATGTGCCTGTGTTTCGAAAGCTTTCCATCATGGGTGGGCATCAATATATGATGCCATAAATATTTCAGCCAATGCAATGTAAACATCACATCATATGTGGATACCCATCCATAATGTTATACTTTCAAAACACATAGGTTTGACATTCGGAAGTTTGTAAAAATTCGGTTTTGTCTATACTAAATATTGATTAGATTAATGTAAATAATAAAATGTTACTATTTCCATAGTTAATTTTAGAATTAATTTGACGTACTACGTCAATTTAATTATCAATTCATCCTTAATGCGGTTAGAATCACCGATTCCTTATTCAATAATAGATCGGTGGTATCTTTATGATACATTCTGTATATAAACATGAACAAAAAACCTTCCACAATATTGAGCGACCTATATTATTGTTAAATTCGTCGTGTATATACACTTTGGTATACTATAGTACATAGTAAAAGCCCAGGTTTATCTCGATACGTCTAGCTGAATTTAGTCATGTTGAGCTTTCCAGTATTCTCTAACATAGACAACACAGTATGTTTTTTGTTCATCATCATTTTATACAGTTGCAACAAGCTCCCACACATATTAATACACTCACACCATCATATATATATATACTATTCAACTGTATTTGTATTATATATAGTTAAAGCTTTCCGTGTCCAAGGTTTATAATGTTTTATACATAATATTATAATGTAAATATTATGTTTAAATTCTAGCTAACTTCAGCTATGCAACAGCAACATTCAAAAGCAAACGCATTTACATTTTTTATTATTATAGAAGCTCTAACTTTAAGAAAAACCTTTTTTTTCATATATAAATCTTTTTTTTTTTATATAAAACTTGTACAAAAAATGTACAAAAAATGAACAATAGGGATCATGTAAGCTAAGCGAATTGAAGGATAATAAGTCAAGCACTAAATTTATCTCAGAAATTTTCCAGTGAGTATCGCAATATTTCAATAAAACTTGGAACTTTAAAAATATAAACTCATACATTAAACATTACATTAAATGTATTATTATAAAGTACTTGTTTATAAAGTTAGAGTTGTATATCGAAGTGAATGAGTAACGATTTGCAAAAAATATAGATGTTATTTATTGAAAAAATCATAAGTGTTTTGGATGAGTAACATCTTTTCACTCGGTATCTATAAGACAGATTTTGTGAAAAGGGACGGATGTGCGCAACTGTATTACAGTGTTATAGGAGGCTAGGAAAATGCGCATAGAAACATACCAGAGATGTGCCAGATATCCGAACCCGTATCCGCGGATACCATGATGAGAAAAAAATCCGTATACGGATCTGTTTCTTCCTATTAAAAATTATCAAACAAATAGATGCATTTTTAAAACAAAAAGCATTTGGAAGTGTCAAACATTCATATTGGAAACCGTTCGGACGGTCTTGGTTGGTATGTATTCCCTTTAGTACATTAATGCTAAGAAAGATTTTACCAGTAAAATTAAGAACTACTAGTAAAAGTAAAACCATTTACAATTACGAAACAATTACACACCACAGGCATAACATTTATAATAGATGGAGTGTTTCATAATAGTGTATTATAATATATTACAATAATCAATCGAATTTTTATAGTCTATGGAAAATGTGAGTATAATTATGGTTTATATTATGCTGCTGAAATATTTGCATGAATCTCAAATACAAAGCGATTTTGATGAATACAATTGTAAACATGAAAGACAATTAACAAATTGATACATGATTCATCCAAGCAAGTAAAATCAATATTTCCTTATTTTCTTTTATTATTAATACTTTATTAGTATTTTCCTATTGTTTTGTTCATTATTTGTACTTTATTTTAATTTGTTTATATAGTGTAATAGAAATATTGAATAAATAAATATTGAACTTAATTTGAAGATTATATGTTTATACTCACAAAAAAGAACCAATAAATATTTGTGATATCAATCTGATTCACATTTAGAAAGCCTACATTTGGATTAATCGTTTGTCGCATTGTGTCACATCGGCCGACGTATTCTCATACATAGATAAAGTAAGCAAAAAGTGGGAGCGCAAATAAATTAAGAGCATATCGATTCCTACTATGTACTACACATTTAATTGCACTTCCACCAGTTTTAGTGAAACAAAAAGGTTCACAACAAATAGTGATATCAGTATATTAAAAATATACTTCAAGTTATCATTTTACCGTAGTGAAACTTTACTGCAGTGAATGTTTATAGTAAGCAACATTACAAGATTTAATTTAATTAATTATGCTGTAATAAAAAATGTTCAAATAAAACACCACTTTCAAAATCATGAACTAAAAAGTAAAATATACTATAAAATTAAAAATTTCTATAAATAATTTCTTTATGGCCAATTACTTTTGACGCCCGTGCCAACGAATCAATTTTTGATAAGGAAATGATTGGCGAGGACTTATTGGTAATTTTTAATTTAAAATTAATCTTGATTTTTCATTTCAGTTTTTTTTTTTTTTTTTTTGAATAATGGGTGAAACCTGAACTTGGATACCTTTTATGTTTACTGAATATGAATTCATATTCAGTAAAATAATCGTATAATTTTCGTATCAAAACTAATTTTACCTTAAAACTTTCTTGTTGTATTACGATTTTATTCAAAGTTTTGCTAATAAATTAAACAGAACCAATTGCAATTTTTATTTGTTATTATTATTTAATTTTAATCAGTTTTAAGGTGATCTCATTAAAAAAGGCAAATAAAAGATGTCAAGAAAATTTATTGCACCACTAGATGAGAACTATATCAAGATAGAGGATACACATTTTGGAGCAAACCGTGGTTCAGTGCAGTTTGTAGTTCTACAACGATAATAACATGACTATATAGGACTAACTTCACAAATTTTGATATGAAACCAAATAGCTTCGATTAATTTCGACTTAATCGTCTCTTTAAATATAAAAGTTTAAGTCAGGAGGTGAAAATTTGGCAAAAACAAGCGAAGATAATAGCTTACTAAGTTAATTATTTAGATACTTGACATATGATTTAATTTCATTGTTTAGATAATATATATTGTTATTACACATGTGTTTATTTGCCAAATTTGAGATAAAATTGCGGACTTAAAAACATTTTACGGCAAAATGTTTCAAATGAATGTTCAAAAACAAAAACATTTTTTTTTAATATTTGAACTTTTCTTCTATCTTTTATAGTTTAAAAGTAGGGTCAAGAATCCATTGGACCTAATGGACCTATTTTGCTCATTCACGAATTTAAATTGACCTTTTATCTTTAGAATGCGCCACCAAAATTTCAGCTATCTCTTTTGGTTTTTTAGTTATCATGATCACGGACGGGCAGACGCGCAGCCGGAAATGGACTAACTAAGTGTTTCTATAAACGCCTATACAAAAATTTTGTTTGTACGGTCAATATTAGATAGCGTTACAAACTTTATACTAAAATTAATATACTCTGACATACATATAAAAATGAGATGAAAGCTTGACAAGGTGGCTCCAATCAAATACACTTTACGACTTTCTTTCGCTTATCATTTCTTACCGCATTGAATGTCTTTCTTTTCAATGCATAGAAGCTTATTGCCCCACATGCATACAAAATAAATTCTCTTATTGCTGCCTTTACCTAGATAATATTTTTGAAATGTTACTTTTATTTTCTTAGAACCCATTAAGAGCATTTTAATTTTTCATTAGAATGACATAACAACAAAAATAATACAATTTAACAAGAATTATATATCCATATAAACTTTATGCGGGGTGCTTTTAAGTAAAACTCCATTATGTTAGATAATAATATTATTTTACTTTACTAACTGATAGTAACAACTTACTAAATGGGTTTTTCTTTCCAGAAATATTATAGAAATCATCTACATCCATTTCCATTTGCCATATTTTTTCTTTTATACATCCAATTAAATGATAAAGTACACAAAATATAACAAATATAGAGAAATCATAATAGAGTGAGATAATTTTTTACTTGACATGCATAATATCACGATAGCAAATATTGAACACACAAATCAAATTTTAATATAGGCATTAATAGCAACACCCTAATTAGTTCATTTCCGGTTGTCCAACCATCCGCCCGTCATCCTGATACCACAAAACCAAAAAGAGATACAAGCTAAAATTTTGGTAATGTTTTTTAAACATTAAAAGTGAGTTTAAATTCGTGAATAAACAAAATCGGTCCATTGCGTTCAATAGATCCTAGTCCCAATTTTTCAACTTTAAAACTGTTCAAATACAAAACATGTTTATTTCTTTGAACAACTTTTGTTTGAAAAATGTTAGGATTTGCCAAAATTTAAACTCAAATTTAGATAATTACCACATATAGGTATTTACAATACATATTATTATTATACATGTATACATATATAACTGTATAGACTGGATATTTATAGTATTTTATGAATGCTAATTAAAAATGGTCCAAACAATGATATTCAATCATATGTCGAGTATCTAAACAATTAACTCTATTTTTAGTAGATTAATTTGTTTAATAACTAACAGAAAAAAGAGAATGTTCTAATTTCAATACATACTGTTTTATTTGCTCGAGATTTTTGATTTCTGTTATTTCATGTTTTATTTGTTCAATGAGTTTAAATTACTTAGTATATAATTGTGAAGTTAGTTATCTTCGATAATATATTGTAGCTTGCCTATCCAATTAAAAACTTTTATCATTAGTGTCTCTTAAATGGAAAACATTGAATCAAATTTTCATTTAACCTTCATTAATTTTATCATAATTCATTAATGGGAAAGGAAAAAATATGACGGTTTTCATATTTTAATTTGGAGACAATATCAAGAGAATTTATTTTTATTCTAAATAATACCTTATTCTTGTGAATTTAAAAAGTAATCATCTTATAAGTCTTATTTCTCAAACTGAAATTTCTAATACTGATTATGTTTTGAATGAAAATTTTGTATGATATAATTAAATGCTAAGCATTTACGTTAAGTTATAGAGAAAAATATTTTATTTGTTGATAATTTAATTGGGGATAATCTTTGTGACTACACTTTATAAAGGGTTTATGAATATCCCAATATAAATTATGATGAGGAAAAAGATGAGATTCTCTGAGCCGATTCCATTACTTTATAAAGTGCAGAAATACAAATTTAACTGCACTGTTTTTTGATTCTTTTTCTCTTACTTTTCAGCTCACGAGAAAAAGATTGCAAACAATTAAAAAGCTTATTTATTAAAAAATTGTGGAAGCTCGAGAAAATAAAAAGACTTAAGTTTTACAAGACGTATTAATAATCAAAGATTGAGAAATGGATCAAATTAAACTTGTAATTACAGATAGACAAACAGACATCGGAATCGAACTAAATAAAAGCTTATAATAGTCACAAGTTATTAAATATTAAAATACAAATTATTTTTTATGAACCATGTTTTTATAATGGACTAAAAAGTATAAATTAATTTCTCTAATGTCAAACGAAAAAAATTGTGGCGCATTCGGCAGATAATTGATTCATTATTAGCTCAACTAATACTGCTGCATAGTTTTTTGTTTGAAATTAGAGAAATTATTTTATACTTTTTATTCCGTTATACAAACACGGTACATTAAACATTATTTTTATTTTATTATATTTTTCTGCTTTTTAGAGCTTTGTGGACGAAATTTATTTTCTGTATAATAATATATATATCTTCCACTAGTGTTTTTATTTTTATTTTCACCTCTTTGGTTCTTTTCATCTTTCTCTGCTCTTTTTCGTTTTTCTTCTCTTTTCACATTTTCATGCATTGTCATCCACTTCTGAGCTGTGGATCAAATTTCTATGTATGGTTATTTTTTTAGTAAAATCAAATATTAAAATACCTATCAAGAAAGCGAGTTAATAAATAGAATTTTGAATAGCGTTGCATAAGCTATAAATACGGTGTTCATCTAGTTTTTAATTTTTTTAAAATTAACAGATATTTTATTTTTAGAAATATTTCATAGAAGTAATATAATTGTGAAAAAAAACATTATTTATGTAAATCATTTAAAATAATATTTAATTAAAAAAATTTCATATAATGTTTTCATTGAATTTCTGAAATATTTGTGTATTTTCTGGTTGATTGTGGGTGTCTAGGTGTGAACAGGCGTGTGAAAGCCGCAGGATATTGGTTTACATTTTCCATATAAATTAAATCGTACAACTGCTGTAACATATATATAAATCAATATTACACTATATGCTATTTACACGAGTACCGAATGCTTCATAACAGTCTACTATTAGCTCTTTATAAAAATTGATGCATTATTCAAACTTGATTGTCTGTAATCTCAGATCTTCCAAAAGATTAAGCAACTACCATGCATTTTATTTAAAATCTTATTTCGGTTTAAAAGTGAGGATGTAAATTTGATAAAGATTAACAATTTTGTTTCTAGTTTAAAAGGATTACGTAATTATGTGAAAGCGCAAAAAATAAGACAAATTAATATTTCAATATGCATACCTAGGTCTTTCCTTCTTATTTTCCAACGTACATATATACAACTCCTATAATACATTAGCTTTAATATTTGCCTTCGTGATATGTGAGTGATATGGATTTAACGTCATTAACGCATGTATGGCCACATTTTATGTATGATTTTAAACGACATTATAAAGTCCTTCTGGAATATTTACAATGAAAAACTTATCCTACAGTTTTTTTGGAATTCTTGGAATTATTCAGGAAGTCATTTTAAACAAAATAAGCGACTTCAGATAAGGTGAGTTAAAATAGACATACCATACTATCCAACAATAAAGAATGACCAAAATCGGTTTCATAAACGACAAAGTTATAAAAAAGTTATAGAAAAATTTTTACGATATCGAATTATGAAATCTGTTTTATTAAAGTCGTTTAAAAAAAGGTTTTCATTTGTTACGTATGGAGAAATTTTGTAAAGATTTGTTCAAATATCCAAAACGGATAAAGTTTGGGTAAGCGTCAATATAGAAGAGTTCAAATAGGAGTTGAAAAGGAATATTAGAAGCTTTAGACTCGTTAGAAAAATTTTATTTTTTCAATAGATTCTTTAATATTAGATGAATTTCAATTTTTATAAATAAACTACCAAACAGTAAAATTTACTATAATTTATCAACCATTTTTTTTTCGTTTTGATTTAACTCTTAATGATAAAATTTGTATTAATTGGAGATTGAATGTTAAGAAGACATTCACTTATTTAATACAACTTCTGATTAACGAACTCCACATTATATTTAAAGATTTTATAAGTATTTCTTTAATTAAATAAATTTATTTCATTTCTATTGTTCAATTAATTAAGATTCAAAGTTGATATATAGAAAACCAAAAATAAATTTCTTAATTGATTAATTACAAAATAAAAATAATCAACATGATTATTGAAAGTAATTATTATTTTATTTGATAATGGTTGATGAAACAAATCATAAGAGTCAATTAATTATTAATGCGTTAATGATTTTTGTTATAATATAATTATTATAAATTTATTTGTATTTATTTGAGCGTAGGTTGAACCAAGATAGATCTAACTTTAATGAAGTATAACACTAATTTGTTTAAATAACTTTATAATTACGCAAAATCAAAGGTGAAGTCAATATTATAAACTTAACTATAAATTCTAATTATTATTATTGTTATAAATTTTAATTAATGCGGTTGCTATTTACATATTACTCTGTTTGTATATCATAATCTAGTCAAAATAAAAGATCTAGTATTTGTGCAATTATGTTAGTAGATATGTACTGTATATTGCATAAAGAAAACATATTATTTGGTTATTATTAGTTCATTCTTTGTTGGGATCCCAAATAAGGTTGGTCACAGCATGCTTTTCGATGTTTCAAATAACTACCTTAGGGATGACTCGAAGGAAAATAAACATAATCATAATTTTTGATGATCTGCATACTCTTTGTTTGCAATAATTTTAATTGCCAAATTTAAATTGCTATGTCGAATGTTGTGCAAATTAATTAATAAAAAGTATCAAACCATTTAGTTTGTATTTTTTACCTAATATCGAAATAACTCTTACAGTTTTCAGAGAAAAATCGAATAAACTTTTACTTTTGACGTTTGAATTTGAATAATTTGTTTAGAAAAGGTTGAATCGATAGTCTTTTGACATTTTATTTATAATTTCCAGTTTTTGATGAATCATTAATTATAATGCTTATTTTAGCGAGACTAATCATTTGAATGAGTAGCCGCCTTCGTGGCTTCATCAAAATACATTTTTTATTTTAACGGAATAACCTTCGAAAATTACCTTTTACATCAGCAGTTATAAAATGTACTATTTTATAATACCAACAAAAGATCCCCTATCAAGGGGATAACTACCCATCCACTAAGCTATTCTATCTTTTACTTCAAAATACGAGGAAAGAAAATTTGTTATTTTACTAAAAATAGCTCCTATATTCCAAACTTAGTGTTTCACTTTTAAAATTCAATAAGAATCTGAGATATTTTACTATATACTTTAAAGTGAGACACGCTACACCTGTCTTCGTTAGTTCCGTTTCGTTTTCCATTACTAGTACTAAACAATGCACACCTACATCAACATTACATTTGTTATAGTAATTTAAAAAGTGACATTCATTATTTTCTATTTTGAAATGCTTCATTAAACTTTTGTGTAAATAATAGGTTTATAAAAATAATATTATTGATTTAATCAATGACTACTTACAATCCAATAAAAATATGATCATTATAAATAAAAAAAACAAAATAAGTGCTTTCTATTTTCAATTTCACATCATCATTTTTAATATTATAATTGTCATTGTCAATGTCATTAAAGTTATTTATTTGATTGTTTTTTTATTATTATTCATTTACAATGTCATTATAAGATTGTTATGCCCTAATGGCTCCTAATACAAGCATATCTATTATATATATAGTTCATTAAAAACTTTTACATTATCAAATTAATATATATGTATCAATTATCTTCAAAACTATATGAATATACGTGTCTTTGAATTAATTAGACTAATTAATTAATTGTACAGATCTATTCAGAATTGGATTAAAAAAATTATTATCAATTTGTATACTTTGTTTCAAATCCATTATATAAAAAGAATTCAAGTAATATTACTTCATATAGAAGTCTTGAACATCCTGTTCTATGAACTATGAACTATGTTAATTTCGCTATGTATTTATATATTATTAACAAATATGGAAAATGGATAATAAAATTGTATGATAATTTGTTTTGCAAGTTTTCGTTTATCAAGTTATGAAAAATACACATTTAATTACTACAAAAATATATCATAAACTTTACAATTTTTTATTGATAACAATAATAAAATTTTGAAAGCTGACAGAAGCAGACCGACCAAAACGACCATAACGCAGATGGTTCGACTTGTTTCACTCACATTCAACAAGGAAAAGCAACAAAAATTATGAAATTTGTATTAGGAACTCATAATATCTTAATAGTTTATATTCAAAAATCATATTCTTCTGATATAAGTTTTTTCATGCTTTCTCATGCCTGAAAAATAACTAAATAAAAAAAAAAAAAATATAATAAATAAATTTATATCAGGATCATATGATTTTAAATTATATTATGAATGAATTCCTCCTAAATAAACGCACCATTTGTTGCAAAAGTGGGTTGGGTTTTGTTTGAGTTTTTGAGTTTTTTCATGAAAAAAAATTTTTTCACTATAATTTTCAGTGTTTCATATTTGTGGCATAATAATTTGTATGGAATAAGTAAGAATTCAGAAAACCTCGATGACTACTTAGTCCCTACAATTAATTAAAATACAATTTCAATGTAAACATTGTTATTAAAATACGGTCTGTAAATCCCTCTTTATAATTTTTTCATAAATACATCATCGAATAGTTAATAAGATTAAATGGTAAGTAGGCTTCACTTGAGATTCTAGTTACTATAATTCCTTTGCTGGAAACTATAGTTATCTATGCCCTTAAATCGAAGTTTTGAGGCTACTAAGCCGATGTGATTCTGTTTTTTACCAGAAAAGTTTTATTAACTCCCCAATGAGAAAGTTATTGTAAAAGGTTGGAACTAGGAAATCCAAAATTTGGACATATCTCAACGAGAACATAAAAAATGATATCGATCCGAAACCAATTTGAATCGCATCATTTTTTCACGGATCATAAGGCTTCAGTTGTTTCTTTTTTATTATTAGTGTTATATTTATTATTTTTGTTGTAGTAATATTCCACTGGAAAGTTAATTATGTGAACATTGCGACTTAACCTTACTATAAAAAAATTCAACAATGCAGCATTAAAATGTTCATGACAATGCAGCATTAAAATCTTCAGTTTTTCTCAATCGAATATAGCACATAAGGGGGTTGAGGTTAAAAGAAATCATGCATTTTTCCTATTTGTTCATATTATTCCATCCCCACTCCCCACTACGATTGTAGAAAACCACGTCTCCATACATTGCATTATTTCCAATAAATCGGAAGTATTCTTAATATCATAAACATGCCAAATTACCTACAACATCTTCAATGCTATAGGTAACATATATAGACAAATGTGTTTATTCAATCAATGTGTAAGCATTACTTTAGAATTGTATTTTTATATCTATATTATTGGATGTATTTTAAATTCAGTTGATTATCTTGTGTAGTGTTTGAGAACGAACGAATATTTATTACCTTTTTTTAATGGTAGAGACAGCAATACATTATGTATGTATATTCAATAAATAAATCACGTATATTGATCCGTTCCGATTTTATTTCGCCCACATGCACCATATAAACAACAGGTAATGGATGCGACTCAATAAAATCGTGTCAAGGTCTTTCTTATAAGAAAGTCATCATCTCATTCTTCCGGATGTAATACCTGATTTAATTGATTCATTAATTTACAACAAATATTATATATGTAATTTAATGATGAGTGTATTTTAATTAATATGTTAGTTAGTTATATTTAAGCTGGAATTGTAGCGAATCTAAATAGTTTATGAAAAAATGTTTCAAACAAAAGTTGTTGGTTTTTAAGAAAGAAACATTTTTTTTCTTTAATCTTTACTTTAAGGGTTTAAAAGTTAGGCCATGGATTCGTAAGACTCAATTGACGGATTTTTCCCAAAATCCAATGCTCGCAATTCTCCATCAACATCGACCTGAAGTCGATTTCCACGAGACATCCTGTTTTATGAAATGTGCCAAAAAATATTTTGGCCACTTCGAAACATGAAAATATCAGTTCCTGGTTTCAATTTTCGAGGAAATTCCATAAGTTTCCCTCATAAGGAAGTTACTAAAACTTATATTTTACCATTTATATGTAAACATCATAACCCACAGTACGTCTTAAATAATAATCAGATTCAGAATCGTATTTGCTTTACGTCAGTCGATTGCCATGAAAACCAAAGCATATACAAAAAAAGTTCATAAAGCTTTTTCTTTTCGTATCTTTGATATCACGACGGGGAAATTGGCTTGTTAGCTGTGATAATAATAACTGCTTTTTGGTTTACTCACCCCCCCCCCCCTGTATTAAACCTGATGTATGAAAGCTGATGACGTATAGGCTTAATTCCTGTCATAACGTGGTTTCATACTTCATATACATTCTATGAATTCACTGAAAAAAATTACAGCTTTACTGAAAGACCGCCCATGAGTTCTCTCGCTAACTGTTCCTACTTTAACACCGTTTACCAAGGGACTCTTCCAAAATTTTTTTTTGATGTACTTAATTATAACTAAATTTTATTAAATTTAATGTACCCTCATATATATTCCATACGGGTATAAATACCAAAATCACTTAAACGTACTGTGGTCTATTGGTATATGCATTTTATTATCATGTAGTACAAATAAAGTAGGTCTGTTTTCACTTCAAATAGTTTATTGATTTTTTAATATACATAACTTTCTTTCAATTGAAAATAATCTGAGTCATATTTATGATTCAAACGTAATAATGACTAACTATAAATTTTTTTGTTTTTAGTTCTCAGAAAACACTTATTTCTTTATCGCGTTAAAAATTTCTACGTTTATACTTTGATTTTTGAACAAAGAGTAGTTAAAGATAGGATTAAAAAATTATTACTATTTGTTGAAACTACGGACAAATTTTTGGTAAATTATCTATAACATTATTTTGAATTAAATATTTTCAAAGAAATATCCTTTGGGAAGATATAGAAAATCGAAAACATATTTAATTGCGTCCCCAGTTTAACATCAGCATACATCAATTATTTTCTAATTGTGATAAGAAGATTTATAAAATTATTTAAAAAAACTCTTGAAAAATTAAGAGTGTCTTTAATCCAAATTGAAAATATAATTTTAATTAAGTTTTATATTAATATAATTTTAATATTAATGATATTCATTGTGTCGCGTGCTAGACAGAATTATTTTTGCATTTTTAATTGATTATTTTCTTATAAAAAATACGAAAAAAGTGTATATTCAACAATTTTAAAATGTCAACGTATTACGTACGAGGTAATACAATCAGTATAATACCTGTAATAAATTAATTTCTACTGATGAGACTTGAAATATAGATAAACAACATTTTTATTGATACTGATAATGTCATGAATAAATTTAGATTAGAAAATTCGATTATTATTTATATTTTATTAGATAGTATTATGATAGGTTCTATCGGTATTCAATTAAATAAGTTTACAAATATACAGACGATACAAAAAGAAGCTACAATTGAAATAATAAAAATTAACATTCCTATTGCGATAAATACTTATCTACCTAGAACAGCAAAGAATTCCAAATTGAATTTAAATATGCTCCAAATTAGGTTTTTAGGTGCTTAATATAATAGCTACTGCAAAATTAAATGGAGTGTTCAAATTTTTTATTTAAAAAATAGAGTCATTATTATGCACTGATGCAAACACTATAATCATACAATGTGAGACCTAAAATTAGGTGTTTTTTAGGTGCTTTTATGGTATCCCTTCTATAAAACCATTTAATCAAAGTTTCCAAAATAATCCATGCAACATGAACCACTGAAGAAAATTATGAAGCTAGCTTAAAGATCAAATTAAGATTTTGCAGTGAATGTGCAAAATCGGTCTATTGGGTCCAATGAATCATTGTCCCAACTTTTAAACTATAAAAAATTAAATACAAAAAATGTTTATTTATTTGAACCAAATAACTTTTGTTTGAAATATTTTATCGTAAAATATAAGGATTCGTCACCAATTTAAACTCAAATTTCGAAAATTATCACAAATTGGTAATTACAATACATATTATTCAAGTATATATAACTGACTGGATATTTATAGTATTTTATAAATGTTAATTAAAAATAGTCCAAGCATTGATATTCAATCATAGGTCGAGTATCTAAACAATTAATTCTGTTAATAATTGTTACCTTCACATCAGTGCATTTAATTAAAAATTTGAACATCTCATTAAATTTTGCTGCACCTAATTTGCGTTAATAAAAAAAAACAAAACAAAACAAAACAAAACAAACACAAAACAAACCTAATAATTAAAATTATAAAAGTATAAAATAATAATTTTTGTTTGTTGATAAAGCAAGTCAAGTAAGTTGAATATTGAATTTATTTATAAATAAAATATAAAATAATTACAATATGGTTTAAAAATACTTTATGGTGTGCAGTGCAGTGCAGTGTAGGTAATACAAATAATAAAATAATTTTGTGTATTGTGTGGATGTCACCAATTTCTCTAGTGACCCGAAAATCTAATTTTAATTCACTCTCTATAGTCTACAATTATTTTTGATTCATGTAATTGGTGTGTTATGTGCGAGTGGATACTCTTAATAAGGTACCCACCACATTTTATTATTATATTTTTAATAAAACCATACCGTCTAAATAATACTATCTAAATAATATAACAATTATTTGTATTGTTTTAAAACAATTATAAAAATAAAAAAAATTTCTTTTTTTTTTAATTTTTATTTTGTTATTTAATTTATCAATTATTTTGTTTGTTTGTTCTAGTTTAGTTAATTTTTATTATTTTCAACAATTAAATAATTTATTAGAAGTTTTCAAAAGTTATAAACAATCTGGTTTTAACAGATTTTTTTCTCAATTTGTTTTATATTTAAATAATTAAAATGTAAAATAATTATTTAACAAATACATCTTGATTTCACACGAGTATTTTTTAAGCTACAGAAATGTTCTACATTGCCAATTCAGATCTTATTCTCCTCGGAATATAAAACGACTTACTTTTGTTTTACAGCTTCTAATAAATTTTTATGATATCAATAAAACAATTTAGAAAAAATTTTTGTTTTTCAAAATTTGAAAATAATAAATTCCCAACAGTTTTGTTCTATTCGTATGCAGAATATTGAAAGTTATAAAATGAATAGTTATTCAAACTTCTGTAAAAATTTTCAAACTCCTTAAGATTGAACTAAAAAGTAAAAATAAATTTTTCAATTGAAATCTATCTATAATGCTTCTCTAAATAATTTCCTTGTGAGCAATTACCTTTTGATGTCGGTTCCAACCATATTCTTAGCAAAAAATGTATGCGTTGTAGCCGATTCCGAAAGGTAATTCATCAATACAAAATCATTTATTGAAGTTTTAAATTTAAAATTATGTTTTACTTTTTATTTTATTGTTTTGAAATCCTTTTTTTATTCGATTATTTCTACTACTTGTCCCATGGAAATAATCGTCTTCCACTTAAATACCGCCAAATTTTAAAATTAAAAACTAATTTGTATGTACTTTTATACAGCAAGTTTGCTTAGAATTTTATCGAGATAAAGGGTCTTATTATATAGATGACTGGATCTTACAAGAAACTAAAAATACGATTTAATTTTATGATATGTTGTCCAAATTTTTGTATTACTCCAATAGAATCGTCTTTACTTCGTGATCGCATGGATCTGAAGGTATTTTTAAAAAGTTTTAAGAGGTAATACGTCAACTGTTACTTCTTACATATAAATTATGTTACATGTTAAATATCATTTTAAAAATTTGAGATGGATATTGATAGCTTATAACTTTGTTTTTATATCAATTTTATTTTCAAGTTTTATTATAGTATTGAGTCTAGTTCATAGCAAATTCAGCTTTTGTGGGCCATATTACCTTTAATTCCTGGGTCACCTACAAAAACCATCTCTCGTCTTTCGTAATTACTCAGTACTAAGTTCCTAAAATTACAATTAGGTTATTGAACTTTGTGAATTTCAATTATTTGGAAAATGGGAGAAAAACTATATTTTGATTATATTTTGAATTTCCAACTGGTATATCATATACCGCCGCCCGTATTATATGATAATTATAATATTATTATTTGTTAATGAATATATTTATTTAATAAATTAACCTAAATGACAAGCAAACACTCAAAGTTAAATAATTTAATATGTACTAAATAGTTAACAAACCTTATCAATTAAACCATGTTAGTTAGTTTATTCTTACATATGTATGTATATATACAATACAATTAAATGGTCTAAGTATAATACCTAGACACACATATGTCATAGATCTTCATTAAAAATGTTTTTTATCTTAATTAAGTAATAATAATATATTATCATTTACGTATTATTATTATTATATATTTATTATACCACCTATATCTTTAATGATCATCACAAATTATGATTAAAGGCTATTACTTATTTAATATTATTAATATATTATGTAATAACGATACTAAGAGCAGACGCACGCCCATGATAAGATTTTCTGGTCAGAAAATCTGATGTAACTCGTAGCATGTATTTTAAATTAGACTCCGCACATAGTAAGATTTCTACATAAGTTATCAGATTTACTTATCATGTGCGCATGCTATCTAAAGTAGCATCAGAATTTCTTGTGAGAATTTCTAACGATGTTATCTGAAGTAGTCGACCCTGTCAGTCAAAAACGGAAATATATCTTAATTTTCCAACTGTTCATTGTAATTGTTGTAGGTCCTAATAATTTTCTCCATAGCCTGACGAATAAAATAATTATGCGTATCTATTATTGAAATTACAGAGTATTGATAAAATTCATTCAATTTTAGTTTTTCCAAATTTTAAGGGCCACTTATTTCAATTTTCCTTTCTATATAAAACTTTTCAGTAATATTACAAATATTTGTGAAAAAAATTAGCCAAATCGGTCCAACTATTTACGAGTTTTACCATTATAAACAAACTACAATTTTTATTTTTTGTAGTTGTTTAATAATTTTGACTGATATTTATAATAAAAATTAAATTCAAATTAAACAATTAAAAATAATGTATCTTTCTAAAATACAAATATTTTTGTTTTTGTTTTTTTACTCTTGCTACTCACTGCGATTCGATGAATTAAGTTTTCCCTTTTATAGCATAAGTCAATCACTCGAATTAAAATACATATCGAGTATATATAATATAAGGTCTTAATATATTATTCATGTAAGAAAGAGGACTATATCCTAAGGAGGTTGGTCTAAAACTATGAATATAATTATATGATTAATTTTAAAAGGTTAAATAATTCGCTTGAACAAATTTTAGTTCACATTAACATCCCTCGGGTATCAATAATCATAGGTATCTACGTAGTTTCTCTAGATAGATAATGTAGTATGGCTATTACTACTACCAGCGAACACATAATTTCTTACAAGTTAAATGAATAATTGTCGAACTTCAAAATAAATCGTTCGCCAATGTGATATATTTTAGCTTTGACAATTTAATTTTTGTATACCATGAGAACTCTGAGGTGGGGCTTAAAAACATGACGGAATGAAACTTAGACTTTTAAAAATATAACCTATATGATAGTAGTGGAAATAAATAAAATGGAATTGGAATTAATTGATATATTGAACGAGTAAAAATTTTTACGATTCTGAACGAATTTTGTGAAATTATTTGCTTATCATCTAAATATTATTTCAATGTTATTTCAAGAACTTAAATGCAGAAAAATCAATTGAATTAATTCCTAAGAGAATATTATGCATGTATGATATGACGTTAGAATTCCTGACTATATGAAAAACAAACATCAATTTAAAATTGAAACAATTGGTATCATCAGGAGAAACTTTCAGCAATTAATTGCTCTCGTGAGAACAAGACAGGCTATTACGACGGAAAGTACAAGGATGCTTGTCAATATGCGATCAAAATGCGTTACAAAATATTTTTGCTTGTTATATGTCGGAGCATCACAGCTGAATATGCGCCTAGGCTAATAAATGGATCTGTACATATTAAAATGCAACACATTACTGTTATACGTATCAAGTGTGTTGCATAAGACACAGTTTATCATTTTCCGCTCTAGTTAGATAGGGTGGATTTGTAACTACTACAACTTGTGTATTAGATATTCGACAATGTATTATTGAGGCAAAAGACGACACACACCATTAAACGAGAAACACTGGACAGCTCGTCAATATGCGATCACACGTTGAAACACAGTGCTTGTTATTTTGATCCGCCTGTCAAGATAACTCAAAAACGAAAAGAGATAGCGAGATAAAATAGCGTATTCTAGACTCAAAAAGTAAATTTGAGTTCGTGAATGAGCAAAATCGGTCAATTGAGTATAATGGAGTCAAAACCCCCATTTTAAGCCATTAGGGATAGAAGAAAACGTCTAATACAAAAAGTTTTCCTTGCTTCAAATCAAACTTTTTTCATAAACCATTTGCATTCGCCACAATTTCAGCTCAAATTCAGCTAATAAAAACATACATAATTATCATCAAATTTTGATCATGTGGATCATATATTTAGTATATCTTAAGCTTTTTTAAGAATTAGTAGTTGCAAGATTGATACTCAATCATATGCCGGATATCTAAACAATTAACTGTGTAAGCTGTTATCTTCAATTGTTTGATTAGTATTTTTGGTACAAATATTGAATTATAACTTCCTAAATCATCAAAATCATATTATCAAGTCGTTTAGAAAGAAATGAATTGAAGTTACAAGAAACATTAACCACTTTTTCTGAAGCAGTCGAATATAACAAATAAAATTAGAACAATGAAACACTAAGAGATTATTTAGCATATACAAATTCTATGATATTTACATATTTAATTGGTTATATAATTCATCTTCTAAATATAAAATGGTTTATTTAGGTTATGTATGTGTTACATATATACTTAGCAAAGCAATCTAACTACTACATATAACTACAGTAGTTTTTGATATAATTTTGTTAATTTTTTTAGAAAGTAAATTTTAATTCACACACTAAATAATTTATTAAATAATATAAAATGTATGTATATTTATATATATATACAACAAACATTATTATAATTTAAATGTGTTGGTAATTAACGTCAATAATATATTATAAAATGTATTTCTAGGTTATACCGGAATTATTATTGTGGTTTCTTATAGCCGTAGATCAGTATTTTCTGCTGATGATATTTAAAATACAATTTGTAAGAATACTTGCCGCTGTAGCGGAAACGTCTTCTTCAAATCATCAAGTCAATAACTCTAAACTGCCATTGCAGTGGAGAATATCGTTGATATAACTGTTTACATATGTATTTGAAATAATTTGACTCAAATCCCTTTGGGGCAAATGGCCAAAATTACCATCTTTTTTCTATACATACAAAAAAGTTATGATTTTTTGAAATAGCTGTGAAATGGAATGGCATAATAAAGGGAAAAAGAAAAGAAGAAAACTTCTCTAAAATAACTTTTGATTTACATTTTCTACGAAAGTATAGAATTATTCACTGTATCGATGGATACCTGAAGATATCGAGAAGGATGGATGTGCATTTAAATCTATTTTATAAACCCTGGAACGCGATTTATGGGGTTCCGGAGATGTGTGATTCAGAGAGAGATTGTGTGTAGGTTAAGTTAGTGCTAGGGAAGTGCCTTTTGTAGGAGTCAAATTCTCAATACTCTATCTCCCCTTATCACAGGAAATATCATGTTTTTTATGATTTTTAAAGATTTGTGCAATCTGCATTTAATGTGAAATAATCAAGAAAATTGGAAACTTGTAATTTTTTAAATTGTATTTACCACTTCCTTTGGGAAAAGGATTCTTAAAAATCCAAGTTTTTTTTGCGCAGGTTAGAAACATGCGCTTTTTGGAATTAATGTGTTGAGAGAATAATGAAAGTAAAATTAATTTTTGGATAAACCCTCCAACAATTTAAGAAAACCTTGAAAAATACTTTCTATTATATGTATGTCGAGTATAAAAATAAGTTTTTATACTCGACATATATATATAATACGTCAGAGTTTATTAACTTTAGTCTAAAGTTTATACGCTTAATTATATATAATAAATATAATTACATTTTCACCGAACGACACGACGGTTTTTTATATAATCATCTAATTAGTCAATTTCCGAACGTCCGCCTGTCTGTCTATTACCAAGATAACTCAAAAAGGAAAAGAGATAGCGAGCTGAAATTTCGTTAGTGAATAAGCAAAATCAGTCCATGAAACTTTTGAATCGTAAGTTCTAAACCGTAAACGATAGAAGAAAAAATCAAAGATAATAAATATTTATTTTTCAAAACAAACAACTTTTGTTTGAGACATTTTTTCGAAAACTATTTAGATTCACCACAATTTCAGCTCAAATTTAGCAAATAAGCACATGCACACATGCATTACATATTATTATTATATATGCGGTTATTACTGTATGGACTGCTTATTTAGAGTCTTTTATGAATGCTTCTCTGATACCGAACCATATGCCGAATATCAAAACAATTAACTCTGTTAGTTGTTACTTTTACTTCTTTTTCTATGCAAGCTACGAAGACGGAGCTTTTAGCAGTCTATGTGAAATAAAAATCAGAACATAAAATTATATGCATTTTTTTGAGAGAGGACCTTTGCGTAAGCAAAAAGATACGATTATTTTCCAGCTATTAGGATTATTTAACTAACTATACTCTTTGTTTCTATAGAGAGTTAAAAGTTCGAATATATAAGAATTAAGTAGAATTTTGCCCGTTGCATCCGGTATAAATTGCAAACATTAACAATGTTCATAGTATATAACATAAGTATGTTTAGCACACTTTCTGTTTAAAAATTTAAAAAGATGATTTTATAAGATATTAAATATAATTCTAAGAAGTACAAAATCTAGATATCATCCTTCATACAGCCACATTCAACGAGTAAATATTTATTTATTCATCTTGTGCTAATAACATAAAGAATTCTCATGAATTATCTGTAAAGTAAATGAAATCAAAATGCAAATACAAATACAAATACTAACTGACTGACTGCGAATTGAAATGCGTTGCAAATTTATTTTTATTACGTTGAATAAAGAACGAATTGAGTACAAAAAAACAAATATATTGTTTTTATGTGTATTTATATGCTGTGCAAAAATATATAAGAAATTAAATTAAATATTTTCACTTAATAAAAATCAATACACACTATTTACTTTTGTTTATTTGGGTTTGACGACAAAACTGACTCGATATATAAATATTTAAATAAGTAAATTGTAATGGATTTGGACTTTGTAGGTCAGGCCAATAAATTCATGACCAAATAAATTATTGTAGTCATATAGATGTCAATAAATAATGGTAAAGAAAGTGAAACATAATTACACAGATGCCAGAGTCGAAAATCAGAGCTCTCGTTTGTCTATTTTGCCAATGATGATTGTCTAATACATAGTGTCAAACATCGTGAAAGAATTATTAGCTACCTAGTGGAAAGTTCTTTTAATTGGACTGATTTTGTGAATCCCGAATTTTGGCATATCTTTACATTTCAAGGCATTTTTTTACATTTTAATTTAAAATTACATTTCTTTACTAGCACCCAAATTCAACGTTTTTAGAGAAAAGGTTGTATCTGTGTATGTACATGTATATTTATGTGCGTTCGTTTTTTATTTCGTCTCAATTATCTTGAGAACAAATAATACTATCAAGATGGAACAGCTTTTATTCGACGTTTCATAACGTATCTTCAAAACTGAATGAGTTTTGGAAAATTACCAAACTTGATTAAGACGTTTTTTATTCAGGATAAAAAAAATGACAAAATTCTTCTAACACAAGTTAATTTCCCACAGTGTGTAATATATGATATGTATATTATCTCTGTATTTTTTAAGCAAGGAAAAATTATTTGTACTATTCTCGAAGTTTCCTCTCTTTCCAAAATATCATAAACAGTTTGAGTTTTTAGACTAAATATTCATCATAAAATTAAGCAATAATTTATTTTTTTTCGATTATCTGAATGATAGCAAAAATTCGATCAAGAAATATATGATCAAGAAATCTATAAATATAAAGATTTTATTGAAATGTATAATAAAAATACTTACAATTAGTTACAAAAAGTAGATAATAAGGTTAACAAATCACAATAATTATTTTAACTATCAAGTTTTCATGCTTTCATTTTACGTATCGACATTAACAGAATTGTTGACAACGATATCATCATTATTATTTTAAGTACTAATTAATTACTCAAATTATCATTTTCTTATTAAATTTCTAATCATTTTTTTTTTTAAATTATTATTAAATGCGGATCTCTACAGAAATGTCATGAATTATTTAACATTTGAAATCTATGAAGTTTTTTAATATAATGTAAAATGTATTAAAATATTAATTGTTTTATCACCAAACGAAATTATTAATTGTTTAAGAGTTATCCTGATGATGAATTTAAATAGATATATTAGAACTTGGAACAGGATAAAAGTATCCATACTATTTGGTATCGAGTAATTTACTTGCTTTACCGATATTTTTATGGCATATAGAATATGTCGCAGTTAATTACTTTAGTCTAAAGATTTTAGTCTAATAGATGTTCATAGAATCTACTAACTAGTCTATCATCCGTCATTCAGATAAATCAATAACGAAAAAAGATGGCGAGTTGAAATTTTGGTGACGTATTTAAGGCATAAAAAGTGAATTTATATGTATATAGACTGCATATTTGAGATAGGGTATATCCATGAATGCTGAATATTAAAAAGAGTTCAAAAGTTGATACTGAACCATCCATATGTCGGGTATCTAAACAATTACTATTTTCAAGTTGGTTAACAGACGTTCATTTTATTCCTAACAAATGCAGTCATTTTTAACTTCTACACTATAATATTTGTGATGCAAATTGTGAAAATTTGTAAAAGGATATACACAAGACGCAGTTTCTGGAATGGAGTTGATAAGAGAAATAAAATTTTTATTATTGGTATTACGACGATTTACTTATGTTTTATGTCCTCTGTTTTACAATAAAATATGATTAACATAGAAAAATTTAGCTCACATGACGAGATGCTCAAAATATAATAAAATTATTGAATGACAACTTTGAATATTATTATATTTATATTTTATTAAATTTTCTTATAAATTACCAGACTTAACTCGCCCGCTTCGCAGGTAATTTTATAATTTACCAAAAATACTAATTACAACACAGCTATTTCCTTAGGTATTCGACTTATGATTGAGAGTCTATATAGTTATAAATAGTTACATGATAATAGGTAATAAAATGTATTGTAATAGAGAGATGCACAAATTGTTTTATCACTTCCATTGAAGCATGTTTTCTTCACGAAAATTTGGAGTTGTTTTTTTTTTTAAATATTAAAAAATAGCCAAAATATGGACGTTCTAAATTCTTAATTAAACAAAGAAGGAGATTTCTGTACATGACGTCATACATAAGGTTCATTCTACGATAATTAGGTTCTATTGATATCCATGATACTTTATATACTTTCTTTCAGATCAATATTGTGAATTTCAAATTTCATAACATTTGGATAAGTATTTTTTGAATTATTTATGCGCAAAAAATTGAAAAAAATCCCCCTTAATTTGCATTAATAGAACTTATCGCATTCTTTGTAATTTTTTATTTGTCTGAATATTAATATAAATGATGTCTTATTATTATTGATCAATTACAAATAGAATAAATAAACATTGTGGTCAAATAAAATATGTAAGATCAAAACCGTTATAATAATTCATAAATTTATAATTATAATATTATGAAGAATTTAAACTAACTTAAGTATATGTAAGATACAAATACTTCACTGAGTAATAAGTAGTATTATACTTCTTTTAGGCTAGTAGCTAAAGATTAAAACAAAATGTTTTAAATAATTTAAGTATATAAAATTCTTATTCCACTTAATTTCAAATTTAAAGTATAGAGCTATCACGCATTTTATATGACCAACTATCATTAAGAACTTAAACTCTGGATTTCCGTATAGAATTGTAAAACCCGGCTCTACAGAGAGTGATAAAATTTTGGAAAATCAAAATTTTACAGCACAAAAACGTCAAGTGGCAATTGATATATGTAAATTTTTCTGAAATATATCAAAAAATTTAATTTTTCAATTAAAAATAAGTAAGAGTTAAATTTATTTGAAAAAATTCCTAAATCATGTATTTAACACGCCTCATTTACATTTCTAAAATTAAATTGTATTTTTATTATTAGTAGACCCGTTGACCAAAGACTTGACTTATATTGAAACACTAATGTCATAAAGAAGTATATATAGTCTACATCTCTTTATTTCAATCGATTTATGTAAGATTCAAGTGAGAATAGGTAACAATATTTTTTTGGAAATTTGTTATTACAAAGCCCCTTGATGGCCCTCCAGTGAGAATGTAGTCCAGTGTACTATGTGAGAAATTGAAATATCTTTTTATGAAGTACTTTAACAAATATTCATCAGTACTGTCATACTTTAAACCACAAACTTGAGCTGCGTTTGTGACTATAGACCGCGACATGGCTGTGAAAACCTCCAATTTTTTTGCAAACGGTATTTCTTTATTTAGAATTATTTTATCAAAGGCATTGAGTGCCTGCTTTGCTATCGTTGCTGTCTGCTTGAAGACATTTTCTCAGAGGTGGTTTAAGGCAATGTGCCCGATCCCCAAATAACCCAAGGTCCGATCGAATGTGGCACCTTTTTTGCTTTACGAATTTTGTAACTGATCATAAAATTATCACAAGCGGCTTGCGGTAAAAAATTCAATGAATCTCTTCGTGCTAAAATTCGATTACTATTTTTTAATTAATAATGAAATTTCTTATATTCACGACAAAATTTTATATCTTACTGGTAATTTAATCTTCTTATAAGAACAAAAATATATAATAGAAAGCTTTAATTCCACATATATTCATTAATTTAAATATTTTAAGGAGTAAATTATTCATTTTATGTAGGTATTCAATTGATATATTTTTGGAGAAATTAATTATTCTGACCGTGCACTCATGAAAAAAATCATATGAACAGTTTTGTATAAATTTTAGTCATTATTTGAATTTATTAAAAAAATTTATTAAAAAATAGGATAATTTCTTTTAGGAGAATTAATAAAGAATTCTGCTAAAAGATATATAGAAAACTCAAAATATATGCAACGTATTTCATTATTGAAGTCTTCGGCCGAACATACAGATAACTTTTCTAACGTTCTTAAGTATGAATTGTACAGAATGGAAATTTTTTCTTTCAATAAGTTGATGAAGATAATGAACTAGTGTTGAAGTCAATTGAATCCAAGTTGGTGTATAAAATTTCTTAATTAGTTCATGTTCGTCTTTCCGCCCGTTTGCTCGAAAAGGAATATCAAACTGAAATTTTAGTGTTATATTCAATACCTAAGAATAAAACCCATTATAAAAAAGGTCTTGAAAGTTCATTTCGTTTTTGTTGAATATTGTAATCTTTGTCTCGAAAATATTTAAATCAAAAATTTTCCAATAGTCAGAGGAGATTAGCTCAAAAATAAATTTGATAGACTTTACAATCTAACACCACGAAATTTTTGATTGGTACAAAGTCTTTGTTACAATATTCTTTCCAAAGTGATAGAAACGGTAAAAACATGTCAATATACACGGTCAAATTTTTGTTTGACAAACAAGTGTACAAGCTTATTTGAAGTGTTTGCCACAATGTAAATATTAACGTGTTTGGTGGAAATGTTAATTAATAACACAACTGCGATAAATGACAATATTGTTTGAGAAACACGTTAAACAAGTTTGCACTTTGATAAACACGTTCGTCAAACAAAAATTTTCCACTTAACAAATTTATTTGAAGTATTGGTTTGATCGTGTTTGTGTTTGATGAAGCATATCAAATTTTGACAAATAAATTTGACCGTGTTCAGGGACCTTAAGCGATAATAATTTCAATACAATAATTTATTATAAAGAAGTCGTTGAACAACAGTGAATGAGTGTACAATGAATGCACTAAACATGCTTGACTATAAGGTAGGTAACACTACACATGTATGTTAGCAGGTCATTCTACTGATCATCAGTGATACCTGTAGTAGTATATCTTAGTATTTAGTATAGTGTATGTCCAGACCCATACTTATTTCAGTCACAATCACAGTAACATCAATTAAACTTAAATTATTTTGTAACCAAAGAAATTAAATACAATAAGACATAGAATAAAAAGAAAGATAATTTTTGGAAATCACTTTAAATAATTCTTTATTACGTAATTAGCACACTACATGGATATTTCCAGAAAATCTACACTATATAACCAATGAAAATCAATATTAAAGCTTAAATTTTTGAAACAGTACGAAAAATTATGTTTCTATAATGAGATTTCTCACGTGATATGTGTGGTGTAGCACGCTAGTAAAGCAGTTGAAATAACCACAACAAACCAGCACAATATATGTCATTGTATCCTCGTTTACTACAATATATATGTAATATATTCTAAGGTTTACTAGCTGGTGACGTCAGCAGAGCTGTAACCAATCACAGGGCGTTGAAAGGATGACCACAATTTGTAGTATATTGGTACTTATTTTAGTGTATTTTAAATAGCCTATTGGAAATGGTATCCTAATAAAAATGAAGGCAGAAGGGATTAGCCTTTTCTATCAGAGTATATTAATTTTAGTCTTAAGTTTGTACTGTTAGCAGATATTGAAGTAACTAACAAAGCACTGAATGTGTGGGTGTAGAATTCCATGATTAGTGCATTTCCGCCTGTCTGTCAGCCCACCCGGGTTTCATTGAGATTACTCAAAAACGAAAAGAGATAGTGGAAAAAAAGTGGATAAAAGTCATAGACAATGGATCTATGACCGACCTTTTGAACCATAGAAGAGATAGAAATAAAAAATCGTCACAATTTCAGCTCAAACTTCGGTAATTAGAAGATAAGAAATATAATTGTAATACATATTATAATATAATGTATTTATAACTGTATAGATTCCATTTTTCGAGTATTTTATGAATTATGTCAAGTATCTAAACAATTAAGTTTGTCAGTTGTTATCTACACTTGTTAACTTTATATTTGAAGGACCATTTTTAAATGTTTTATATATATGATTTCTAGACAAATGAATTTGTCGTAGTATAAAATCATTCTTGTTCGTATTAAGAATTAAATAAAAGCTAGTGTAAATAATGAATTTAATATTAAAAAGTGCATGAAGAAAATAAATATAAATACAACCATCAAAATTAAAAATTATTTAAATTTATAAATAGTGCACGAATTTTTACTCTAAGTTTATTATGTTTGTAAATATTTTACTATAATGTTACTATTGTATTTTATTTCATTTACCAACAAACAAATAACCTTAACACAATTAATTCATTTGATTAAGGTTTTGTGAGCATGATACTGACATTGGAATGAATTTCACCTATACATTATTTACTAAAGTAATATTTATTTTACGTAAAATATAGATTTAAGGTATTTCTAACAACAAAAGGGAGAACGCAATCTTTAAAAAAAAGAGAAATAATAACGTTTTAAATATTAGTTTTTTGTCGTAGTAAATCTAACAACGCTGTAAGAAACACTATCAGGCATCGCTTATCTGTGCGCATAGTACTTCATTCCGTACACATAGCAATTTACATTGTTTACATATAATTCGTAAAGGTGGCAATACTTATGAAGAAGGCCAAAAATACACAATGCAAATATTTTTCTGAACTTTTCACAAGTTTGATTGCAGTAATTTTTTGTGCATGTTTATATATATATATATATATATTAAAATTTTGGATATCTATTAAGAATTAAAATTTAATAATATATAAAAGAGAAAATTCGAATTTCGTCATTTTGCACAACAAAAAATAAATGTTATTTCAAAGTAGTCCGTTCTATTTGCTATGTAGTCTGCTTTGAAACTAAAACTAAAAACACTTATAGGATAATCAATATAAACTTATCAATCAAAATCAACATTAACGCAAGCGAAGCCGAGGTCAAAATATATATATATTTTTATTAATTTATTTCTATGGCAGGTAAACGAGACCCAATATTCGCCGTGTTTAGAATTAATAGGTGAAAAGCTGGATATGGCCATAATCTTTCAAATGGTCCCAGATACATAGAATCTGAGTTTGCGCTGTCGTGGGTGGTAAGCGTAAGTTTCGCTATTTTTTTGGATTTTACGCCTATAACTCGTTGCATCTTACAGAAAAAATAAACAATATCAAAATAAAAGTACAAAAAATTATGCGTCTAATGAGCTCTTAATTGTTAAAATCGGTCTAGTCACTCTAGATTTTCAATGCTGAATGATTTTTTCCAAAAAGTTGATAAATATCAATTTTCAACTCTTATAATTTGAAAACTACAGCATTGATCTTGATCTATATGTAAAATTTGGTTTGTTTATAATTACAACAGTGTTCGTATAACCAATCGTAAGTAAACTTATGTTCATCAGTTTATCTGTTAGTAGTGTGCTCGTTCTTAGACATTATGTGGGTTTATTCTTTTTAAAAAATGAAATTGTTTTATTTATCAACATTTGTTATTTTTTATTATTTTAGGTAATAAATACAACACCAGTTCAGTTTTATGGAATGTGTTCGTTGTTTTTATAAAAACCATACATATTTAAAAACGTTTATTATTATTTTTAAAAAAATATATATAACCGGTTTTCAATCAAATTGTAGTGTAATATTTCAACCGAATTGAACTTAGAATAATATTTAAGATTTATCTTTTTTATGATTGAGTACGATCTAAAAGTACTGGAGTATGCAAAAATCAAGGATCGCATCTGTGTGATTACAATTGTGTTAAGAAAAGCTCAAATATTAGGGATACTTTTTCGATATGTGGAATTCTAATGATTATTTAATCATATAATAATAAATTCCTTTGAACTTCAGACAATTTTTCAATAAGTAATCCGTGTAATTTAAGTACTGGGCATCCGTAATTTAAGTACTGGGCAGCTAAATAATTTTATTTTATTTTATTTTTTTTTAATTATTTTTGATTTGCTCACAAAAAGTTTTCTTCCCAATAGAATTTTTGTGAAATCATTTATATCTTGAAAACTGAGTATTTTTCAAAAAAACATTAAAAGTACAAAAATGCTTATCCGGCTCTATGATAAATTAATCAATATATTCTATTTTAAAATTTTCAAGTATTTCAAAGTAAGGGATATAATTTAAATACAGAGTAAGAGGGTCTAAAACTACCCTAAACAAATTTTTTCCAAGGGTCGGATACTATCATGAAGTTTTGTAACTGACCATAGGAATCTAGGCACACTAACGAAAGTCTCATCCACTCTTATTTACATTCTTCCTCGCGTACATGCTCATTCCGCTTGTCCACACACTGGTGGAACTTGAACAAGCAATTGGTGCGCAAATATCATAGAATTGGATTAAATTTTAAAGTATACCCAGATATATCAATACTCCCTGCTAGGCATACTCAGTTAACATTAGAATTCGTAGAAGCATAGCTGGGTAACAAGCAATTGGTAGGATGCAAATATCATAGAATGGGATGAAATCTTCAATTATGCCCAAGTATGTCTATACTGGCTACTACGCATACTCAGTTAACTTTATAATTCGTAAATTTATCGCAGGATAAACTTCGAGCGTTGCATTCCTCTATAGTCGCCTTTAACGACAAATATAGCTTAAAAAAAAGATAATTTCGAAACGACTTTCGTCATTCATCAACCACATTACCAATCACCATTTGTATATTTGACTGATACAGAATTTGCTATATTTCCCATTAAAATGCGTGAACGTAAACTCAACACCATAACAAAACTAGAAAAATAATTCAAAAACAAAGAAGTTCTTTAAGGACTTCACAAATTCTTGTTTGGAATTAATTAGCGAAGATGGATCTTTAATCTCTTCAAGTGGACCCAAATACATGTAATCTGAGTTGCACCATCGTGGGTGGTGAGCTTATGTTTGGCAGTCAAAAAACCGTGAAATTTTAGCATTTCAAATAACTTCAGTCCCTTATTCGAGAAGTAAAGACACTTCAATAATAATTGTATGTTCAAATTCTAATTTTAATTAATAAATTCCAGAGACCCCATTCACACGGTCATTTTTCTACGCTTCAGCTCGATTCGCCAATATAAAACATATACACACCTTAATGTTGTTTATAAATCAAATATTAATAATAAAAAATGATGTACATACAAATTATAAATAATTTTATTATTTAAAAATATATTTATATAAAAATCTAGGTTAAACCATATCTATCGACTACATTGGTAATAGTAGTTGCTGTTAGTAGTGAATATTACACTCATTACTCAATGCAGTAGTCATCATGGATGACATGGTCACATGGTCATATGGTTATTATATTATACCATACTTTGCAGTACTAGTGTAGAACTGACTGACTCTACTATACAGTATACATATTATTATAAAGCTGGCTGGAACTATTTGATTTCAATGTTAACATTGGATGGGTCAAGTTCATTTGTTAATATTTTGTCAATAATAATACATGTAAATATTAGAGATCAGACTAACAGATTTTTGAATAATGTACTTGTATTTATCTTGGCATTATGAAAACTTACTATAAAACAAGTAAATATAACAACTAATAGAGTTACTTGTTTAAAAGATACTCGACATATGGTTAAGTATCAATGTTTGAACTATTTTTAATCATTAGGATTCATAAAATACTCTAAATATGCAGTCTATACAGCTATAAATGTATCTATATATATACAATAATATGTATTGTATTTATATTATGTGCTTATTCGATAAACTTTAGCTAAAATTGTGGTGAACCTAGCTTTTTACAAAAAATTGTTTCAAATAAAAGTTATTTGTATAAAAAAACAAACATTTTTTAAAATTTTCTTCAATTTTTTATAGTTGAAAAGTTGGGTCAAGGATCCATTGAGCACAATGGATCGATTTTGCTCATTCTTGAACTTAAACTCTGCCTTTATGTATAAAATGTATTCCCAAAATTTCAACTAGCTATCTCTTTTCGTTTTTTAGTTATCTTGATTACGGCCATGAAGAAATGGACTATAATTAGGTGATTCTATGAACATCTATACCAAAATTTCATGTCAATATTTTCTAGCGTTAGAAACTTTAGACCAAAATATTATATTCTGACATATTATGTATACATTTTTCTTGATACGAAATAGTAAATTTTCTGAAAGTGATAAAGATGCCTAACAATAGATAGGTAACAGACTTTATCCGATCATTTGAAAAGTTTAAAGTGGTACAAAAAAGAGCTGTATAAATATATATTTTCTTACTTATTAATGTACAAATTTTAACTTGACACAAATATTTGTTTATATTAAAGTTATTTAAATTTCAAAATACTTCGGAAAAATAAATAGTCTCAATACAAGGGTCCAAGTCTTCTGCCGGATTTTTTGTTTAAACATTACTAAAGATGATTTACACTGATATTCATACTGTATCAGACATCTGCTCAAAACTGCTTATTTTCTAACAAATAAATATTTTCTTTGGTTGTAACACTTAATATTAAAAAACTTGCACTAATAGTTTGTATGTGCCCGAATGCCCGTCCCGCTATCCGTACGTTTTACAATAAATTAATAGTGGAAAAGTATCGCGAGTTGAATTTTCTAAAACTGACTTTAATAATTAACAGAATCATTAAATTGAATGCCGTGAAAATAAGAACAAGTATTTGTTTTGTTTATAAACTTTGAATTTTACTGCGTAGCAGATAAGAAACATTTTGTAAAACAAATAAATAAAATTGCATTTGGTGTAAAGAAAATAGAATACAATCTCAATTAATTTCTATTTAAACTCGTATTATTTTTTATTATTCAACATTTTTTTCAAATTTTATTAGTTTATAAAATATTCTGTTATCTCTATTTTTGTGGTCATAACAGACTACTAGCTATCTGCATTTGAACATAAAACAATTCCTCTGAGTGTAATATGCCATAAGGCCTCTATAATTAAAAAATATATGCAGTTTTTCCTGTACTCAATGTCGTTAAAATAAATACAATTCTAAAAGGTACTTTAAAAGGATAAAAAAATATTTAATTAAAATAATTTTAATGTTTCAAAACAATGCAGATGTATTTTGTTATTTATAATTTGATTAATATATTTGATAATTTCCCTTGACAAATCTCTAAATAAATTTCATTTCAAATCTTTAATCTTAATAGAAACAAGTTCATTGACTACACAGAGTAAACTCATGTGGTTTAGCTGGTGGCATGCTAGAGATTCTTTTTATACGATAGCGCGTAATATTAGCCGTGTTCACGAGGCATAAAGTGCTTCTTATTGGACATTCACGGTAAGATGTTTCATATTCGACATTCACGATTATGAAACATTTCATATATTGCAAATTTTAAGCTTATGGTGTGTATATTTTAGTAGTTCTAAATAGTTCTTAATTATACCGGTAATTAGAGTCTTAGTTAGCATGAATGTCCAAAAACAATGTTTTTGGAAATTGATAATGATACCTTTAACTTCATTTTGACATTATTTGATCACACCGTATGTAACCATAAATATGAAATTAAAGCTACCGTGTAAATTCCCAAAGACGTTGTTATATGAAGCATCTAATGCGCTGTCTCCGAGTCCGAGAAATAATCAACTGGCGAACACGACTATAATCTTTATAATTTCCTTTATATACCCAATATATGTATAAATATATGAATCAATGAAGGAATATTAAATTAAGTCTAAAGTTTATTTTATGCAAAATGTTAGCACTGGTATTTTTGCCTTTCTATCTACCCGACAACAAGAAAACTAATAGAAACAAATCTAGAATTTGGTGAATTCTAGACCTAAAAAGTGAGTTAAGGTTCCCGAAGGAGAAGCATTGTTAGCCAAGTGTCAAGGATGCACGACCCATTTTTCAAATCATAAGGGATAGAAAAAAATTTCAAATATAATTGTCGCATAATCGACAAATTAAAATCATTTTTACGCAAAAAATTTCAACGCTTTAATAATTCCATTTCTTGCGGCACTAATTTTTGAAAAATTGTCTTTTAAAGATTGTATATTTAACATATGGTTTATATTCTGATTGATTTTGAAGCGAACGTTTTCTTGAATAACAAAAACAATTTTCTTACGATTGTCTTAAAAAACTGAAAATCATTAATTGGAGGTGAAACAAAATTAATCTATGAAAAAATAATGACAAGCGGTTAGCTACTAACCAATTAGCTCATTTGATTGTTTTCAATCTTTTTCTGATAACGTGACAAATAAAGTAAAACGAATCCAAAAAATGGCACAATGAAATTATCGTATTTCTGTGAAGTGATGGAAGCAGCTTAGTGCATTTCATATTTTTTCAATTGTAGTTATCATAATTGACATTGGGAAAATCTCTTAATCGATTGATCATATAGTCTTATATCATAATATGTTTTAAACAAAATATGCTGATTAAATAGGTGACTATGAATTTTTAGAATCATTTTAATAGTCCTCAAAGATTTTCCCATGCAATAACAAAAACAAAAAAATTAAAATCCTTACCTCTATAACTTAAATAAGTAGCATTTATTAACATCAAAATAAAATTTTTTATTCGAAACAAAATCTGTAATAGAAATTTCATAAGCAAAATCTATTTTTAACTTTGGGAACGTCGTTAACATTCAAATTTCCCCTCAATCATTGAGACTCAAATATTTTTTTTGGAAACGTTCTTGAAGATTTTTCCAGACACTAATAAAATCTTGTCGAACACTTCGATCGTATAGGCAATATAAAATGATATAAAAATTAAATGAAATACTTCGATAATGATATGATATATTATGAGTGAATATTGAGAATTGAGTATCCACTGGTTGTAATGTGTTTAATGAATCTAGTGATGTGATGGGAGTAGTAAAATAACGGTTCACAAACATGTGAACTAAACTTAAACTATATAATAATAAATAAATAAAGTATTATATAGATAGATAGATATACTGTATTTAATAATACTAATAGTTAATTAAACACGTACAGATCTTTATATTATTAATGATATTTACATAAAAACTTATTATTTGTGCTATTTCAAAACAGTAACCAGTTGAAATTTATTACTATTACTTTGTACGTGTTTGAAAAAACTTTGTTTTAAAATAATGTCTGTGTTACAAAACTGGGATGGTGTTATTGGGAAGTAACGTGTGATGTCATCCATATTGTATTGTATATTTTATGACATTATACTTTATTGCAACATCATCAGGGTTTTGAAACATAGACAATAACTGCGGAAGTGTCTATCAAAATATCAAAAAATACTACCATTTACACGCCCGATTTTTAAACTTTCTTCAAAAATATTAATTAAAATAATATAAGAACGCGGATACACAAAACTGTGCGTGCAATACATAAACTTTGACATCTGCCCCGTTTCTTCTTTTTACAAACACAATATCATTTTGGTGGTTTTGAAGGGTTTGAGCCCTCCCACAAATCTTTCATATTGAGTCACAGAGTTCATGTTTAGGTTAAGAAAGTACTTTAAATCGCAGTCAACCACTCAACCCCCGTTCTTTATTTTGACGAACGAAATATCAGGTTTCAAGTATCTTATTATTTTTAGTTTTTTTATTATTGTACAACGAATGCAAAACATCGCATCATGTTAATACGTAAAAAAAAAACAGTTGTTACTTTTAGAAATTTCCTCAAAGGCAACAGAAAATTTCATGAATTTGTCAAATATGTCAATGAAATATCAACAAAATCGAACAACACGTTCGAAAGTTCCATAGACCTCACTACGTTCGATCAAAAAGAATCCCATTTAAACATTCAATTGAATTTTGCAAAATTACTTGTTACTATCGCGTTATGGTATATATTCGATATGAATATTATACATGCAGAGGATATTCATGAAAATAAAGTATATAATTGAGTTTTCTTGCAGTGAATTACATATTGAATTATAATATGTTAAATAAATATGTATATTATAATTATTATTGGTATTGATTTTATCTTATATGTAAATAATCTATATTTATAATAAATATATAATATGTATGTAATCTATTTATTTATTTATTTATTTATTTATTAATAATGTAACTGTCTCATATATTTATTTTACAAATGACCGATCAAATAAACATATTCGACACAGAGATCAATTAGGGCATGCGTGCAATTTTTATGAACACATACATTGTTTTCAATGATAATAATTGATGCATTTGTTATGCAGGCAAATAAATTAATTAATAAATTTCAGCACTTTCAACATAATAATAATAATTAATATCTTCACAAAATAAAAACTACGATAATAAAAGATGTTCGATAATTACCTCAACAATTTCCTTTTAAAGTCATGGAATCAATCTTTTAGCGAGCAGAAAAAATTATTTATCGAAGTTTTTAATTTAAAATTATCTTTTATTTGTTGGTTTATGCTTTTTAAAGTCTTTAATTTTTTATTTCTTTACTTTTAAATGATGAATATGAATGCTCCAAAATAATATATGTTTAGTAGCTAAATTTAAGCTGAAATTGTGACGATGCTGTTTTACGAACGGTTTATTAAAAAGTGTTTCAAACAAAAGTTGCAGTCATTTTTTGTTCCATATCTTATGCTTTTTAAGTTGGGCTATGTATCCATTGGACTCAATCAATCATTAAAAGCTTCTAACAAACTTTTGACTTAAATTATATGTAATATGCATTGTATTTCTTTCAATTTTCGTGCACAAATAACTAAAAAAAATGCTTATCCAAGTCTCTAGAAATTTGGTATGCGCAATATCGACATGAAAACGGAACGCTTAAGAGTTTTTCTAGACAAAAAATTTCTAAGATATTTATTTGTTACAGTTTAGATTTAAAAATATATTTTCTAGAAAAACTGTTCTATAAGGCCTCCGTGAATATTGTGTATACTAAATTGTATAACATTTAGCTAAGTATTTTTTTTGGGTTTATTTGGCCGGGAAACTTTTACAAAATGGAGGATGCTTTAGTATTATGATTCAATGCCTCTTAAGTCTTGAATATGCCACCAAAGTTTCGCTATGTCTTTTCGGTTGGAATTGCTGGCTATATCTTAATGTCTAGCAGACGGAAATGGACTAATTAAGTGATTCTATGACCACCAATACCACCAATTTTGTACCATCGATATTTGTTAGCGTTACAAACTTATATACTAAAATTAATATACTCGAGCATAATATTATATAGATACTTGTATATCTAGTAAAAAAAATCTTTTCCGATCCAACTTATTGAATTTAGTCATGTAAACCAAATAAACCTCTTTAAATAAATTATTTTAAACGAATTTGTAGTACAAAATATATAAGCAATTTATAATTCTATTTAAAATGTCAGAATATTTGACCTTGAAATAACTGTTGAATAGTAATAATGTAAGTGAGATATTAGGTTGTATTATATTTGTTTTCTTGAATTCAAAAGTATTTAATGCATCAATGAATTCCGGGTTAATAACAAAAACTTTCACCTTTCTTTTTCTGATTCACATACAAAAGGTCAAATTGTTTTATTTAGTTATTTATTCGTTGCTAAATTTATTAAATGCTATTTATTTTTTTCACACGTATTACTAGAGAGCTCTAAAATACCATAAGACATCATCATGTAATTAGACTAGTAAAATTAGGTACTTGGTGATATGAAAATAGATTAAATGTGAGAAATAAAAGTGAATAAATAAAATTATAAAAATAAACAATTTGGCGAGGTTTCTCATTTAATTACTGGCTTTTAAAGTTTTCATACAATAATTAATGTACATAATTACTCTTTAATTTATTTAACAATTACAATTATATTGTGGGTATGCAATATATACCCCGGAAATGTTGCTCTAATTTACATTGATCAATCTTTTTTATGTAGCTGCACATTTAAACAATTTTAAAAATTTGGCGGTACATTATCAAAAATTTGCTGTATACAAGTGCATAAGAATATTTGGTGGCATAAATGAAGAATTTGGTGACACACAAAAGTGCCGAGGCTCGGTGGTTGAGAATCACTGCTATAATAATGTGGATTGTGGAATAAACAGACGCCCTCAGTAAGCCAGTTGTCTATGAAGCAGTTTACCGAGGTTATTGGTTCGATTTCCGCTGTCTTCCCAAAAAAAAGGTGTAGTTTTCCAACTTGCCAGGCAAATAACTCTAGCTTAACAAGTGAAAATTTAAACAGATGGAGTTAATTGTATAGATATTCGACTTATGGTTGAGTGTCAATGTTTGAACTATTTTTCATTTTCATTCATAAAATACTCTAAATATCCAAGCTATACAGATATAAATACGTTTATAATAATATTATGTATCGTAATTTTACATATGTATTTTTCGCTAAATTTAAGTTGAATTAGTGGCGAATCTAATCGGTTTACGAAAAAACATTTTTCAACAAAATTGTTTGTTTTGAAAAAAAAAATATTTTAAGAATAGGGTCATGCATCCATTGGATCCAGTGGTTTGATTTTGCTCATTCACGACCTTAGCGTATAAATTACGTGTAAATACTCAGTATCGAATATATTTACTGTAATAACAGCTGTATCTCCAGAATATAAATTTAACCGCATGATTGTAAATTTGAATATTAGGTAAAAAAATTAATTATTTAGATTTTTAATCACATAAAATTCTCTGTGACGGATAAGCGAAAAAAATAGGTCATATACGAGCGCTGTATCTTTGGAGTGGTAATTCATAAGTGAGATGTTTCTAAAATGGAACAATCCCGAATACCTTTTTTCAAAAATTTATAAATATACGTTTTGGCCGACAGACAGTCGAACACGAAATTTAAGATGGCCAGAAAGTTATATTTTAAAAATTGAAGCAATTAATAATAATTTTTAATTAGAAAGACGAACACAATACTTCCGATATCTGAAGTACAACCATTATTGCCGTGACAAAGCTAGATAGATTTTTGATATTTCTATTAAAGACATTTGATATAATAGTAAAATATTTGAGTTTAAATCGTTAAATAAAGCCTGTTTTTACATTCAACAAAAAAAAAGGCTTTCTAAATAATAGATGACCACACTAGATGACCATTTACAAAGATTACATACACACTTACACCTTGATCAAATCACAGCACGCTGGTCAGAACGTTATGATGACATCAATATTGTATATACGTATTAGCAATGTTAAATATCTATTTGACGACGTCATATCGTTCTGGCCAGCGTGTTGATATATGTTTTAGAACACAAGCTCAATATACCAAACACATTCTTTCCTCTTAAATTTATTACAAAATATAAAACTTGTTATTAAAATTATAAAATAATCTTTTTTATTAAATAAATTAATGTTCAGATATCACATTCAATAAAAATCATTTCCTTAAAATTTTTACAGTTTTAAAATATTAATTTGTACAAATAATATTAATAATTTTAATAAACAAAAAAAAAAAAAAAATAACTCATTTATATCAAACTACATGCACGATTTTAATTTCCTTAAGTTAAATTATTATTGGAGAAATGGCCTAATAATATAATGGTAGTGAAAATAATTTTAAATTAATAACTTCTTTAAATAATTTCCTTGTGACCACCAATTACATTTAGAGTTAGAGCTAATCATATTCTTAGTTTAAAATTGATTTTCCTACGCCAACTTCGAAAGGTTCAGGAGAAAGTTATTTATGGCAGTTTTTAATTTATAGTTATTTTTGTTTCATTTTTTTAGTTTTTCAATTTTTATTTTTTGTGTTGAATCAACCACTAAAAATTTATTTTTAGTTTGGACTCAATTTTGACGGAAAATATAAAATAATTCTCAAATTTTCCTTATTAAAATCTAAGCAACTTTTGCCTTTAGCATAAAATATGTATTTTAATTTTTTCATAAACCTTTAAAGCATTAAACCTTAGAAAATTTTATGGGACAAACTCTTGGATAAGCACTTGGTTTTCATGTCAATATTGTGCAAACAAAATTTCATAATATTTCTATAATTATTTTTTAGTTATTTTTGTGAGAAAAATGAAAGATAAAAGCTTAAAGTTCACAATTCCAAACTCCCCCATATTAGTGGTAATTTTCAACGATTATGATGAATTGGAAATGGAATACGATTTATTCGGCACATTTTGGCACAAATGTGCCGAAATAATTTATCGAATTTCATATCTTGATCAATTAACGGGATAAGATATGATTGAATAATAAGCAGCGATAAGAACTTTTTAACTGACTAAAAAGGAACAGGTTCTAAAGCCAACCCGTATGTTTTTTATGTATGAGTACTCATAACTTTTTACAGTGTAATGCCAGCCTTAAGGGGTATGGGGGTGCTAAAGAGAGGAGAAGGTGCAAATCAAAGTTTTTGTTGTATATTATCCAAAAGACATTTTCCGTGGTTATATAAAATACTGAAAAGTAAAATATAAAATTTATTTGGAAAAATGGAGCCGAATTAAAAAAAAAAACCGCACTAAAATGTAAAAGAATATTTCTAAATTTAAAACTTAAATCATTTTCATTTGACCAATTACCTTTTGAAGCCGATTTTAAGCTGAGGGATGATTTGACAAAGGTAATTGATCGAAAATAATTTATTTTTTTAATTTAGAATTATTATTTCACTTTTTAGTGCGTGTTTTTTAAGTCAAGTTTTTTTTAAGTCAGAAAAATTTTTGTTGTTATGCAATTTTCCATTAATTAAAGCAGTTTTGTGCAACCTTTTAAATCGAAGGAAGCATAACCGAGACAAATTTTGTATAATATCTTCGATGTAATAGTGAAATAAAATCTGGATTCTTTATCGAAACCCTAATCGAATTAATAATTAACTGTAATAAAATATTTTGGATAAATTACCTCTATGATTCGTAGTAGAACTTCCTTGACTAATTGTTTGTAATCCATATGTGTTATCATAAAAACAATTGAATAAAATTAACACAATTACACAAATTTTAACCACTTTATTCACTAAATTCTCACTTAAACTGTTACTAAATACATAATGTGAACTATAATCTTGAGCCATATTGAGTCTCTTGAATACAAAATTGAAGTTTATACAATTAAAAAAAAATCGTTTTTGTTTTTTGTTAAATATCACAGATTAAGTTTTCCTCTAGATAAACTTCTGTTACGACATTTTTTTGCGCAAATATAGTTTTTTGTTTTTCGGACAGTCTGGTTACTGTATGTGAACAGTTTGAGTACAACTAAATTCAAATAAGAACTTTTCAATTAGTTTTGTTTGAAAGATAAACAATTTTTCTGTGTTATTGATAACATTTTTTTTTTTTTTTATTTAAAAGAAAAGAGTCAGTTGCCAGAGATAGATAGATGCAGCAGGTATTCAAGGTGAGGGCCACCTAACTTCACCTCTTCCTCTTCTTGTTGTCTCTTACACACTCCCCCAGGTAGATATGTGTGTGTGTGTATTAACTGTTGAATAGTGTATGATGATGATTGGGGGCCATTATCTAGGTCACTAGGGCATTAGTATGTATGTTAGTATTTATTATTTTAAATATACCTGTTGAAGATGTCGAGTTTGTGATGGTACATAACTTTAAATTGGTGATAGTGGTAGTGACTTCTTGCTTGATCGTCGGACGCTCGAGTTATTATTTATTTCTTAACAGAAATACCTTTCTTCTTTAATAATAACATTTAACATTACAATCAGGATTTTTACAAACCCACAAAAATTCTCTAAATAATTATTTAGTGGAGTCAACAAGCAGATTTATTCCTAGCTACGAGGAAGTTTCATATATTTTGTTATTCTTCGAATAATTAGGTTTATTTACGAATACTAAACTTCATATATTCAGCAATATTATTTGCCGAAAGAAACAAATGTGTCTCAATGTATTGAATAATGCTAATTATACGATACATAAATGAATTTTATTTAACCTAGGTGTGCAAAGCAAGTCTGAGAAAATGGAAAATCACTAAAATGAAATTGAAATTTAAAATGTAGTTAAAAATGATACCCAGGCTTTAATAGTAAGATAAACTAAAAAATGTTTAGAAAATAATTTTTAAATATACATACCACGCTTTTTTTATAATAAAATGAATTATTCCAGAAATCAGTTTATTCTTATTTTAAACTTTTAATAAATTTCCTTTAATTACAATTACAGAGGACTTCATGTTTTCAAAATTATTTTTTACTTTTCGGATTAGTTTGTGTTTAAAGAATGTTACTGCTCCAATAAGGAAATTTACACGTCTTCCAAATTTCAGAACATTCGGACGTTGATAATATTATGTTGCATGAATAAAGATCAGACTAATATAAAACGTTTTATGACAGATTCAGATACATATATACAGACCAATATAATATGAAGCGTTTAAAGGAAAATTACGTTGCATGGATACAGATCAAACTAATATGACATGTATAATGAGAGATTCCGTTATCTAGATACTGTTCAAATTAATATAGAAAGTGTGTATTGAAATATTCCGTTACATACATACTGGTCAAACTAATAAAGCGATTCAGCGACACAAGTCACACCAATAATAAGATTAAAATGAAAGATTCCATTACATAGATACAGATCAAATGATTATAAAGCGTGTAATAAAAAATTTAGATACAGGTCAAACTGATAAAAAGCGTATAATGAAATATTCTATTCAATATATAATGGTCAAACTAATACGAAACCTATAATGAAAGATTCCGTTGCATAGATACAGGTCAAACTAATAAAATGCGTATAGATTCTATTAAATATATAATGGTCAAACTAATATTACAAGTGTAATGAAATATTTCGTTGCACAGATAAAGATCAAATTAAAGTAATGCGTTAAACGAATTATTCCGTTACATAGATACATATTAAACTAACATGAAGCGTATAATGAGAGATTCCATTGTCTAGATACAGTTTAAACTAATATCAAAAGCGTGAATTTAAATATTCCGTTACATATATACAAGTTAAATTTATATTAAGTCAATAATGAAAGATTCTATTACATACATATATAGGACAAATTAATGAAGAGATTCAGTGATACAGGTTAAACTCATAAGAGAATGTAATGAAAGATTTCATTACATAGATACAGATCAAATTAATATAAAGCGTATAATGAAAGATTTCATTACATAGATACAGATCAAACTAAAATAAAGCGTGTAATAAAATATTCTGATACATATGATAAAGGTCAAACTAACATTAAGCGTATAATGAAAGATTCCGTTACATAGATACAAGACAAACAAGAATACAGCATGTGAAAGAGTTTAAATTGGAGGAAAACGATAAACCTTCGGTTGCGCTATTTTTCTGAAATATTTTCATCAAATATTTATGAAACCAAACCGAAAGTGTACCCTTTTACATTTTCCAAATTAGTTTATAAATCTTCGTCATTTCTGAGGTAACACATTAGAAAAAACAAGTGAAGATGACAACTAGCAGAGTTAATTATTTAAGTACTCGACATATGAAATTTAAACTACTTTTGGAATTTTATCGTTTTTTTTCGAAAAATTGTTCCGCGTCTTCGTGTAATAAGCGATTTTAATTCGAAAAAAAAAATCTCCAAAAACAAGACTACACGAGGCGAGGCCGAAGTGATACGAGACCAATTGAATCGAGACCAAGTAAAGAAATTTACCCAAAAAAAAAAGCATTCAATTTTTGGCTTTTAATAATTACAGTGAATCAATTAACCATACAATTAAAATAATATGTAAGATACTTCCAGCGGTTTTTAGACAAACTTACCGTCATACGTTTCAAGAATACATCAAAATATGTAAAAAAAAATCAAAACAAGTAAAAAAAAAGTCTTAACAAGGTAATGGTGAAATTTTAGTCCCTCTCATACCTTTCATAAGTAAGCCAGGCCGTTCGGAGCTAATTAATGCTGGTTAGCCAATTTTGTCTTTTGAATCACAAAATTTCCTTTGGAATACAGTACAACTTATTGAGATTTTCAGTAATGGTAAAACATTTTTGCTTTTTAAAAACAATAAATTGATTTACCCATACTTTTGGCAAATTAAATCAACGCTTATCGCGTGCATGTTGTTTGTACGGCTATTAACTATCAAATTAATTAAAATTTTTTTCATTCCGAATGATGAGACAAGTGGACTTACCGGCTCTAATACAGTATCCATATTTTATTTCTAAATAATGTACATAATAGTAGTTATTTTTTTTTTCTGATTTCCTGATAAATAGTAGTCCTTTGATTAACTCTAGTTATACATGATTATTTAACATTATGTAAATTTATGTGTTCCTGATAAAATAGTGTCGAATACGTCAAACGCACGATAAAGAAAGAACAACATAGTTCCAAATTATTTCAAATAAAACTTGTAGAGAGAGCATAAAAAAATTTTACGTAGAAAATTGTACTTTGTCTTTTTGCCAGAACGTTTAAAAGTTTTCAAGCATACATATAAACATCTGTGTGTGTGTGTGAGTAATAACTTTTAAACTATGAGTAAAAACATTTCTGGTTTCGAGAACATTTTTTATGTAAAACTACGCCTTAGTAAAACAGAATGATCTTCAAGTCTTATTTAAAACTCTTACCGTTTTGACCCAACTCAGTTCTCATTCCTTTCAAATATGTAAAAACTGATGACGTTTAGGACTGATTCTTACCAGAATATTGTTTCTACACTCCCCATGGTATGAATCATTACTGAAAAAAATTGAGCCTTACAGAAATAACTTTACTCAATTATTCCACGCTCTTAGTCTATTACGACAATGAAACTTGGGAATTTTTAGCCACAGTCTTCCTAACATCAATCTCAGCATGCCTATATGACGTCAAATATATATATATATATTATATTGTATTATGATGCTCAACGTGTTGTTATTGCCCCCAAGACTTGTGAGACTATCGGTCCACCGATTGACCTAACATAAAATAATCACAAAAGGATAATATAGCTCTTAAACACATCTATATTATTATATTCTACCAACTGATGTAAAGGTAGGCAACTCACGTTCAAAACTGTAGCAACCCACGTTTCATTGCAGAAAAAAAAACAGCATTTTCTTTAATGAATATATTCCTGTCTATTTGAATTAGGTATTTGTAACTAATTTATCAAGTTTTGTTTTCAACTGATTTACTGTAGTTCACGTATAGTTATTTATCTATGCAAATAAACTTGAGAAAGAATCGTCCTTGTTCAAAACAATTCTTGTAGTTTATAAAATAGTCGGGTATTAGATATTACAAAAAACAGTGAATAAATTTAAGTCGAAGAAACAGCTCTTATTAATATGACACCTTTTTAACGTGTTCCTTGTGATTTAAATATCAATACTACCTTATATAGTTGTTCGGCGATTAATTCCAACCACCTCAAAATGTAATTACGTTTTAGTAAACATTTATAAATTATTTGATTTTTTTTTACGAAACTACCCCAAAAATTATACATCCTCAAAAAAAACTATATAATTAAAACCCATTTCTACTGATGTTAGGCGACTTATTTTTATATTAAGGTAAAAATCAGACATTTAAATTTTCCAAATGGAATCACTCTCCAAAAAGGAGTCAACCCTTTTTTTAATTATATATTTTTTAGTTTTACATTAAAATTAAGATAAGGAAATTTAATTTTTATAACGAAATCACCCCCAAATTGTGTTAACCGTCTGAAAATACTCCAAACACTTAAACTCATTTCTAAGTGGTTTTAATTATAGAGGATGTTTTTGGAGGGTTTACTCATTTTTTTGGGTGGTACTGTTTCAAAAATTAAATTTTTTGGTATTTGATCAATGTTAAACTAAAACGTAGTCAAATGAAAAAAACTATATCACTACGTAAGAAACGTTTCATATTAATATATGAGCTGTGTTTTCGAGTTTAATTTATTCGTTACATCTTTGACCCGACTAAAAGCCATCTATACGGATTTCTTATCATTTATGAGAACTCATAACGATCTATTCCTATGTGTTGCAGAGATGTCTACTTATAGATGGTTTGAGTCTTAGCTTCCTTACAACTATGGAGGGTAAAGATTAGGAGAATCATCTGTGAACATGAAAAAGTGTCCGTCAAAATGCATTTAACATAAGGGTAAATTTAAAAGGATAATCATTATAGTAGGATACAGAAATAAACAAGGACAGAAAAACTTCCGCTGAAAAAAGTTATAGCGCGCTTTTTAAAATTCTTATAAAGTACATTCATACTATACCCTTTGTGTACACCAGCGCCATTTTGGAAGGTTTTTGAACTGTTATTTACAGCTTACATCTGGACACTTTTTTCGATTTTCTTCCATATGAGATGACTCTCCTTACATCTACCCTCCATAATTTCAATAAAAATTTTATTGCATTTGACAATTGACGTTTACTTTACAATATAAAAACACAAGGAGAACGTCAAAATGAGTAAAGAAAAGGATAAATCCGTGAGTACACCTGGACATAAAGCATTACAAACAATGGAATCATTAAATAAGGAATTAGTTTTTAAAGTACCTAAAGTTCCAGCCCGCAAAAAAACAACGAAAATTTTAGACGAAGAATCATATATTGAAGTAAGAGGTTATGATTACAATTAATATATACGTTCTTAACAGTTTATATTGAAATATTTGAATTTGGGAAAAGTGTTTTTATTTTCTCCGATTACTTTTTGATTCAAGAAAAGCTACCAAAGTTATAAAAGTATCTTTGCCAATTTGGAAAGTTGGAACTTAAACAAATGGAGATTTTAAACTTCAAACATTTCGTACATTAACTTTCCTTACAATAATTTTTTTATAACTTGGTAAAGGCTAAACCATTATTTAAAAACATAATTATTTAAGGCTGTTGATATTCGTCCAATAATCGAAAAAATAAATAATAATTAGTCGTTCGATAATCGGATGATTTCATAAATAATTAATTTTCCGATATTTATTAAAATTAATTAAAGAAATATAAAGGATTTTTATTAATCTTGAAAATTTTTTATTTTAGGAAATGGGTAAAATCATCGAACGAGATTTCTTTCCAGATTTAGAAAAATTAAAAGCACAAAATGATTACTTAGATGCCCTTGAACGTAACGATCGAGATAAATTACGAGAAATATTCGTCAAATATTCAGAAGGTCGTTTACCTCATACAGAACCTCGTTTTGCAAGTCCTGCAACGTTTGAAACACCCGCAAATATCCATAACGAACCCACCCTAACACCTGATATATCAAAACGTAAATCATCGACTCCACCACGGGAAGACGACGTTGAGTCTAATATCGATTCCAAAAAAAGTAAAATATCATTAGACGCATATTTAGCCAGTCATACATCCGAGGATAATAACAGTTTTACGGAAATTATGGAAGAAACTGAACAAAAACATCGAATTAAGTATTCGTACTTATATAATGAAGAAACAAAAAATTTAAATTTAGCTTTACCTTCAATTGAACAACAAGCTCAAATTACAGAGCGTCCGTTTAATGTTGATGGATGGAATTATAAAAATAAGAATTATATTATGTATGTACCGGATGGTGTGGAATTAACGAAACAAGAACTAATTGAAATGAGTAAAAAACGAAAAGAAATTTTACATGGGAATACACGATTACATGCGAATCCATTTGATGACGAACAAAGTAAAGAAACTATTTCTGAATTAGCAAAATCTCAGGTAAAAATTATGATAAATGATTCCACAAGTTTATAAATATATCTTATTACTTTAAGTCCATTATATTTTTACTAAAAAAATTTTAATCCTGAAGAAAGTATTACAATCTGGTACAATTAGGTTTATACTTAAAGCAGAAACCTAGCTAAAATAAATGGAGATCAATATTCTATTTTTTCCTTTTACTGGGAAGTTAACCTTTTCAAATCTTCGAGATTTAATAGGAGGATTTATAGGGAATGTTTTAGTTCTTCAGTAATTATATATTTGCCTGATGGTATGGAATCCAAAACGATTTAAACCTAATATTCACAAAATAAAATATTAAACGTTATTTATAAATAAATCTAGAAATATATGAATTTTAATGATAATTATAAATTGAAATGTATTTATTATTTTAGGCAAAAATTTTAGATGGGCGTATTGGAGTTGATGGTAAAGAATTAACTCAATCGGAAACACCAAAAATACAAGGTTTTAGTTTGGTACGAACACCATCCCCATGTCCCGGAGTTGCTGAGAGTCCATTAATGACATGGGGGCAAATTGAAGGCACACCATTTAGATTAGATGGAAGTGATACACCTTTAACAAGATCACAAGGCCCATCATTTAAAATCGCAGATTTACCAAAACGAGAAAAAATCGCTTTAGCATTAGCTGAAAAAGTTGGTGAACGACATCGAGATCAAAAACAAAAAGCAATTCAAGCAGCGAGACGGCAACTAGCTTCGTAAGTACATTATATTAATGTCAGTGTTAAGGAGGAACGCAGGTGGATTAGTTTAAATTGTGTCAAAGTCGATTTTTCACATGACACGAATAAACGTGAAAAAAATAAAGTCAGTTCACTGTCAGAGAATTATATAAATGTAAAAAAAGTATTTTATTATGTACAAATTGCAACTCAATCGGTCCAGCTACTTAAAGAATTATTTTTAAACTTTTTACAGCAGTATGCTTAAAGAATTAATTTACAGCAGTATACTTAAAGAAATATCTTTAATAGAAATTTTTTAATCAAAATCTATTCTTAACATCAAATTTGAAAACGTATCTAAAATGTTGTAATACTAATATTATGTTTGTTGCAGGCCATCACCAACTCCATCCAGTTTAAGACGCTTAGAAAGTATGTCACCAGCAGCAAGACGATTAGCAGCTTCATCACGGTTGGGTGATTTAGGATTACGTGCTTCATACTCACCAAGTCCATTTTTATCAACACGTGGTACAAGTTGTAGACTAACATCATCGTCCACACATTGTAATTTAGTTCGTACACCAAGAAATAATAATCGACCAGCTACTCCAAAAACTCCACGCAGTGTTGGTGTTACATTAAATAAAAACTTAACAGATAATTTATTACAAATTCCAGTTGCAAAACGTGCTAAAGCTAGTGATTTTTTTTAGTATTTTGTACAAAATGTAAATATTTTTATTTATTTATTAAATTTATTTTACAAAAAGTATAATTTATTTCATGTCCTGAATTTTATTGTCATAACAAACTGAACCCAACGTAAAAGAGATGATCGAAATCGGTGTATAAACAAAGAAATTATGCAACTATAAAAATTATTTTTTACATTTTAGCATTCTTTTGAGTGTTGTATACAACCGCTGAAAAATTGGTATATGCAGTTAAAAAATTATTTTGACCCACTCCTGGAAAAACTTTTTGTTTATGAACTGATTTTTACAATAGATTTTGTAATACCTTCCTAAAAATTGGTAAACTTAGTGATTTTCAATCTTAAAAAATTGTAAAAACAAATAGATATACATATTTTACATATTAATTTATCTTCAATGTGTAAAATATTGAAAATTTATTGTTAGCAGAATGTCAAAGTGACAGTTCTTAAGAGGAGTTATAATTAAAACTATAGTATATTATATGGTAGAAACGTGGGACTACTTTTACTTTATTTTTACTTAACCTCACAATACTTAAGAGAAGAGATATTACTATTTTCAATGACTAAGTACTTGATGACTTGATTATAATCAAAGATATAAATTTATAATTGTTTAAAAATCAATTAAATAAAAAATTTATATTAATTAAGCCAATATTATTGACATATTAGAAGACATTATAATGGAAGATTGGAAAATAAAAATTGATTCATTAGAAGATGTTAGCAGTGGTGAAATGAATAAAATATCAGACATCATCAAAATTGAACAAAATCATGAAAAGCAGGAATATTTTTATTCAGATAATTATGTAAATATTAAACTTGAAAAAGATTTAAATCCAGAGGAGCCAAATGGAGAATTAATAATCAAGGATGAAATGGTTGATGATAATGTTAGAATCCAAGATTGGAAAATTAAACATGAAGAAGATAATAACAGTATTGAAATGAAAAAAATATCAAACAGCAATATAAAAATTGAACATTTTCATGAAAATAAAATGCATTTTGTTGCAGTTGATTATGAAAATATAGAACTGAAAAAAGATTTAAATTCAGAATTAATAATTAAAGATGAAATTAGTAAAAATATTTCAGACTCACAGCTAACTAAAAATAAATCATTTTTGTGTGATATTTGTAAAAAAATTTTTACTCAGTTACGCAATTTAGTTAAACATAAACTAACTCATAGTGGAGAAAAACCCTTTTCATGTAATATTTGTAACAAAACATTTATTAGGAAAAGTTATTTAGTAGAACATAAACTAATTCATAGTGGAAAAAAACTATTTTCATGTGATATATGTAATAAATCATTTAATCGATCATTCAGTTTAGTTCGCCATAAACGAATTCATAGTGGAGAAAAACCATTTTCATGTGATATTTGTAATAAAACATTTACTCAACAAAGCGGTTTGGTCTTACACAAACAGATTCACAGTGGAGAAAAATCATTTTCATGTGATATTTGCAATAAAACATTTATTCGACAATATGATCTAGTTAAACATAAACTAATTCATAGTGGAGAGAAACCATTTTCATGTGATATTTGTAATAAATCATTTAATCGATTATGCAGTTTAGTTCGGCATAAACGAATTCATAGTGGAGAAAAACCATTTTCTTGTGATATATGTAATAAAAAATTTATTCAGCAAAGTAATTTAGTTGTACACAAACGAATTCATAATAAATTAAAATTGGTATCATAAAATGATTGTAGTTTGTGTATTTATTATAAGATATCTATTAAACAAATTAATGTATTAGTCCCCCCACTGACGAAACGTAATTACTGGTCTTAACCGATCAACAAAGTTAAGCAACATTATACACAGTACTTGGATGGGTGACCACATAGAATTGCTGTGTGATGTTGTATAGAATATCCCCAATCTAGTCACTATATGACCTAAGTTGTTGAAAAGTGACTTAAAAAAAAAATTAATGTATTATGGATATAGAATGCTTAAAGGGAATTGCAATAGAAAATGAGACATCTGTAAACCCACGTGTTCATGTCAAGATTGTAAATACATAATAAATTTATTTACATTTAAATAATTTTTTTTTTTTGAAATTTCATTTTTATTCTTAAGCCCGATAAAGAAAAGTAATGTCACCAAAATAACATTGGGAACAGTAGGATATATTACATGAACATAAAAATAAAATTTTAATGCATATTATAATGTGTGTGTAATTTGAAAAAAATTTAATCAAATAAAAGCAGATTATTTACTTATTGAAAGAGGGTAAAGTTTAATATTGTAAAATATACACCCCCCCTTTTTTTTGGAATATTCTTTTAATGGATTTACCGACTGTACAAAATTTTCTGAAACTATTAAAACATTATGACACATTTCAAAACAAATTGTATTCTATTAATTGTTACAGGAAGTTGTTACCACAATATAAATGAGTTTATATTAAAATCTATATTTCTTCTGGTTGTAGCCTCAAACGTGAAATGTCACAACTTATACTCTATTAAAATACTCTATAACCTTCATCTCATTTTTCTATTGTACGGGCCATATGGACACACTGCTCTTATATGTATGCAATATTTCAACGCTTTAGTATCAAAATTGTAATCCACTTTTTATGAATTATTTTAATATCTTATACAAATATACTCTACTAGCAACACGGTCACGCGTTGCTGAGACAATGTTGCCGTTATTTGGTGTAGCCACCCGGTATTTGGTGTGGAACATCAAGTACCTCTACACAGAAATGTACATATATAACTCAGCATTTGAGGAGAGCCATCCTGTACTTGAACCCAGATGCGACTTTCGGCCTTGTCTCCGCGTCACACAAATGTAAATATAATATATTTGGTTGTACATATATCATACCGGTACTCGTGCTGTGGTACTCATATACTTGACAAAAAGTACCAACCTTAGGGTAAAATTTTTACAAACTTTGAACGTAGTATTTATTTATATCTAATCAAAAGCCTAAAAAATAAGTTTCAAGCTTCTAGCTTTTTTTTTTTTAAATGACATAATTTCCATACAAAATTTCATCCCGTTATTCAATCCCTTACAGCCATTTTTTCGCAAAAAAAAGTGGTCTATATTCTTTCTTAGGCTCTAGACTATGTCTGTACCAACTTCATTTAAATTGGTTCAGTAGTTTAGGTGTGATTGAGTAACAGGCAGATAGTGTTACTTTGGCATTTATAATATTAGTAAAGATTATGAAACACTCCATCCAATATTCATTTTAATCATGGTGTGTCATTGTTGTGTAATATTAAATCGTTCTTATTTTTATCGGTAGTTAGAATCTTTCTCATCATTAAGAGGAACTGATACAAAAAATGAGACCTCTATAATAAACATTGTTAATGTTTTTTTTTTTTACAATTTTTGTGCATAAATAACTCATAAAATAATTACACAAATGTTATGAAACTGGGTATGTAACTAACGACATGAAAACAAAGGGCAACTCAAAGAGTTTTTTGCCAAAAATATTTCTAAATAGAAAAAAAACTTTTAATTTTTACTTTAGAAATCGTTTTTTCTTCGACATGCCCTCCGTTTACATGTCAAGATTGTGCATATCAAATTTCATAACATCTGGATAATTATTTTTGAGTTAATAATTAATTTTTTGCTTGAAAATTGAAAAAAAAAAAATGCAATGTATATTACATAAGAGATTGTGTTTATTAGAGGTTTTTATTTTTCTTAAGAGTATTAGTTATTTTTTGCAATGCTCTTAACCAAATATCCAATATAATTTAATTTACTTTTGCACTTCACAATAGATTTAAGCAGAAGAAATCCATTAAAGAGGATAGTGGAAATTTTCTTTCAAAGGCTAAAAACTTGAACAATTGTAAAATTACAGAAAAAATGGAAACAAAAATGAGTTTTGATATATTTCTACAAGTAATTGTAAATTATTCGCAAAATGACTAGAAATAGAAATACAGCGTAATTTTCGTTTTTAAACATAACGACCGGATATGAAACAATAGAGTCCCGGCTTTTTGGTTTTAGACCCTATTCTTGCCCTCTATGTGTCAATAATTTTTAAATTTTTATCTGCCATAGAAACGCCCTGTGATTGGTGTCAGCTCGCTGATTTGTTAGTATAACACAAAAAGAAATTTTATTTCAGAATAGAATATGAATTTAAAAAAATTGTTTTGTAATCTGAACACTAAATGTTCAACAATAAATTATTATATAGTGTTTAGCTATCACTATAATTATATTAATATTCATTATGTTAATTACGCAGAGTTCATAATTATGTAGTGTTGTAACTGATAAGAGTTACGTTCCGTGGGAATGCAAATTTTCCATCGATTTAAAAAAAATTTAATCTAAATTTTTAATAAATTTTTGAATGCTCTGTATTTATAAAACTTAAAATAAAATTCTAAATAATTGTTCTAAAAATTTATAACTTTTTGGAGACCTTCTTAATAAAAGTACTAAATGTTTGTTACATATTCGAAATTTTCATTTTTGAATCCCTTAAACTGTGTATAAAACAATGAAAAATCTAAATTTTAAAATTTTTCCAATGGAAATACTTTCTTAATCATTCAAAGATTATATATGTTTCAAGAAAAAATAATTTTTTTTTATCATATCATAAAAATTTTATTTGTTCATATCAATTATTTAAACAACAGGAATAATTATGTTCAATTTTGGGGCCCAAACTATTCCAGATTTTCATTTACGATTTACCCGATTGTTTAAAGGATATGAATTTTGATATGCAGATGACACTACTGTTGTAGTTCACAGTACTCATCATATGGAATATTTAGATTTTGTAATAAAGAAAATTTTAAATCGTATTACTGAATGGTGTTTTAATAATGGACTGGTAAAAAAAAATTATTAAATTTATAGTCAATTACAGGAATGTAATTATTTTGAATAATGAGGATGTTAATTTTCTGGGTATTCTTTTAAACACCAAATTAAATTGCAAATCACATATTAATTCAGTATAATCTATTTTATATAAAATATGTTTTCAGATTAGACAAATGAAGCCGAAACACATTTAACAATATGTTAGGCTAATTTTTACTACACAATGTCATATGGAAGAATAAAATCTGTATCCGTTTCTTTTTCAGATGATCTTAAAAGGATCTTTTGAATTATTCAGTTTCATTACATACATTAATTTTTAAGTAAATGTAGCAATAAAATACTGCTCAATCCCTTTAATTTAGTTTTTATTTAAAAAATTTTTATGTTTCAACCCTTATTGTAGTAATGACCTAGGTGGTAATTCTTATAGCTGACTGCCTTTTCATTTCAAGGAACAAATTAGTAATTAAACTATCTAAATTAATATTTATTATTATTCAAATAAATTATACTGTTAAGTGATATCACAATTCAAATATCCATCAATAAATAATCACATTTTAGGTAAATTCAAAAAATTTTTACAGATTGATTGAGTTGAAAAGGTAAGGAAAACATACTATCTTTGGTGGTTATGAGGGCCCCCATGACCACACTACGTAAAGGCATCATTGAAACCATGATGTATTGTACACATGTATTTTTAAAGGCGTCAAACTTGGAGACTATAGTAGTGTAATATATATGTGCATAAAATGCATAATAATTTTAAACTTGGTAACAATACCTTCAGAAATAAAATCTTACTTCACAAATTCTATATTTGTCTCTTTATTTTGATGTTTCACTTTTATCGTGTGAACTACAAATTTTTTTTAATTTTGATTTTAATTTGTCATGTGTAATAAATGAATACTTTTTTTTGATTTATTAATATAACAAAATGCATACAAATCAATATTTTTATTACAAAGTAGTTTGGCTATGCAAACTATGACAAATCGTTTAATGTATTCCGAAAAATTATATATAATAATGTTTATTGATTTCCTTTAAATACATTTCAGTTTTCTATAGTGATTTATTGCATGGATTATCTACCATAGAACAATAATATATATTTATATAGATATTATTTTTAGTCATTAAAATTAAGTAAATTGAATCTTTTAAACTGCGTTGCTAGTTTTTAGCGAGAATTTTTGTCATTTTGCTCTTTGATATTTGACGACACAGTCAATTTGTTGAGCTTTGCCACTGATATATATTATATATAATATATATAATATATATATATATATAATATATATATTATATATATTATATATATATAATATATATAATATATAAATTATATATAATATATATATTATATATATATATATATATATATATATATATATATATATATATATATATATATATATATATATATATATATATATATATATATATATATATATATATATATATATATATATATATATATATATATATATATATATATATATAATATATATATATATATATATATATATATATATATATATATATATATATATATATATATATATATATATATATATATATATATATATATATATATATATATATATATATATATATATATATATATATATATATATATATATATATATAATATAATATCCGTATAATAATAGTATTTCGTTTACACATATTGTAATCCCCACTATTAACCGTAATAACTTGGTGTTGATTAATTTATTACAATATTGGTTATCAATGTAAATTTTTGTGTATATGTATGTATTCTAATACAGGAGTTTTTTAATATTATTTCCCTCCTTTGCCTTATGAAAATAATTTTTGCCAATGAATTGTATATACCAGGTCAAGAATCGATATATGGACAGCTATTGACTCTTTTTGATATATGGCGAAGCTTGTGTGTATAGAAACGTGAGAGTAATAATAAGTGTGTATCAGTAGTGGTAGTCAGTATGATTTATTTGCATGCATAGCTTCTTATATGTGCAGCCTTAATATATGCGATTTTTAGACAGCTTTTTTTTAAGGTGTTTATATGATCTTGGTTTATACTAGTAAACAGTCAAACAATACAAACGACGGTGGTAATAAATTTAGAAAACGAATGCATGAGTGTAGTACAGCGAACGTTTTTCTAATTCTCTTTGATACTTTCCAAGCAGAAAGTTTTGTAATTGATACAATTTTGAGATATGATAATAATGCATAATACTAAAAACAGATAACATATATGTCTTTACATATTGAGTATAAATTTCGTGCAATGTCATGTCACAACTTTAAGAGTTAATTTGTCTAAATTTGCCTAAAAACCGGTTTTTGAAATAAAATAATCGGATACGGTAATGGTTTCCATATATTAACTGAAAATTATTACGGTTTTGGTTACGGTTTCTCAAATTAAACTGCCGAATTTCAGTTTTGGTTCGGTTCCAATCCCTGCACAATATTTAATATTATTTAGTAAAATATCTATAAGTAAGGTAAATCAATAGCAGGATGTTTCCCAGATATATGTTAGTAACAGACTTATTACAAGCTGAGTTTATTTAACAAAAAACAAAAACTGTGTGTAATCCTGAAAATGTTACCAAGTGGTATTTTAAAAACATGAGAAACAGAAAGGCATACCGTGTGCTTAGGTTGAAAATCCTGGTCGATCAGTCTTATAACTGGAGGAATAAATATATAAACGTTACATATAGTACAAGACTTTACAGAAATATTTGAATACACTTTGTAACAGAGAATATTAATCGACTTGTATAAGTTAAAGAAGTAAAAATTAAACTAAACTATTTGAAACTTTTTTCTAACTCATGGTCTTTTTGAATAATCATAAAAAATACTTAATTTTACCACTTTTTATAGTGTTTCGGAGGTTAAAGAAAAAATTTATTTCACTCATCAAAAATTCTCTACCGAAGATATTTTGATTTAAAGAGTTATTTATATTTAACTGTTTTAATAGACACTTGTTTTACGAGAGACACTAGATAAAATTTACTGGTGCATCTCTATTAATATGAATATGTCTTTGATCGATTTTAAAATCATAAAATAATAATTTATTCAATGGTTGTATATAAAAAGTAATTAAAATTTGATAAAACTTATTCAAAACAATATTAAACCAATATAAAATATGTAAATTATTAATCTGTCATGCAGTACAAAAACAAGGAAAAAAATAAATTAATACTTAAAAATTTGTGATGTTCATTTTAAGGGAAAATGAAACAATGCTTCTATGACTTTTAAATTCTAGAAAGCAAAATGTTCAAAAATATTAATTGAGTTAGATTTTCTTAAGGGAGTTATTTATTTGAGACCTTTATAATAAAAACACTATTTTCTCGCACAAATAACTCAAAAAATACTTAAATTCAAATATAATGAAATTTGGTATGCACAATCGTGATATGTAGGGAATCCCGAAGAGTTTTCTTCAAAAGAAGTTTTTGAGTAAAAATTAAAATTTATTTATAAAATTTTCAAATTTTATACGCTTTTTAATTCTAAAGTGTTTCGAAAAAATCTTAAATCTTAAAGTTATTTTCGAAAAAATTTCAAGAGTTTAAAAGTAATTAATTTTGCCCAATTTACTCATTAAAATAGATTTTAATGATTAAAATAGATACAAACCTAATGGTCCACCCAAAAAAGAAGAAATGGATCTAAAACCCTTTGGTCTTTTGATCCCCTAATAGGACCAAAAATGAGTGCGGCAACATCCGGAATCTTAATATTTAAGTTATTCCTAAGACAATGACATTGGCACAATGTGGTACTCCATTTTTGAACACTTAAGTTCCTTCAGGTTCTGATTTTTTAACCCTTCTGAGTATAGTTTATTTAATGTTTATTTAACCAAGCAGAAAATTTCTCTAAACAAACAACCAGTGGTTATAAGTTTATTCTTCAGAAGTGGCCAATAAATGATTCTGTTATGGAAATCCATGGAATTTATATTGGCATGTTTGTAAAATCTTTTTTTTTTTTAAATTTTAAACTATAGAAATTTTTTACCCCCAATTCTTTTTTATTATATGAACACAAGTGGACTGTTTTATTTTGTGTGTGATTGCCAGATTCTACTTTTGTTTTATTAAAACATTATAATCGTTTTACAGAAGAAGAGATGGCATTTTAACCTGAATAGATAGAACGCCTATTTCCGTAGAGGAAAAGCCGCAATGTTGAAATACTGTTGATAAATTGGATTACCATGGTAAAAAAAATTAATTACTCTTCTGAGAAACATTAAAAATTCTTGTGACAGTTAACCATTAAACGGTATACTAGACAAATAATTGCGGTAAAGAAAGATACTATTGGAAGATATAAAGATTGAAAACATCTGCCGAGAATACGAATTGCAACAACAGATGCTTTTGTTCATTTTCGGGTTATGTGTTAATGTTTTCAATTCTTACTATCTTTCAAAGTTTTTCTTTGTTTTCCGTTTTTTATATTAACGAAAACAAAACGAATATTTTCAATAGTTGGAAGCTTCCTAATTAGAATGAAATCATCTCAAAAGTTAAACGAGCGTGTTATTAAAAAATTTACTTCCCCGCATGTTACTCTTATCAGTGACTCACAGATTCATTGTCAACACTTCTAACCTTCGTATGCCCACTCTAAAACGAACATTAAAGTTACTAAACTTTCACGTTAACAAATAATGTGGTTCTGATAACAAAGATAATCATTTTTCAGGGTATTTTCTCGACTTATATTTAGATATTAAAATAAATAAAAATGTAAAAACCATGTTTTACTTTGCATCTATTTTTGTATTCAATTCAATCTGTTTGGTTCACAGTTTTTCCTCTTTGAGTTAATAATCTAATGTTCTTTTATTATTTTTATTTAAGTCATTTTCTATTCCGCATACATGACATGACATGATCCGCTTATATAATGGTAAATGGTTTAATCAAAACTTATGCAGGTTACCAATGTATGGATATCTATCTATATCTATATTAATATTATGAAGAGGTAACATTTGTATTTTTGTATATAACGAATAAACTTAAAAACTAATGGATCGATTTGAAAATTTCTCTCACCTTTAGGAAGTTAGGAATACTATCCTCGGGTAACAGAGGCTACTTTATTCTCACGGGAACAGGATCTATGCGGGATAAAGACAAAACATTTGTATGTAACGAATAAATTTAAGGGATAATAAAATTAGCCTAACTATTTTTGTGAGCCAAGGCCGATGTTCACGCCGGGGGTCAAAGTGGCAAGGTACCAGGTTGCCCACATCAAATACCAGGTGTGTATATAAAAATTTTCTGCCAAGAGATTCATACATTTCTGTGACGTGGATCCAAAGCCGAATGCCGGAATGTATATATAAAAATTTCAAGCCACTTTCCAACACCAAATATGGGGTCCACAACAAATATCGGGTGACTCACAACAAATACAGGATTGCTCAAAATTGGCAGAGCAACGCGTGACCGAGTCTGCTAGTCCTTTATATAGTAAGACCTGCAGGTACAGGAATATGTTAGTATTGAGCACCGGATGCTGTCAATGGATTTTTTTTTAAAGAATAGCTCAAATAATATAAGATCCGAATTTTACCGGACTCATTTTTGGTTCAGTTTTTTCTTTACTACCTTATCCTTTTTTGATGACCTCTAAAGTTTAGAATCTTTCAAATGAAAATTTTATATAAAATGGGCAAAAATTATCTATTGTAATATTTTCGAAAAATGCTCCGTTTTCGAGCTATAAGCGATTTAAAATTGAAAAAATCCAAATACGCCATTTTAAATGATTTTTTAGCATCTATTGCAGGTGTTTTCCTTTTCTTTTTTTTGGAAGTACCTACACGTAATGCATTTAAATAAAAAAAAAATACAAAATTATTTTTGCATCAAAAAGATTTGAAACAGATTTCTAACCTCTTAAAAATTGTCTTAAAAATCTGTCCGTTTGTTTATCCGACTGTCTATCAGCGTATTAATTTGAGTTAAAATTATGACAAATCTAAGCTGTTTGGAAAAATTTTGTTATTTTATCCATTTAAAATTTAATTTTTCTTTTATCTCCTATAGATGAATACAATAAACCCAATTGATCGATTTTTATCATACACGAACGCAAGACCTATCTCTATTTTTAGGCTATCAACATTCGCTGTCACATATTCAGACAGACAGACGGACAGAGATACCGAAATGGGCTAAGTGATTCTATAAACAGCCATATACCATAATTGTTAGTTTTCAATTGTTTATTGCTTTACAAATTATATTCCAAATTTAATATACCTTCATAGATTCCTTCCTTATACATAGTGACAAAAACATGTAATGGTAATTTTTAATATTATACTTTGGAATATAAAAGAAATAATTATTATATAAATGAGCCATGCGAATGTATTGTTACAAACAATTTGATCGTAGTATATATAGAAAACGGTAGATCGTTATCAACATATCGTTAAAATATGTGTAAAAGTTTTTCATATAAAAGTTTTTAAATCATACGCAACAAGTGTACGTTGCAAATGCAAAACATGACAACTATTTTACATTTCAAATAAGCTTTTATTATTAATATAATAATATTAAATTTATTTTTATTTGTTTTTTTTTTAGAAAACTTTTTAACCACCAGAGTTTTATTCATCAGATTTTTATTCACAAGTGTATAAAAATTATGTTTATTCTCATACTCGACATATATAACATATATCAGAATTAGTTTAAGCCTAAAGTTTGCAGCTCTAGCAAATTATGAAGGCATTTAAGGTATGTGTGTCTGACTGTTCGTCATCAAGACAACTTAAAAACGTAAAGAAATAGAATTTTTGATACCATACTCTGAGCGTGAAAAGTGAGGTCGTAAATGAGAAAAATAAGTTCATTGATTCTAATGGATCCATGACCATACAACTTTTAAACCATAAATAAAAGGAATAATTTAAAAACAAAAAACTATTGTTTGAAACATTTTTTCGTAAAATGTTTGAATTTCCACAATTTTAGCTCTAATTTTGCTAATTAACACTTTATAATTATAATATATATTATTTTTATATATTACATGTATTTATAACTTTATAAACTAGATATTAAGAGTATTTTCTGAATGCTAATGATTAAAATGTTTTTTTATGTGTCTATTAGGATGGAATTTTATAATTTTAAATATAGTATCTGAATTGAATGAAAATTTTACATTAATTGTTTCTATTTTTCACCGCCATATTATATTTAAGATAGGTACTTGAGACAAATAACATCAAGTAGATAATTAAATCCAAATTAAAAAATATCGGTTAAAATAATTTTATGATTCTCCACCTTTACGAACAGCTACGAAAACACAATCATTTCTTTCCTTATTTTATAAGTTTGGTTTTTTTTTCTCATTAAAATGCAAAACTTTCGTGTTAATAGTAAAAGATCGATGAAAAGCATACCTGCTTAAAAAAAAAACATTTTAAACGTAAAATGTGTATTTTCAATTTCGAATAACTCTTTTACTGACTTTTTTTCCAAGTTAAAAAAAATCAAAATACATTTTATATATACAATCTTTTTCACTCTGACTCAAATGGATTGAAATTGAGTGTGTACAGCTTTACCAGAAAGAAAAATATTATTAAAATAATGATTTGAGCATTTTGGTTTATTTTGAAGTTTTTAGAGTTTTTGATGTGTATACTGTTCCTCCAAATTGAGTGTTTACAGTGTTGAGAACTTGTATGAAGATTCAGTTAGAGCAAAGAAATGCCTTTTAAAGGATCAGCCTCCTCCCTTCCGTTTGTTTTTACCAACGAAATATGATTTATAGTTTTGCACATTTGTACAGTCCCTTCAAATTGAGCTGGAGTGTAGAAAATTTGTAAGTATATTGAAATAGTGTCAAGGAGGTTCTAGCCTCTTTTCCATCTTTTTATGAATGAAATATCATTTTGGCACTTCTTTAGCGTTTGCGCATGACCCACAGTCCCACCAAATTATGTAAAAAAAATTCACAAATTTTATTTAGTTTAAGCTTGTGCCAAAAGAATGTCTTTTGAGGTTCTCAAATCGTTACATTTTCTGCCCCTAGCTGATGTTTTAAAAAACTTGAAATGACAAAAATTTCAATAAAAAACGAAAATAATGAACTAATATTATTTACTGGAAATATGAGTCAAGTGAAAGAGGTCTGATGCTCACGAATTTTTTAAAATATGAATTTCAAACATTTTTTATATATATTTTTATATATAATTTGTTCTTATATGAAGAAAAAACCTTTATGTGAATGAAACAATTGGTATCATTTTACTAACATTTACGCGGCTTTTACTCTCGTATGACTATAAATTAAGCTATGGAATAAGTTTACTTAAGTTCCACTTTGTTAATATTAGCAGATGAGAGTCATGTAGTATATGAGAAATGTAGTATACTAGTCAAATAGAATTAGCATTTTCGGGCATGAATGCTTGAAAATACTTTATTGAACGTGTTTCGAAGAGATCTTTTTTTCATTTTTTGCAAAAAGTTTACGACCTTCAAATTTTGAGCATAAGCTAAGTACAAAGGAATCTATATGTAATTCAAATTTGGACTTTTTATGCTAAATAGAGTTATGAATATTGGAAAAAATGATCAAGAAACGTGATGTTTTACGATTTGTAAAAACACTGCACCTATTGGAACTCTGGCTGGACCTATTGGCATTCTAAAACTCATTTTACTCCTCGTTTTAGCGTGAAATTTTTTTCCTGAAAACTTTTTTTCGTCAGATGCAAAAAGTGCGGGAAACAGCTAGTGGAAATTAATTGCAGCATGGCTCAACCCACAGATTTCATTCAATATGAATCTGATGAATAGAAAACATTGTGTAGATGAGTAAAGAGGATTTGTTACATATGTTTGTCGGCAAACATCAACCATTCACAAAGAATATCATTACCCTGATACCCCTTATCATATACGATCGTACCCCCGTAAATCAATCAACACCTACTTATAGATATATACATGTATTTGTGTGTATACACATACAAGCAGCCTCTCACTTCTTTTGCTATAAATACGAAAAATTCTACTAAACTTTTTTTAGAATATTGTTGTCTCTCAAGAATTCTGCATCTAAGATATTATCATAGTTGTAATATTTGCTATAACTGAATCAGTTTTTATTTTGAACTTTTTGAAAGTTTTATTTTAATTTTTTGTATTTTACACTGAAATGAATGGACTGTTAATGACATCATTCTTCTTATTTGGTAAGTTAATTTAATTTGGAAGTTAATTATTGAAATATAAGCAACATAAAAACTATTACACATCTGCCGAGAATTTATCCCGGGAGCTTTTAATTGCTAGTCGGAACCAACTACACTACATACATTTAGTAATGAATTACAGATATTTTTATGTGTAATGCCTTCATTATCTATTTTTTGTATTGGTTTTATATCAATTATTAATATTATTATAAACACGACGAATTGTTTATTTTTCTGCAATTGTCAGATTGTACAACATATTTTAAACAATTGTTGTTGTATAAACACATTAAAACCGGCTAAGTGGCCAAATGAATAAAGGCACCTTTATCCATTTGACTACTTCAAATGGATGTTGCGGGTTCGAATCCTGACAGTTTGATCAGTTATAAATAAACAAATAAATCAACGACCGATTGATTACTTAACGCGGCATTATAACAATACAATTGTCATCTTCTACTAGAATTGTCTTTTTTTTTTGGGAAATTTTCTGGGGTATATTCTTGGTGGGGGCAAGTTAAATCACTTAAAGGCAAGTTAAATCATGAAAATTTGACCGTGTATACTTAAAAAATCGGTTTTGTAAGGTAGGAATTTAATTTCCCAGATGTTAAATCTCATTTAACATAGAACCCGTCCTGTTAAAAGTAAATACCAAATATATATTTTTTCTGCCTACCATTTTGCCGGTATGAAAAAAATTTCCCACCAAACGTTTATTTAAAGGTTTAAAATTTGTTACATTAAGCTGAAAAATGATATTCAAATGGTCATCTCTTGAGTGCATTCAAGTTTATGTTGTTGATCGTAAAAACTTGGCTCCAAATTGGTGATTTCCTTCTCAATGGTAGGCTTCATGATTTGTAATGTGCAATTAGTTTGTTTGTTACTAATTAATTTGTGGCTATTTACTATTAAAACGATTATCCTGCTAATGCATTGAAAATCGATTGAGGGCCACTATTTTTATCTTTGATGTGTTTTAAGAACCGTTCTTCGGAAGTGTATACCGAGTTTGCGCCATCAAAGAGAGCAATTTGAACCATATTTTTAAATTTAACGAATGATATTTAACAGTTTTCAATTATTAATTTATTGACTTATTTCTAGAAAGTTTAATTGTTTGTACATATCTTTCAAACAAAATAATAATTTAATCCTTGTTTTAGATAGGAAATTAAAAAGGTTTTTCAACGGTATATTTAGATTTGTTGTTTACTTACACGGCCCTTTAGTATAAAAAACGTGATAAACCTAAAAATTTTGTGGTATTTGGTATGTAAAAACAGCTCCTACAGTTTGGCCAGTTATATTGGGAGCACTCTGTAATGAGACTTTCTTATTTGTTATTAATTTGTTTCAGGTGTCATATTGTGGACAACGACAATAACGTCTGCATTATCATGCGATTCATGCGGACAAGAGTGTGCAGCCGCATGCGGTAGTCGACATTTTCGTGCATGCTGTTTTAACTATTTACGCAAACGTAATGGTGGCATCCCTATTATTAATGACAATAGCGATGATAGAAATGATAGGTCCTCATTATCACAACAATACTTAGTACCCGGTTTACGTTTAGAATTATGGCCAGCAAAATTATCATCGACACCCTTACAACAACAAACCGTACAACAAATACCATCTTATTATGCAGAATTATCACGAACATCACGTGATATCTTACATCATCAACAAGAACAACCAATGAAAGCATCAACATCAGCGGCGTTATCAACAAAACGTATCAAAATTATTGATAATGATGAAATTATTCAAGATAATTTAAATAATTCATTGAATAATAATGAAAAAACAACTTATTATGACGAACCTTAAAATACTTAACGACCTTAATGGCGAAAAATTACAATTTAGACATGTATAAGAAGTTATAGACAAAATTATATGCTTTTAGCTTAATTTTTTTAAGCTCTTACAAATTTTTTTAAATATTAAATTCTCGTCAACATTACTAAAACCGACATTATCGATAATTTGAAACGCAACATTATTATTGAAACTTTGTGTTCGGCATCATTAATGAAACTATAAAAATAATTAATGAATATCAAACTGGATAAATGATTTCTTTTTATTAATTTATGATTTATTTATTTAATCTACAAAGTTTTGAGAAGAGTGTTTTGTTTACAACGTCACTTGCAAAATACTCGGAAAATAGTATAAAGCTTAATGGTTTGAATGGTCTACTTAATATCAAATGTATAATTACTTTTAGGAGGATGGGGTTTAGGTTAAATAAGAGGAAATTTCTTTATTTTAATGGAATTCTATATATTTAAGAATAAATTTAAATTTTCGTCTAAGAAATTTTTTATGCCATGCATAATAGTGGTTTAAAAAAATGATAAGGTACAGAAATTGACTAGATTTTAACAAGGAGTATTATATCTATGAGAATATTTTGAAATTTACTAAGCTTTTATTTGTTTTTCTTTGTCCAAAATGAACATAAAAAATGCTAAATAAAATGTCAAAAAGTTCTCAATGAACCTTTGTTGAATGCTAAGCAGTTTTGGGTCCTTACGAATTATTATAAAAAGCTTTCGAATAAAAAATTATCCTTGTATGAAAAAATGTCTGTTGATATTTGCTCAGTGCTTAGAAACCGTTTTCTTATAAAAAAAAGAAAAAATTGTTCTTCATAAAATCCGAGTAGACAATAAAAAATATTGGGTTCTATTCAAAAAAGTAAAGTTTACCCTCATTTAACCAAGAAACCACCCTTAAACAAAAATGAATCTGTGCTAGAGATTAATTAGGCTTTTTAAATGATTTTGGGTGCTTAAAAGCTTATTATATTATAGCACTAATCATCATTTTATTTATAAATAAAATGATGATTAGTGCTACAAATTTTTACTACGAAAATTCTAATAAATTGTCCCATTCCTTTTTAGAGGCTTTTTTATTGCCTCAAAAGCATGATCGCTCATCTATTTTTTTTTTGTTATTTTGTTCATTCATTTTGTTCTACATTTGATAAAACAGAATGTCCTTTTTTCGACAGTCAATTTCTATTTTTCACTATTTTAAGGCTATCAGGCATCTAGTTTTATCGCGTGAAACACAAAATTGTTTCCTACCTTTGATTTTGAATGATTTGCCAACTAGAATAACAAAATAAAATGATCCGTTAATTTTAAGCTTGTGGAAACATTTGAAAATTTAATGGCTTTCGAAAAAGTAAACAGCCTATTTTTCAGAATTTTTGAGGCTAAAAAGGTTATACACTAACCATAATTAAGCTATATACAAATTTGTAAATACGGGTATTTATAATTGATATGATATATACTTTGGACACCTAAGCAATATGTTAATTATTCAACTATTTTCTAATTAGTTGAAAACCTTAAAAACATATTTATAAAATTCCAACTGCCACTAAATCTACTTCACGGGACCTCATACAAGCACTAAATATTCATACGGTTACAATAAATTTTACAATTTAGAGACTTAAGAGTAAAATCACCCTTGTAATGGTTGTTGCGTTCAAAGCGAGAAATCTAGTTGAAAATTTTATTTGACTTAAATCAAAATTATCTTGAAAAAGTAATTTCATAAGTGTTAAGTACTAAATCGTCGCTTAGCATAATATCTTGTTTTTCTAAAAGCAATGCGTTTCAAGTTATTTTGGTCTTTTGTTACACCCAGTATGTTGAAACACCCAGTTTTTGATTCAAAAAGTATTAAATGCCGATATAGTCCTAAAGCTAACGGTATTAAAATAATACATACCCGATATTTATAACCAACTATATATGTCTAAATTGATCTGCACAAATTGGAACATTCATACGAAAGATTACTTATTTAAACGTTCTATTTTATCATGTGATTAAATTTTTATTATTTTAAACAGTGCAAAGGTATTTTATAAAATTGTAATGTTGTGATCATGATATCCCAAACTTGATTCCCATTATTAAGTGTATTATAATACTCTGGAAGTCTGTGACATCAAACGTATCGTTATACAGATATAAGACAGGTTTACAAAACGATTTATAAACGATTGTATAAATTATATAGTGTACCCGTTTATCTCTTGTAATGAACATGATGGAAATTTTCCGTATAAGAGATTTTTCAAAAAAAAAAAAAAAAACAAAAATATTGTAACATGTAAATCTGCTTTGAATCCTTATATTATATTTTTAAAAGCCATTGACTTCCAGTTTTTAAGGACACTACGAATCATTTCGAGGAACTAATAGCCCAACTGAAATTCTACAAACTGTATTTTAACTATAACGAACACTAACCTAAGATGTATAAATAATATTTGAAATAAAAATGTATTTTTTAAATTAATTATAATAACTATTATAAGGCTGGAACGAAAAATTAAAAAAAAAATAAAATAAAATAAAATAAAATATATTATTCAATATTAATACATAGAAATAAAATTATTTGAAAATTTGTTATTGAATTATTTTTTATCAATCAACATATCCTATTCAAAATTCCAAAAGCATGAGACATAAGATATTGAATATATTAGACATTATTCTAGATAGTGATATAATTAATATTTAATATTTAAAGATAATTTTTTTTTAAAATTACTTTAATTTTTTGTTTATTTAGTTTTTTTATCTTTATACAAGATACACTTGAAGTTGTACTACATTTTCTGATCCCGGATTTTGAAATAGAACGAATTTAACGGTTTTTTTAATTTTTATTTTTTTTAAATTATACCATTTTTATCCATTGATATGTTTGAAGAGTTGGATTATTTTAAATTGCATACAAATTCATCAAATAGCAGATAAAGAATTCGTCAAGTGGATTACTAAGATATACGAAAATTTTTGCATAACTAAAAGGGTATAGTGATTAGATTTGAATTCATTTTGTTGAATGAATTTCAAATAACAAAAAAATTTGCCAACCAAAATAGTTGTGTTTTTCAAAAAGCGAGGAGAAGTGGATTTCAACATTATATATTTCAAAAATAACGAAAAATCAATACTTTTTGAGTAACCTGTGATTAAAAATGTCGATTTAACATAAAAAAAGATGCATTTGTGAAAATTCGTAATGTAGCTTAAAAATAAAACAAATGCTTCACTTGATTACAAATCTGGAAAAAAGTCCAGAAGATGACCACTTTGACCAGGATGTTCTGATCCCCAGGTACTTTTAAGAACTTTTTTTACATTATATTCATATTCAGCGACCCCTATAGATCAAGATAAGTTTAAATTTTGGACTTATTTTGTACATTATTTAACAAGGTATAATTATTTTTTTATACAGATAAAATATCGGCTGCATGTAAAACAAATTACGGGCAGATTTTAGTTTTGTATTGCACAAAAATTGGATAAAAATTGTCCAATATCCACGACTATATTTTCGAATTCTACGATACAATAATATAAATAAACTCATACATTTTATCATAATATAGGAGCGTTTCAAGAAAACTTGTAAAAAAAAACAATCATAAAAAACGTTTAACAAGTAATTTTCTACGTCAAGGTTAAATAGAAATAAGCTATACTACATAGAAATCGATTGATAAAAAATCGGACAAGTGTAAGGTGTATTTTGGAATTGGTGTACTATAAGATGTTTTGAACAATATATTTAAAATATATGAGAAATAGAGTCAACTTTATAGGGTTAAGTTAATAGGTTAATTTTGCGTACTTTTGTATTTTAAGGCTCTCATCGTACAAAGTATAAAAGCAACAAAAAGAAAAATATGATTTTCTAATAGCATATTCTTTAGACCTTCAATTCACATGAAAACAAAATCAAAAAAAAAACATTTTTGTTTTTTAATAATTAACGATACTGTAAAACTAAACAAAATGCATTAAATTAACGAAGAATATTGATAAATATGCGCGTTCATATGGGGTAAAGTTGTGGGTAAACCTGGATACAGGTTAAATAATAACCAACACGTGTTGACTAATTAGCTGTTTATTCGTTGGTGGTTGTATATCAAGTATCTTTATTCTATATATCAATCAATACGATTATACACAAACATAGTAGCAAGCATAGTCGACCATGGTTAAATAATAACCAAAAATAATTATAGTAGGATGAAACCCATAGGAAACGGAAGAGAATATAAAAAAAAAAGAAAGGAAAAATAATTTACGGGCGATCTGTAAACGGGAAGTGGAAGGGGGTGAGTTTTTAAGGTATAACTCGATTTTCAACTAAACTAGAAGTCCTATGGAAACAAGATAAATAACAAAGTTGTAGGTAATAAAAAGATCTACAACTTTTGTATTTATGATTCGCATACAATACCATAAAATTGTTATATAAACATTCAACTTGTAATTTATTGAAACCGATGACTCGAGCTAAACAAACTGCCACCGATTGACGAATAACTAACATATATCTACATTTCAAAAAACTTTCATTTCAATCATGTCCCGTCATTTTGCATTTGTTTTATTAACCGTAGCGTATCCATAAGCCAAACAGCTCTAATCAATGATGTGTCTATCTAAAATATCTTTCATCCATTTGTTTACAATGTAATACAAATCCAGCATCTTGTGTTTCGTTAAAGGTTTAAAACGACTCATATACAACACTGACCCATGTTAGCCTTTTTCGAACACACGATTCGACACGATACCATCTATATCAGCAGATAATCTGTTGTAATCCTTGAAGAGTTTGCATTTTTGCTTTCTCTGTAATATGAGCAGTAGCTGGTTTAATGTGTTGATTTTTTCTTATATAACGTCGTTACATGATAATTTTAGATATATTACTGTATAATTTCTTAATTTCAATTATGAAACTAACTAAATGCTTATTAATTTTCATTTTTTATCATTATTGGAAAATTTTTTTATGATTTTTCAATGAACATTTTTCTACAATTTCCACAGGTGATCCGGGTCTCAAAAAAAATTGGTAAAATGTTTCTGTCCCGTTAAAAAGTAATAGGAGTATTTGGATGAAAAATAGACAAATGTCTCAACAGAAACTGCTATAACTTTTGATGCCCATTAACCCCACTTCAAATTTTAGTAGAGCACTTTGTTTACTTTTAGGATGTAGTTTAAATTCATTGAATTTATATTCTTGGAAAAACTATATATTACTTATTGAGAAAAACAGTGAATTCACAAGGAAAATTTTCCTATAAGAATTCATTGAAAATTTTACACAATACTTCCATAAGAAATATGTAAGTTCATTAAAATATTTGAGGTGGGATTCATGGACATTTTCAAGCAAATACCCCCATAACTTTTGAACGGCACATTAAATTATTTTTATTTTATACATCTTGGGTATATAGTTGAAGGCATTAAAGAATTTTGGTATGGAGGTAAGGGTATCCTAGATTTCTTGAGTTAGTTCATTTTTATCTGATCAAATAGACTCTATGGATCCATTACTTAAATTTAATTTCGAAGAAAAAGTTGACAAATTTTAATACAAAAAAAACTTTTGGTTTAAAAAGTTTAATATCACAAATCATAATCACATTTCAAGTAATAAACAAAAAATTTTAAGAAAATTCGAAATAATTATACCGATTGATTCAATTAATTATCGATTGATTCAAACTGAATACCGATTATCCGTCTCCGTATCCGCGGATCTACATTTTTAACGATTGGACACCCTGAAATTAATATATACCTAGTATTTGGTATCATCAGTTATCTTACTTTAAAATAAGAGAACTAGAATTAATACGGAATACTAAAAATTTAATAAAAATGTTTGTTAATATTGAGTTGATGCTAGGTAACACTTCATCAGATCGGGGGGTAAGGAAGGAGATGTTTCGATTAATTCGAAAACAAGGTATTCAAAACGTTAACTGTGCAGTAGGTTATAGTTCATAGTTTGTAGTGTGTGTATTTTCAATACAATATTATATTTGCTATCATATGATGAATCGATGTATGTCGTCATATGATGCGATAATTAAAGTAAACATAACATTAGTTGCGTGTTCACAATAAAATTCGTGTTCATTATGCATAAATTAATGTGTAATAAAGTTAATGAGAAGTAAATGAGAATACATTGGCATTTTTCTTATAAAATTATATTTGATAGAACAGTCATGTTTCGTCAATTCTAACAATCCTAGATATTTTGAAATAGAAATAATGGTTCAAATAATTTATATTGGATGTAAAAAAAATCTACTGCGATGAGTCATTGGGCATTCTAATATTAGAATATACAATATTGTGTGTAGCTAAATAGTATTTGTTGAATTCTTCTCCGGTTTTTGAATTTTCCCAGAGAAGAAATGTTTCAAAAAAATAGTTATAGAGCTTTAAATATTTTGTAAATTTACTTAGTTTGATAAAAAATCGTTGAAGCCATTGTGGAAAAAAAAAAGAAAACAGTTGAATAAAGCGGTAGACCGATTTTAACCCGAAACTTCGTGGCACAACTAGAGGTAATTTGAAGACATGCTACAAACTTTGGAATTTAGAATATAACGTTGTTTTTACTTTATCGTTGTGACACACATTCATACCAATTTCTGAATTTCACTTTATTGAATTCAGGGGACCAAAAAATATGTAGTACCGGTGAAAGTTTGAACATCGAAATTTTGACTGGATTTCAATACTTCCTTTTACATTAACTTTTCCTCCGTTCTCATGTCAATATTATGCATTCGAAATTTCATAGCGTATGGATTAATATTGTTTGAGTTATATGTACACGAAAATTCAAAGAAATACAATATATATAACTCTAGTGGACGTTACGCGTAGTTCCCGTTCCCGTGGGAAAACAGATAAAATAGTAGTATGTCACTCTGTTCTGTAGTTTTTGTAAAAATTGGAACATACTGAAACTGTTTATTAGAAATCCTGTTGTGTAAGGAATCTATATCATCTCTTAGCGGAGTGATTAATTCCTTACTGCGGATTAAACAATAGTTTACTTTATCTTACTCTCTTTGCGGTGGGGCTATTTCAACCTTTATCAGCTAACAACCTTTACTGCTGGGTGATGGCAGTAGCACATTTTCTAATTTGGTATTGGAGGTAGTCTTTCTTAGTCTTTCTTTAACAATTTATTTCAAATCATGTTGATCGTGGTACAAATCTTTCCTTTTTCGTTACGTTTCTTAACCAATCGTGCAACGCTTTATTTCAGTAATCTTATTCTTTTCTATAAATCATTTATCGGGTTCATGGTTTATTTTTATCTTTTCCGATTGACTCGGGTGTGCAGCTTTTTCTTTCACTTTATTGTCCCTTCTGCATGATATTACTAATTTTTGTATTCCATAGAAAATCAAATAGTGATTTGTAATTTTTATTGTCCTTATATTTTTATTTTTGTTTATACCCAGAGCAGATTTAACCTTAGTACTATCTCTGACCTCTGTGCAAAACGCCACCCTATTACCGAAATTTTACATAAAATGAGTCCAGTTTCTATATGATACCGGTCTGGACACTAGCCCCGATTGCCCTATCATAAATCCAGCGCTTTTTATATCCCTCATTGGATTCCTTCTTTTAATATTTAAAACATGTATTTAATAAAGATTTCTTAATTTTAGCTCCATTTGCCATCGAACGAAATGGATAACGTTCGATTTCTTAAAATGAACTGATTCTATATTTTAAAAATTATAAGTTAACTTTTACTTTCTGCTCTTCGGCTCAGTGGCCAAGTGATTAATTCAGGCATCGGTAATTTGAACAGTTATAATAAAAAAAGGAGTTTGGTTGATAAAACTATCGTCGCTTGGATAAGAACGAAGTAACCGGCTCCACTAACAATATAATAACAATATAATTGTCACCTTGTGCTAGAAGGTATTTTTGGCTTTAAGGGATGGAGTGTTCTAAACGAGGAACAGAGAACTAAAAGATTTAGCCACAAGGGACGCGGTTGTGATTCCCCTTTAAATATAGTCTATTAACTTTAATATTGCTGCTTTAACTCGGAGCTAGTATAGCTTCCCATTAATTTTTCAAATCGGTTTTTAAGTTTTTTCGTTGCAAAATACAAATAAAAATAAACAAAAATACAAATATTTCCTCTTTATAATATTAGTGTACATTTAAGTGTGAGTGTACTCATTATATAGGCATCAATCCATCTTAGTCAAATTTAAAATTATTTTTAAAATAAAATGTTAAACTTTGCATAAATATTTTCAACAATTTGATCAAATTGTTTCATAGATAAGTTAATCTAATCCAAAATTATAATGTCAACATTAAACTATCAATTAGGTGATGTAAATTAAAATTCTATGAAAAAATGATTACAAACACAAAACACATTATTGAAGTACATCCTTGATAGTCGGGTAAGTTGTACAGTCACTTTTTTGCACCAATTTCCTTGATTATGTATTTTATAATTAAGTATTTCGAATACAAAGTAGTCATCATCAGTATGAATTAGCTAAATCGTAATAATTTTCCGAGAAGATGTTACTCGTTGCTAATTTGGTGACGGTTTGCACAAAGATATTTTAGTTTGCAATTTATACTTTCCAAATCTATCAAATTGCTTCGTCAACTTACCAGTTTCGATTACGATTTATACATAATTTGGCTAATGATATTGAAGTATCACAAAGTTTGGAAGAATTGATAAATCATGTATAGCAAAATACGTTGATATTTAGCATCTACATTTAAAAAATAATAAATTTATATAAAAACGATATTGCATTTCTGTATCGTAAAATAATTTTTTTTCGAAATGAGGCCAAACGAAAAATAATTACTATAATAATATATAGCTACATAATGTGTAAAATAAGTCGAAATTTTAAACGTGAAGAGTTTTTGAAATCGTTAAACATGAAAATTATGTTTAAATAGTTCCTTGAGGTACCATTTTTAGTCGAAAAACACACATGTTTCATCAGTTTTTATCGGTTCATTTGAAAATTAGACAATTTTCTGGACAAAAATATTGTTAAATATCGTTTAAAATGAAGATTATAATAAAAAAGAAAAAGAGTGGTTCATATTTTATTCATTTTGTTATAATATTTGTTCAGATGCGGCTGGTGAAATATTTTCACCGGCAACAAAATTTGAAGTATTTAACGTCCAATATTTAAAAAATACAATGTTGTTGAAAAAATACGTACCGTACACTTTTTAAACAGTTTTCGAAAATCTTTAAAATTAACGAAATTAACGGAGTATAAATAACGAAAAAGAAGTTGACTTTTTGATTAAAAATATAATTACAAAAATTGTATTAAAATAATAAAGTAAATCCTTTCATTTTTGCACTGATTTTGAAAGGTTTGAGCAACTTATTTCTCGTTATACTACATTAGTTTTTGTGCCTCACTTAAAATTTAATTTTATGCTTATTACACAATTTGTAGGTTAGTGTAAGCTTTCGATTTTAATAATATTAAAAGCGATAATATTATGAGATGATGATGTCTGAATCAACTTGATGCCTATAAATACCTAAGTTATCATCTGTTAGACATGTTGAGGTAGGAAGGCTTAACGGAAATACCATTGAATTACTATTAACTAATTTTCGAAATTCTCGAAAAATTTCTACGCTGTTCTCGAGAAAATTACATTATTTCAAAGAAATATCAAGAAAGAAGTATATTATGTATAGCTAGGAAAAAATTGGGGTTCAGGGAAAAGTTTTGATATAGGTTTGATTTTCTCATCCTTTATTTGGGACAAAAATTTGATACTTGATTTTTGGTCACTATTTTCAATTTTTCTTCGCTATATCTCATAAAGGAAGCGTTTTTTCGACAAGCCCATGTAGGAAATGTTGTCTACAAATTAATGTAGGCAACATTTCCTACATTTCTCATACATTACGGTTTTTTGGTAGACTAAGCGTTTCGCCATTAGAGCGTGCCCAAATAATATTTCCATTTCTTTTAGAATTTAAAAATTCATCAATTTATCAGAAATCGCACTTGCTGTGGTACTTACCTGTTGTAATAATTTATTACATTATACAATTTTTATGATATATATGTAACTTGACATTGACCCAAGCAAATTTTAAGAAAAGTCTCCTCTCTCACAGTCTCTCACACACACACACACACACACACACACACATATATATATATATTAATATATATATATATATATATATATATATATATATATATATATATATATATATATATATATATATATATATATATATATATATATATATATATATATATATATATATATATATATATATATATATATATATATATTTCGCGATAAGCTTATTCGCTTATTCTTATTGTATAAATTATAGAAAGTAATGTTTCTATTTATTTCTCCAAGACTTCGTAAACTGTAATGAAACGATGATATTTTTACCCGGGATTGTTTAACCCCTCTCCGACACGCCTACTAGTATGTCCACTTATATTCAGCGATACACAAACCATCTAGTTTCACGTTTTTTAAAACTGAAATAGTGGTTTAACGTTCATTTGTTACTTTCAACTCTAGTACGCGATGTAGGAGTGCTTCACTCGTGAATCTGTATGGGACGATAAAAGTTCAGGAATTCCCAAAAAAGTAATCGCATCTAAATGGTCTTTTTTAAAAACGTAATGAATGAGAAATGTTGGAATGAAATGTCTACTATAATTTTGTACAGAATAGACTTTTGGAAAAACGATTCCTTTCTGATATATAGGACAAAAACTTAAAAAGAGCCACAATTTGATCAAAATGTGCTTAGTCCTCGAATGTAAAGTCCACAAACTTTAAATTCGAGTTTAGTGAACCAAAAAGTATGAAGGGTGACATAATCAAAACTATAACAAAACTTTGCTTTGGAATCCTAATATATTTAGCCTAATACTATTTTATATAAAAATCCTAAATCAGATAAAATCCAGAAAGATCCAATAAAATTATTATTTACGTAATAAATAACGATTAAATTTGTTTTCTTTGAATTGTTGTTTAACATAAATGATGGCAATCATTTTTAATTCATACGATTCCACAGATTTTATTAGCTTCTTGTTATAATAATTTCAAGAAATATTAAGAATTTTTAGATTAGATATTGTTTAAAAAAAAAAATTTTTAAATTCTAGATCATATGATGTTTATTTACCTACAAGATGTGTTTGGCAAATTTTATGTATTAAACATCGTTATAAACAATAACAAATATGTAAATAATTTAATCAGAATAACCGCAATCGAACATGCTGAAATCAATAAATTTAAAATTTGATAAAATTTTAATTAAATTGTTTGCGTAACAAGTGAGATCAACTCGGACAAATAGGATTCCGTTGCCATTTTTATTTTAAAAATTGTGTTTTTATCAACTCGTACAAATAGGATTCCGTTGTCATTTTTATTTTAAAAATTGTGTTTACAATCACTATAAATTACTTTGGGTATATTGGGCGCTGAATAGACTTGAGTGTACAAAAATAGAGCACCGCAATCTGTCAACGAAATTGTGTTTAGAATAGCTTAAATATTAAGGATCCGCATCTTACCGGATCAATTTTTTGTCCAATCATTATTTAGGATCCCAACCTCCTTTTTAGACGGGCTATAATATTTTGAGTTCTTATAAACTTTTGAACTCTAGGAATTTTTTCGAAAATGCTTTGTTCTCGTGCTGTAAGCGATATAAGATCGAAAAAAGTCAAAACTAGCCGTTTTTATGGTTAAACCCGGATTTTACTGAAAATATTCTTTTTTAAGTAGTATTTGTAAAGAGTTATATTTTTTTCAGTACATATGTGGACCAAGCTATTTTTTTCCTGATAGAATTTCGTTTTTTTGATGACAGTTTTTCGAATTTAAAACGCTTGCAACAAGAAAACGATGAAACGATCTTTTTTTTTTATTCTTGATATAATAAAAATACAATAATTCATTAGTCTTAAACCAAAAATTAATATTGGATTGGATTGGAAGCATATCCTTGTGTATATATACCGCGCATATGTATAGTAGATACTGGGTGTTTAGATTACTAACAGCACATGCGGCCTCGGTGTCAACAACGTAAACATTACTGCCAAATGTCAGAATAAGCCTCAAAAATGAAATTGGAAGCCTTGATACTATAGGTGCTTCATGTGCTTCTTATTGATGTTCAAAGTAAAGGTAAACAAGGCTATAGCTGGAGCATTTAGTTCTGTCTACATCTGTCAAATATACATGATACACGTATGCAATAATTACGTTATTTAAGTTTAACAAAGATACATTGGTCTTTAGCAATCCAAGGAAAAATTGATTTCTAATCAAGCTATTTCCAAATTATCGATAAAGAGATTATTCTTTAATTGCAATTACGAATTATATTTGTTTACTGATAATTCGGCGTCATTGTTGGCCAACTAAATAAGACGGTCTAAGCAAATTTTCGGTAGCCTATTGTTATTTAATTTTTGTACGCTTGGGCTTTGCACACCAAGATTGAGTGAACCCCCTGTATTAAAATCGCGCATTAAAAGCAATTTTTTTACATATTTAAACAGCGGTCACGAACTGGGGTACCTTTGAATCTCTAGACTTTTTAATGGGAGCTTCGTTTAGATTTAGTTGACATCCCTTATGAATATCGCATGGCCATCGCCACTATGTAAGCCGCCAAATTTACATCCCTCTGTCTTCAGAAACAATTATGTGTTATATCAAATCAAAATCTGGCATGCTTGAGTATGTCCGGGTGGCTGTTTTTTTTGCATTTTTGAAAGTCTGTGCCCGCTTTCCCCTTATGAAATTGTATACACCAAACGATCCTTTTTCTTATTACCACCTAATCGTTAAAATCTAATAAGTACCCAAGTCGCTAAACAAAATCCTCATTTAGTATGTCTTTGTTTCCTCTGTCTTTCGGAAAATATACTTTTAACTTTTTAATTTATTATCTTCAAATTGAAAAATGGTTGGAATTTATTAACAATTTTAGATTAGAAAAAAATAAAATTTAGCTAAACTATTTAAGTAAAAAATGTATATTCCTAATACGTGATGAGAAAGTAAATCCAACCACGTTACAGGTATGTGTTTTATTCTATTTTCGATGTAGATTTTGATAAAGGGAATTTCATGCTACCATAAAATACCTACAGTTAATTGTTTATCAGTTTTCCTCCAATTTTTTTACATATTTTGTATTTCGCTTTTGCAAGAAAGCATTGATTTTTTTATAAAGAAATTAACACCTAATAAAAAATGACAATGAAATCATTTTTACATTTTCTTTGTATTATTTTATTGAGTCATCATAATAAATCACATAAAAAAACCTCCTACTGTCATAGCTTTCCAATATTTCAATGAAACTAATTGCGGTAAATTAACATTTTTCACCTTATCTTCAATTATATTCACATAATATGCATATAGGCCAGGCACCAAGGCAGCTGTCGTAGACAATTAAGATCTTTCTCTAGCAAGACTGCTAATGAGATGGATCCAAAATATCTAATCTAAACATTCTATATTTATCTGATTACATGCTCTTACAGGTGCAAATTACATTATCAAAGATTCCATCATTGTCCAAACATGAACCCAAAATTATTAAGATAGAACGCCAATCGACAGCATTCTATCAAAAGATCAATTATTATTTTCTATTGTACGTCTAGTTCATTCGAGTCTTATTAAGTGGCCTAATTATGGCTATATTCAACTTAACCTATCATTCACAAAATCGAGATATGCTAGTCAAAAGAGTAGAAATTACTGACTCAGGTGAGAGAAGTATCTACGATGATATCTAATTTGCTATTTCCAGGCCGTATTGTCCCCGTAAATAGATCAGAATGACCGTCATTCAGTACCAGAATTTTACTTACTTGAAAAATAATAAGTAACTGTATTTTGTGAAGAGAAAATACATGTCTAAGCTAACAGAGATAATTAAAGATATAAAGAATTGAACACATTACACATCTACCCAGAATCGAACCTGAAATTTTTCAATTGTTAGTCGATAGTGCTACCAAATCCCCCACAAATGCTTATAGTAGTCAATTTAATTAATTCCAATTACATACAACCTTTCCTCGTAAAATAGGATATTACGAGGTGAGGTTGTATGTAATTTGCGAGAAAATGTGCGAGGTTTAATTGAATTAATATTGTATTTATTAAATATGTTTTCACTATACACGTTTTGATAGTGATTGTTAATGTATTTTTATGAGCATTATTACTATTAGATATTGTTTTTATTTTTACTACGATGAATTATTTATTAATATTTATTGTTTCTAAAACCCATTGGGTTGTCAACCATTGTTATAAACCAGTGGGTTTAATAAACAATAAAAATTAATAAATAATTTATACGTAGTCAACTACAGATATGTTATGTGGAATGTCTTTCCAGTAAATGGTTTAAGACAATCCATCTTCAATAAAATAGTGTTGGTAATAGACGTGCTATCAATTAAAGTACAAATGCAAATTTTTACTTCAATCAAACTAACTTCTAAAAAACTGTTGTGTTAAATTTTAACTTCTAAAAAAACTGATATGTTAATACAACAAAAATTATTAAAAATATCTAACTTGTAGAATCTGACAATCGCACACAAAAATGAAAATTAACTTATGTTCATAATAATAGCACACATAACAAAATGGTTTTTTGTAACAGAGTCCTAAAAATCAAAAAATAAAAACAAAGTAAAACTAAGTTTACATATTATTATTAATAAAATCAAAGGTATATAAAGTTAGCACCACCATGAAGAGAGCTAACAATTTTGATATGAGTTCTGGATTCCTTGGCAGTAAATAAAAAGATCCTGAAATTTTCAAAAATAGTTTTGCAAATTTCTGACACGGAAAAACATTGAAAATGTTGAATTGCAAAGTTCTGGTTGGTGGTTCTGGAGTTCTGATTAGATTTGTGTATATTTGTGCTAAGGAATAATTTTGGGCAGTCTAAATACGCCGAAAATCATTAAACATAGACAACATGCATTGTCGAATACCAAACTACAGACATTCAATCTAATAATATTAGCCAAATCGATTTTTTAAAGCTTATCATTTCTTAGCAATTCCTGAATATTTCTGAGCATCTTAAATGATCTGACCGGAGTTATTTAATTTTTTGTTCAATCTTTTATTCTGTACGAAGCATCTGCATTTTTATAATCGACATATACAATGTGCAAGAGTATATTAAACTCATATCAGAATTATCATTACTCTTCATGGTGCTGGTCTTAATGCCGGTAATTTTTTCGGAATCTTTATGACCGTAACTATTTTTTTTAGCAATCAAAAATTGTTCCTTGGCATGTATGCATAAAGGAACCCCCATCAGAACACCATCACCTCCACAACCAGAATTTTGCAATTAGACACTTAATATTGTCTATATATAAGGATATTCGGCGGTTTTCGAAGTCAAAATTTCAGAACTATGTTTGAAAATTTTATTACTCTTCATTTCAACACAAGGATTCTAAAAATATCATCAGAACTTTTGGAACTCAATGTGTGAATAAGTGTGAAGTTGAAGCACCGCCAACTTCAAGAATCTTTAATAAACGGAACTATTTTTGAAAATTTTTTATTTTGTGCAAAGGAATGAACTCTTTAAGGCGGTGCTAACTTCGTACAGCCTAAATTGAATATGAATAGATTAAAGTTTTATTTTATCTTGTACGTAACGTAAATTTCCTGATAAATTTCAACAATGTATACCAATTACATAAATATTTAAGTATTTTGCAAATTTGCAGTATTCAGTAAACGGATTTTCTTTTACAAAAAAGGTGACGTTAAACAATGTATACAAAACGTGAATGGAAAACAAAAAAAATTAATTCAGTTAGTTAAGTTAGAAAACCTTGAATTACGCGGTGTTTTTGAAATAATTGTTTTCTTATCACACATTTCCTTTAACACAAATTATTTCGAATAGTTTAAAATATTTTCTAATTGTGAAAAATAATTTTTTATTTATTTATTTTAAAATAAAGTTTTGTACCATCGCGTAAACGAACAATGGCTGCTAGAAATACAAGTGTTTTAAATAAACTTGGATTAATTGTGTGGAAAAATTTAATAATTCGTAAACGACATTGGTTATTGACTGTTTTCGAGTTTTTCATGCCAATTGCGTTATTTTTATTGATAATTTGGGTGAATATTGAAAGTAACTTAAATGTTGGTGGTGCATATGATAGACCGAATACGACGTATATGCGTCAATACGATTTGGAAAGTTTAAAATTTACATTAGGTCAAGATACGCATATATTATATGCGAAAAATACACCATTTTATAATGAAATAATGGACAACATTCAAATTAAATTGGGATTAAGTGATTCAAGTAAGTATATATAATCAATAAAACATTATCATTATTCTTTAGAAGTCTTTTTAAAATATTCAGTGTATTCAAAAACGAAATAAGACTTTTATGGATGTTTGGCAAATATAAAAAAATGCTACAAGAATGAAAATTTAGTTCATCATTCCAAATCACCCGTATAAATTACAAACTGCTTCACTAAACTGTTTCTACTCTATTTGTACAATATTTTCCATAAAAAGAACCGACTGAAAAAAATAAACTAAAAAATAATTTTAAATTAACCACTACTATAAAAATGTTCCTTGTAATCAATTTCTTTTTGAACTCGACGCCAAAAATTAATTTTCTAGCTAAGAGTAGAAGTAATTCATTCATTTCAGAATGTATTTTAGTTGTATACAAGCGCTTAAAACTTATGTTTTGGTTTATATATTGAAAAGTCTCGATAACAACTTGAGTGCATTGATATCGAGTTTGGAAAACAACTATGAAGCCGTTCTCTAAAACCATAACCATTTGAGTCGTCAGGTCTATTGTAATGTTTTTCAAACTTTAAAATTTTTTTCAGATTATTTATTTTTACTGTTTTACTAAATTTCCTAATCAAACAATAACTTGTTCTTGTATATGTTCATAAAAGACAAATACGCTTGTAATTAATTACAATTACAAAGAATTTATTACAAAGATGAAAAACCAGAATATTTTTGTTTTACAGAACGTAATATATATTGTTTATTAATCCTTTGATTTTTGATTGGATAACTTCGTCAATTTAAAAATCCACTTTAAGTTTTAAGAGACTGTTCTTCGAAAAAAATCCTGTATAATTAATTGTCTCTAATATTTTTTTATCATTGCAAACTTTAAACAAAACTTTTTTAAATATATTTATCAATCAATCGACAATTTTCCATACAATCAATTCTCAATACAAAGTTTTAACTGATAATTTTTTCTATAATCAGCAAATGACTCGGTAATATTTTATTAATTATATCAGCTTAATAATTTAGTTTTATTAATCTATTCTAAACAATAATTTAATGCCAATTTTATTAATTAGTAATACATATTATTTCAATAAATAAATCAGATATCTTTTTATTTTTAAATAAAAATGAATATTGCAACAGTGTTTATGAATACATATATATATATGTATTATCTCAAGATATAAAACGATAAATGTCTGACTGACTTACATTATTTCAACGCAAAGCCGAATCCGTTTGATTTAGAAGCCTAAAATTTTGCATGAAGATGTCTTCTATGACATAATTGTCACGAAGAAGGGATTTTATGGAAAATCGTCCCTTAAGGGGTTCAAATTTTGATACATCAATCAATTTCATGCCCCAACCGGTTAGTTAAACATTTTGAAATTATGACTAAACGGTCCAAAGAAATAATTATTTAAAATTAAAATTCAGAAAGTGGAAGAGGAGTTTCAAATTTTTAAATTTCGATCAACAAGGTACCGTTCAAACTACTAAGTGACAAAGCTTGAAATTCTGAAAAAGCTTGAAATTCTGAAAAAGCTTGAACTTTTGAACAGGAGTCCCTTTTAACATAAGCAAAGAGTATATCATGAGTATCTAAATGAAACCCACAAAGGGGTGAAGATGGAGTTTAAATTTGAATATGTCCATTTTGTTCTATTGTAATTGAACTAAATTAAGAAAGAATTCCTTGAAATTCAACTTCCAAAGGGGTTACCGGTTGGTAATTAGGGTAATCGCTGGAACTAATAAATCTATACGAACAAATATACGGTTTTTACTTTGAAATTTTAATATTTATAATTTAAGAAAAAAATACACTGCTTGGTCTCTATATCAACATATGCTGCCCGAACAGCGTGAAATACTTGAAAATATTCTACGTCATAAAATATAATAGAATATCCGTGGAAAGATACATATAATATGTTTTATAAATTAGCCAAATTTGGATAATTAATGTTAATAATTATAAAGTTTTAATTAAGTGTACTTACTTATTTAAGCACGATATATTATTGAATATATGTTATAATTTTATCACCTATAACTTCAATTTATAAGTGTTTTGGCCACTCACTAATTTCTTACTAATTATTATTTAATTAATTAATTTAATTATGATTACTTACTAATACCCGAACGAAGCCAAAGTGCATATTTCTAGTAGATACTTATTTATGTGTTTATCAGGAAAACTTATGGCGAATCTAAGCAGTTGACGGGAAAAAATTGGACGACAAAAATTTGACGTCATTTTTTTTTTTTTGCTATTAAGGAAACAAAGTTGACTTCATTTTCATGCGATTTTCTGTTAAAATTCATTTTCTCTCCATATCAGTAATATAAAAGTACATCTTCATGCAGAATTTCATCAAAATCGGATAAATAATTCACAATATATTGGCATTTATGCTAAAATGACCAATGTCGAATATATTTACATAAAAAGCAATATCTCTGGAACGGCTTGATCGATAGAATTTGGATTTGATACTTTACGCTCACTTTGTGAGTGGATTCAAAAATCTCGTACAGAATTTGAAATAAGTGCACTCAACTGTTTGCATCTGTGTAAGTGCACTCAAAGTAAGTACACTCTATAAGTGATATCAAGCCTCTATTTAATATTTAATTAATTGTTTATTATTAAGAATATGGGTGTTTTTTGGCTTTTGTTTATAGTTTTTTTTTTCTCAACAAAAAACGTTTGGACCGATTTTGCTAACAAATCATTCAGTTTTAAGTTACATCAGTCGAAAAACTACGAACCCAAATACATACTCACGTATATACACAAAAAAAGTTGACTTTAGATTTACACAATCGACCCCAATAGTAAAACTTTCTATTGGGAAGTTCGTAATAATGTGGTAGTAGGAATAATAGTAGGCCGACAACCATTCAATTTTATTTGCTGATACCATGTCAATTACTTCTAACTGTAATCCAAGGAGGATTAACGGGTTCGAATATACAGATTCAGACTTTTGGAAACATGCTTTTCGTTTCAAAAAAACAAAGTAGATCTGAAAGTTGATATTACTAGTCATTTTCAACTTAAAAATAAATATTACTATTGAACTCTCCGCTAAAAATGCTAGAACTTTTAGCAGAGGCCGAAGAGTTCGTTTCTTTGATCTCGTGAAACTTTGTAGAAATACTAATCAAATTTGAAAAATAATTTTTTTATTTTACTGATTATGTGTAAAATAAAAAAAGGTCGGCAATAAACTATCTAACAATACGCTACAGCTGTTTGATGTCGTCGTATTATACCAGTTTTTGTCAATAAACTTCAATAAATATTTACACAAAAACAATTTCATTACGAACATAGACGGTTATTGTTCGTGTATAACGTTGCTAAAAAATAAAGCTATCTAATTGTAAAAATAAGAGCGAATGAATATTAGGACCTCAGAGGTATTAACGATTGAATAGGCTTTAAAACGAATGGAAGCTTAGTGTTTTAGGCCACGTGATATAAACATACAAATTTCGAATTTTAATTTTATGATAATAAATTAATCATGTACTATTATGACTTAAATTTAAAATATTTTAAAAATATTTCTATATAAATTTTAATTTTTGTAAAATTTCATGCTTTGTTTGTCACTACCGAAAGTATCCTAGTATTCTACAGCAATCTCAATGAAATCATGGTTTTTTATAACTATTTTATTTGTTACAATTCGATTGTCATAAACCATCATAGCTCCACTCATAACGGCCGCAGCGTATTGTTTGATTGCTTAAATTCCTCCTTAATAAATAAGCTATAAAATAATTTTTAATTCTGATAAGCACTTTTCTGCAAATATTTGGGCTGAAACAAACAATATTTTGCCATAAATATAGCCATAAACATTATGCCACCCATTGCGATACTTTTATTTAGTTATATCATATTTTCAGTCGGTAAACAGATGGGTGATGGATGTTTGTTATACATATATTAGACTATTATATTTTTTACTTAAACCAAATAAAATTTTGTTTGATTAAAAGTAAAAAATTTTTCTAACTCGAACTTTTCTCAAATCAAAGCTGTTTTAAACCTATATAAAAAGAACTAAACCAATATAAAGCATGAGACTTTAATCATAAATATGTTTAATACTTCAGAATTTCATGAATACGAAGATGAGAAAACTATGATAGCGGATTATAACACAATGGCAAAGAATTCAAGTTATAAGTATACAGAATTTTTTGCCATTATATTCGAGGAAGAAGAAAATGATGACGTTAAACCAAAACATTTGAAATATACCTTACGTTCAACCAGATCGTTTAATACTAAAGTATTATTTCCAGACTTTGAAACACCAATCTCCAACGAAGGTTATTCAGACACAGAATGTAAGTAACACAATTATATTTTATTTCTTTTTTATCGAATTTTCGCATAACAAAATCTATAACTACACACGTAAGATTTTTAAAGGTAATCGGTAACTAGTAGCTACTTAACGATATACGAAATTTGTAATACTCACGTCTCATTACCAAGATAAAAACATAGACCATTTATCAAGCTTAATTGGTTTACCTATATTTTAAAATATCGCAATCGAGAGAACCAATAAGTTAGAAAATTTATAATTACGAAGCTCCTGATGGCCCAAAATACAGTAAATTTTCTAAATGTGGTAAACGTGAATATTAAATTTCTTCAAAATCGGAAAACACGTTCGAAAGTAACATTGTAACAATCATTCATAGATACAGACAAACTTAATGCAAAAACGTCTTATTAGAAAATTAGACATTTACAAATTATGTAGATTTGACAATTATTTTTTGAAAAAAAAAGTAGTGCAGAAAGATATATACCAGTTGATTAACAAATAAGCTTGATAATTTTCATTTCTTAGAGTTCACTTTGTAGCTAAATGTTTGTGGCAATCCTGCTTTGTCAACTATTTTTACATTCATCTTAATTTCACCGGTCAGCTCAATGCATAAGTCCATCTATTTCTCGCTATAAGTGTTCTTGTATTTTGAAATAGTAAGTACTGTCATGAAAACTATCACCTCAATTTTTCAGACCTGTTACAGACTTGTAATATTCAATAACAAATACAAAATTGCAACATTGGATCAACGAGTTGTAGATTTTCTGAAAAAGTACCAATTGCATCAACCCAGCATATAATATTTTTACTTTTTACTAATTTAATTATTCTGTTTTAAGCGCCATATGTGTATGGAGGATTTTTATTACTTCAAATGCTGATTGATTCAACTTACATTGAAATAATAGCGAATAAGGCAACGTTACCATTTAAGGTAAGTCATTAAACAAGGATTAGCATTAACGATATCAGGTGACATGCAGTTTTTTGGTAACTAACAATCAGAGTAAAAACGATATTGTAGTATATAAATAATATTTTGTGAGCACCATTAAAGCTGCAGTCAAAAACTTGAGACTAACGCGTCTTAGGAATTCACGTATTTCTAACGAAATTAAAACGTATGATAATGAAGTCAAATTATGAAAACAAGCATCTGCAAACTGCTGGGAATCAGTGACCAAAAAATTATTGTCACCAGAGTTTAGACTTGCAAACTTGATAGCACAAACTAAATTTTGGTTTAGGGGTTCAAAGCGTTTGTTCATCTGTCCGTCATTCCGTCTTTAAGATAACTAAAATACGAAAAAAGATGCCTTACTGAAATTTTAATGGAGTAAACTGAATACAAGACTCAATTTTTAAACCATAAAGAATACAAGAAAATTCAAATACAGATGTTGGATTTTTTAAAACAAACAACATTTTTTCATTAATTGTTTTGGATCGCAACGATTTCAGCCCAAATTACGAGTAGCAAATAAACACATCTATAATAATTGCAATACATACTATAATTATATATGAATTTATAACTGTATAATTGCATATTTAGTACCTAAACACGTCCAATTCAGGTATTGAGTTCGGCCTGTCAGCTGGAATTTTAAATTCTAATTGACGTAACAATCACATACACACGTTCAGTTTGATGTGTCAATTCGATGAAGCAACTCCAAAATTTGGCTGTGCTTGTGTTTTGGATATAACAACTTAATAATGTTATCGGGCGATGAGTTATTTATTACTGATATATAGTGCAGTGGTTTTTGTAATTGAGAATAAAGATCACGTGAATTGAAGCAGAATGTGTAGGGTAAAAACTACCTTTTAAAGCTAGCCTTGTACTGCCATATTAACCTTTTAAAAGAGTGTCGATTTCACACCAAAAAATAGGGGGAGGAGACAGTTGTTGCTAGACAGGCATCAATCACTGGTGTGCATGTGTAGGACAGCTGATTTGAGGAATATCTATCATGCCATCAGTTCAAATTTCTGGCTGGAGCTCATACCATTTGAACAAACTTTTGCATATACACACAGTCAATTGGGATTGTCAATATTTTAAAAATGTGTGTAAAAAGATACAAAAAAATGGTTTGTTTAATTGAATTTTCTTGTATAATTAAATCATATAAGGAAAAAAATAATATAAATAGAAATTTGTATCAACTCAACCAAAACTGGTACTCAACCAAAATATGTTTTCTTTTGTAAAATAATAGCCCAGTAACAAATACATATTGGCCTTTCATTTTCTCACGCGAAGTAAACCTTAATAGGGATTGTGCTGTTATGTTAAATTAACTCGTATATTTGTTTTAGTTGATGTTGCAAGGTATTCCATTACCACCATATGGATCAACAATCACTTTAGACTTATTAAATCAAATTTATTATTATATATTGCCTTTGTTGACAACAATGAGTTTTGTATTTTTATGTCCATCATTGTTAACACGAGTGGTTGAAGAAAAAGAAACTGGTATTAAAGTATGTATTAAATATTTTTTCATTAAAGTATGTGTATTAAAAATTTCGAAATTCTCTACAAGATCCTCTTTTGTAGATAATTAAATTTTATGGTTTATTCAAAAAATTAAAAAAACATTTTTAATGCCAAAAATGTTGAAACAAACAGTAAAAAAAAATTGATGCATGCAAGAAATCCAAAAGTAGTTAAACACTTTTTAAATGATTTTGATTATTTCGAACAAGATTCGTTTTCGAACTTTATATTTATGATTTTTAGAAATAATCATAGAAATACAAAATTAATTATTATGTGTATTGCACTATACTGTTTTGAACTATTGTTGGTTTTACGAAATACTATGTTTTCATGCTATAAGCGATTGAAGTTTAAAAAACAATCAGGCACAAAAAAAATTGCCATATACTAGTGGTTATATTTTGGTTAATTATTAACCAAAACAATTTTTGAACTAGTATTTTAAAACGACATTTTTTCTTATATTTTTCCAATACTGCAATACCTATCTCTGACTTAAAGTTGAAAATGTGTAGTTAAATTTGTTTAGTTGACACTTATCCCTTATTTGAATTTTCCCAAAGAAATATTTTACATAAAAGTAAGTAGCAGACCTTAAAATGATCTGTGAATACTAAGTTTGAACAAAATAATTTGAACTATTTTCTAGAAAAATGTTTAAAAAAAACATGAAAACTACACGATAAAAGAGGAACATTCTATAGTCTGTTTTTATTCAAAAGCTTTGCAATACAGCTAGAGATGATTAGACAGCAGTATGTCGAGTTTGGTGAATTTTGAATAAAGAGTTCTATACGACATCGCGATCAGGAGACCTCAAAGCATGTATTTTTGGTGAAAACTCGATATAGAAATTTTGAAAAGATGTTTCCTTTTACTAATATTGTAAAAAAAAATAAAAAATATAGACAGAAAAGCCAAAATACCAAAAATTGGAATTTTGGCATATTTTTAAACATAAAAAAATGTTTTTAAACTTTTTAAATGAATCATTTTGATAGAAAATTCACTTATTTGCGATTAATTTGAATAATGTCGAAATTTTGCTGCATTTGCTAGTATATTGAAAAAATTGAAAAGTCTGCATTTTCATCCCTCCCATTCAATTCCACTCTCTTAATTTAAAGCACATCTACAAGTAGTTTCTAATAAAGAACCCATTAATCGATTCTTATTATAAAATCCCGAAAACATCTTAGTTCCTTATCTGCCTATTTTTTAAGGCCATAATCAATAATCACCAAATCGACTAATGTAGTAATCAAGTATGAAATAATGTAGAGATTGTCATTTAGGTTAGAAAAAACATTGAAAATTGATTCCACTTATAAGTATGTAATTTTTTATTGTTTATTTAGGAACTCATGAAATTAATGGGCTTAAAACAATGGATGTTATGGATAGGATGGGTTATAAATTCATTACTAATAAATGTATTTTCAATAACAATTATTACGATTATTTTAAAAGTGGTATGGTCAGAAGAAAATGGTGCAGTTTTACCAGAAACAGATTCATTTTTATTGTGGATATTTTTATTTTTATATGTTGTATCTGGCATTTGTTTTTGTTTCTTTTTGTCTACATTGTTTAATAAACGTGAGTAATGATTAATAACATAAGATCGATACCAAAACCGACGATAATTCGACTATATAGATCTTTCATAGATATTTTTGATTTTTATCAATATTTAAAAGTTTCTGCCTGTATAGATCTTTAGAGCAGGGTTGATAATTTTTGAAAACAAAAAAATTATAGTATTATGAAACCCATTAGAGGTCGGCAAGTAGAAGGGGTGAGTTTTTAAGGATAAAACACGGTTTTTTATTACCGGCAAAACTGCAAGTCGTTTGGAAAAAAGTTAAATAGCAAAGTTGTAAGTAATAAAAAGATCTGCAACTTTTATATGACACTTTTTGAAAATGCATGTGAAAAATTGAAATAACCTTCTTATTTCTATCTTTTACAAAATTGTTTTTCCACGAAATTTGGTGAAAACTGCCCTTTTTATGTTCCAAATACACTGAAACTTTTTTGATTTAAATTATTTATTTTTTCGCACACTAATTTTCAATCGACAAATTTTGAGGATATGTAAAAAAAGTGTAAATACAAAAGTTGTAGATCTTTTTATTACCTACAACTTTATCATTTAACTTTTTTTCATAGGACTTATATCTTATATTTTTTCCATAAGTCGTATTTTTGCCGGAAATCGAGATAAACCTTGTTTTACACTTAAAAACTCACCACTTTCACTTCCCGATCTCAGATCACCCATAATTATTTTTCTCTCATTTTTATATATTCTCTTCAAACAAACAGTAGCTGGAATACACATTTGGCTAGTTTTGACCAAAAAAATAATTGACAAAATTATATACATATAATAGCTTTTAAAATAAAACATCGAAATTTAGAAACTTTGCAATAAAATCTATCATTCCGTCCTCAGTGACTTTATATCACAGCGACGGGAGACTGCGACAAGCGACGAGGAGATGTGTCTCAGGAATGTACCATCAGTACGTGATAATGTCATCGCCTTATTGCACGTTCATGTCGCTTTGATATGAATTCACCATACCATAGTTCAACTTAGTCTGGTTTACTTATTCAACTCGTTTACTTAAGTCAACTTATTACCAACGCAAGAATATTGTACACTAATTATATTTGTTTTTACAGCAACCATTGCTCAAGGTGTTGGTGTCGCTATTTGGATTATGTCTTTTTTTCTATTACAATCAACAGCCAGAAATCCTCAAACAAGCATTCTTGCTAAAGTTTTCTTTTCTTTATTACCAAATGTGAGCGTTATATTTGGATATAATGCGATTTCAAATTTGGAAGTCAATGGTGATAGTAAGTTAATTATAAATTATTTAAATACTTTCATACATTAAATTTTCAAATTTATTCCAAATTGGATGATGAACTTCGGATATCATTAATCTTTTTGTTAACTAAGCACAAATACCTACGTCTTTTTCCTTCGAATTTTTTTCCCAAGTTTCAGCACCTAGTCTTCCGTTTTCAATCTGTACATGTCAAGTTTGAATTACACTTGGATAACCATTTTTCATCTTAAAACGAAATGTTCTTGAAATTGTATGCATCCAATTTACGCTTTTATTGGAGTTGGAAAGCCCTACAAAAATATAAAAAACCATTGGTAAGGATAGCTGGCACCCGATACTAATGAGCAAATGCCTCTAGAATATCACTGAGGTAGTGATTCGGTACAGGATGTAATACTTAGATGCAGTACATAAATGATTTAAATAAAAGCTGTAAAATTACAAAAGTCAAAAAAGTTAAGTTACCCAATTGAATCGATGCAAGATTGAAAACCAAAGAAAAATTCATTTATCAATCTAAATATAATTATAATTAAAATTTAAATCGACTATTTGTTATCGATTCAACTGAGAAGTCTAATTTGTAGGGAGACATATCCTTACAGCATAAATAAGTATATATAAATCTATTCTTAATACAACTGTGCGAAGAACATTGAAAGTTACTCAGCAAACAAATAGTCCTTGTCTATAATTAATTTTCAAAAAATGGAAAATCGTGTCCAAGGCTCACACCAAAACTTCATCTAATGAATATGGACAAATATTTAATAAATGCTTTTTTACTGCAGTCACTCTATCAAAGCTCTATCTATCACTCTCGATTATACAACTTATTGTTTTACAATTTGCAAACTGATTATAAAGACGAATTGTCTGATTACGAGGTCCAAGATCCATACATTTGTAACTGCAACAGAGGTGCAAATACTACGCTGTTGTCTTATAAAATACTGACTTTATTTGAAATAAAATAATTTTTATTCTTAGAAAAAAATTTTACAATAAATTTATAAATATGTTTTTGCAACTGTCTAGAGATATTTCAAGTCTTGATATTTTATATAAGTTAATTTTTCCCGATAATTTCAAACCTTTGCCGCTCAAGCCGCTGGCTCCAGAACAGTTAATAATTAGATAATAGCCAGATTATCAGATCGAATTTATTTTTATTTTCTCACATGTATATTCCTAATATATATATAATATATATGCAATCGATATTCCACTTCATTAATTCATATTACCTATGGATATTTAAATATGAACTGTTAAAGAACTCGCAATGATGCCGTACGAATTTAAAACAAAAGATTAAGCAAACTAACATAATTAAATAAATGTGTATTATAGAAAACGGATTACAATGGTCAACATTATTTGAAACAAGTGATTCCAGCGACATGTCAATGGGTGCCGTCTATGGAATGTTAATATTTGATATAATATTCTATTCATTGTTAACATGGTATATTGATAATATCAAACCAGGACAATTTGGTATTGCACGACCATATTATTTTCCATTTACAGTAAGTACTGAAAAATTAATATTAACGTTCTCTATATGGTTAATCATTAACGTGTTGTAAATTAATATTTTTTCTCCAAACACATAAGGGGACTCTTCATTATAGCCGTTTAAATTGAAATGAGGCTGCATTCCTCATTTACGCATTTGATCAATTATATAGAATGAGAGCAATAATTGGGTTATTAGTAATAAAACATTGAAGTAAAAAAAAAAAAAAAAAAACTAATAATTTTTTTCTACATATTAGTGATTTCTCCTCAAAAGTCAAAAAAACATTCGTTTTATAAAAGAAATCGGAGGTATATAATGGGTCAGAGTACATTAGTTTTAGTCTTATGTTTGTAATGCTAGAAAATATTGAAATTACAAACAAAATTTTGGCATCGTTCTTCATAGAATCACCTAATTAGTCCATTTCCGCATGAATGTCCGTCATCAGGATAACTAAAAAACGAAAAGAGATACATAGCAAGTTGAAATTTAGGTGACGTATATTACACATAAAAAGTGAGCTCAAGTTCGAGAATGAGCAAAATCGGTCCACTGGATCTAATAGATCTAGGACGTAACTTTTAAACCATAAATTTTGTTGTAACATTCTTTTGTAAATTGTTTAAATAAGCCAATTTTTCAGCTCAAAATTAGCTAACTTCAAGTATTTGTAATACTCATTATTATCATTCTACTCGACAGGGTATATTAATTTTAGTCTAAAGTTTGTAACGCTATCTAATATTGACCTCACAAACAAAATGTTGGTATATGTGTTCATAGAAACACCTAATTAATCCATTTCCGACTATCCGACCGCCCGTCATCACGATAACTCAAAAAACAAAAAAAACTAGCGAATTTTGGTGACATATTTTAAACATAAAATGTTAGTTTAAATTCGTGAATGAGTAAAATCGGTCCATTAGGTCCAATGGTTCCTTGACTTTTAAACTATAAAAGATAGAAGAAAAGTTCAAATACAAAAAATGTTTATTTTTTTATACTTTTGTTTGAAACATTTTTTCGTAAAATAATTTTACTCCTTTACAATTTTACCTCAAATTTGGCTAATAAACACATATAGATAATAACAATATATATTATTATTATCAAGTATATATAACTGTATAGATTATATATTTATAGTATTTTATGAATGCTACTTTAAAATAATCCAAACAATGGAATTCAATCATATCTAGAGTATCTAAACGATGAACTCTGTTAGTTGTTATCTTCACTTGTTAGAGAGGAGATAGTGTAACTTTCCAACGGTGAAAGAATTTTTCATATCGGCCCAGTAGTTTTTAAGTTTATTCGTTACATATAAAAATACATAAAAAAATACAAATGTTACCTCTTTAAAATATTAGTATAGATAAGTGTATGGACTGCATATTTATAAAATCATAAATTTAATGTTCTTTTTAATGTATCCTATATCACTTTTAGCAATTTTTTGCGATATTATAAATTTTCAAATAAACGATTTCTTAGTGTCGAAACCCTTTGTTAATATCAGTTTTTAGAAGTTTCATCAAAAATATTTATTTTCGTTTGGACATTTCATCACCCATAATTAATGGTTTCGATATTTTCAACCGTTAACAGATTTATTGATTTTCTACAGTAACTAGTATTTGTTACTCCTTAAGTATTACTTTGATTAATTCCATTATATTTAAAATGTTGTGCCAGAGTGGAACCACATTTCAACCGATTTTGCCTTCTTTTACGGGCACCGAATAACGTTATCTATACAATTTAAAAATTGGATAATTTTTTATCGTTTATATAAATAAATAAAAAAACACCTTAGTGTTTTGTTCTGTAGATTTCAATATGTGAAATATTAATTTTATTATTTTAAAGGTAATATTGGCAAAATATATTAGTGGTTTTGTTGTCTATAATTAAGTATTTTTATGTGTCTGCGTATTGAGCTAGTATGTGTGAACGCGCTTAGTATACTACACCATGCTGGTACAACTTTACAAAATTATTGTAATTTCAAATGAAGTATGTAGTCAAAACTGTTTAAGAACGCTGTAATTTTTTAACACACAGAAATGGTTATTGCATTTCATAACTCATTGTATTTTCTAAAAAAAACCAATTTCCCAATAATGTATTTGCAAATATCGGCTCTTAGCCAGTATGTTAAATTAAGAATTATTAATTACAGAAATCGTTCTGGGTATCATCGAAAGAGATAGATGACTATCCAACAGATTCCAATAATAACGAACAATCAGCAAATTCAAATTATGAAGAACCGCCAAGAAATTTAACAGCTGGAATTAAAATAAACAATTTACGTAAAACATATAACAATGTAAAAGCTGTTGATGGTCTAACAATGAACTTTTTTAATGGTGAAATCACTGCATTGTTAGGACATAATGGTGCTGGCAAGACTACAACAATGTCAATATTAACTGGAATGTTTTCACCAACAAGTGGTCATGTTTCAATACATGATTATAATATAAAAACTCAAATGGGTAATGTTCGTAATATATTAGGATTATGCCCGCAACATAATATGTTATTTACGGATTTAAATGTACAGGAGCATTTAATATTCTTTGCAAAGGTTAGTATTACAGATGCGATAGGCTTAGAATTCACAAGTTTTTTATTTGTCCTTCTAATAAGAAGACATGTAAATAATTAATTCAAAACGATGAGACACTGACTGAGTCTGAGGTTACAGAACTATTCTTAACTAAACCTTTTTTCCAAATTATTCCGATTCATTGATATTTTCTTTAAAAAAATTCTAAAATTATCATATTGTCAATCCAAGAAGTAAATACTTTACTGCGTTTAAAATCACTGCTCCAATCCAAGCTTTTTATGTATTTCTGGCTCTTGAATCAAAATTTTGAGGATGAGCTGAATTCTCAATTATTTTTTTCGTTTCAAAGGTCTTAGAAATAATTTTTGGTTTTCGAAAAATTTGTCTTTTCTTAGTTTGAAAAAATTTGGAAAAACTTTTTTCTCAATATTCCAGTACTGTTTCCATCAGGGAAATTATAATATTTATACAAATTAATGAAAAATAATTGGAAAAATGCGCTTTATCCCCATTATATAAACATGATAACCCATAGTCTATTTGTTAAGTCCATAAATACTACGAACTCTTGACTTATAATATGGATTATATTCATATTTTTACAAAGGTTAATATTAACTTCACTAAAATTTTATAGTTAAAAGGCAAAACACACCGAGAGGCAACAGAAGAAGCAAAAAATTTACTTAATATTTTAAATTTATCAAATAAACGAAATAATTTAACGAAAACCTTGTCTGGGGGCATGAAACGTAAATTATCACTTGGTATTGCATTAGTTGGTGATTCAGAAGTGCTAATGTTAGATGAACCTACATCTGGTATGGATCCAGAAGCAAGGCGCGAAGTCTGGGATTTATTATTGGTAAATATATAATTCCTATTTTATAAACTATAAAATACTAGTAGATACGACATGTATACTAGTAGACGACATGACGATTTTTCACCGATCCGTAATTTTTAAATTTTATATTTTTGTAATGAAGATATTATATTTCTGTAATGAAGATGCTTTCATAGGCATCGAGTTCGGTAAAGTTGGGTGCCGATTAAAAAAATTTCAAATTGGATATGTAAATTTTGTGGATATTTTTAATAACGTTTTATCGCCTTCTTTCTAAAATATATTGGACAAATTGATATAAAATTCAAAGAATACATGACAGTAGAATATATCAATAATGCGTAGCACCTCGAATTTTAGAAAATAATCAGAAAATTGATAAATCACTAATACGTGGTTGAGTTTTATATTAAGATAACATAAGACATAAGACATAAATGATAAAACGGGGCAGTTATTGTCACTTAATTGACTAATCGTTTGTTAGTGATACAATGACGTCACCAGAGGCTTGTTGAGATTAAACCGACAAAACCCATCTATGCGTAAAAAAATTTTTCATAAATAATTTCAGCCTAAAACATACACACTTCAAGCGAAAATAATTTCAAGCTATTAAACATATCACTTTTATTTAATTAATTTTATCCATATCCAAATTTGTTTCTAATATATTGAATCATTTATTAGGGTTTACGTAGTTTCAATAAAGTAATTGTAATAACAACACATTTTATGGAAGAAGCCGATGTCTTAGGTGATCGTATTGCAATTATGGATCATGGAAAATTACAATGTTATGGAACATCAATGTTCTTAAAACGTAAATATGGTGCTGGCTATCAATTATCGTTGATGAAAGTTGATGAACATACAAATGTTAAAAAAATTCAATCAATTGTTAAATCACAAATACCAGATGCCACGTTAAAACATGAAAATGCTGGATTAATTACATTCACATTACCCACAAATGATAATGGTAAATTTCCAAAATTATTTCATACATTGGAAACTTCTAAAAGCGAATTACATATTAGTGGAATTGGTTTATCTATTACCACTTTGGAGGATGTATTTTTAAGGTAATATATTATACATGCATGATACCTAATCTTTACGAATATGCACCATGTGTATTCGCACAGAAATGAATGTGCAAAAAATAAAAGTTAATAATTAATTGTTTAATAGAAACTTGTTAAAAACATTCATATATACAAAACATGTCAAAGTAGAGATAAAGTTGGTTTGAAGGACTTATTCGATAGTGCCAAATATATTATGAAGTCTGAGACAAGTTTTCTGCCCTGTATCAAAACGATTTTATAAGCTTTTTTTAATATCTTGCTAAGAGCATTTCTGATCTTTACAGAGCTCTTAATTAACCCAATATCCATTTGAGCCTGTCTATTTCATTCCCCGCCGAAAATGCTGTTTGTGATCACCAATTTATATAATATTGAGTACGGATTAAGACTTGCTGTAATTTATGTTATATTTAAAAATGGGTTTTGAAAACCGATTATTCCATTTTGTCCAGTTTTTTTTAAACTTAAACACTATAGAAATTTCAAGTTTATTTTTTTCCTGGTTTTGAATTATTATGCTTATGGATTATATTGCATTCCTTAATTATAAGCACTACAAATAGTAAATTCAATTTAATATGCCTTTATTTATTTCATACACAGTGTAACCACACTGTTAGTTTGAAATAAAAAATTCGATTTAATTAATTTATATACTCAAAATATACCACTCAAAGAACAATCTCAATTGGTATAATAATTGAGTTTAAGCTACCGTTTTTTGGCCAACTCTGATGAAATTAATATAAATTTAATCAAAGCAGGCTATGAAATAACGGCTGAAATTTATTCAATGTGATAAATCTCTTCGAATCGTAACTATTCATGGGTACATTAATTAATAATTTATATCATTTTACCTACTTCGAACTACGAGGGTGTTTACACTTGAGCCGAAATGTACTATCATAGAAGACAGACGTAAAAAATTTTTTACTAAACGCGAGAAATATTCCCTTAAAATGAAGAAAGCGAAAGGCAAGTTTGAGCACCGAAACGATATTTAAAAAATTTTACAGGATTTGCAAGGAACTCTTACACAATGTACTTCTCATAAAATAAACATAATTTAAATCCTAAATATGAACACAAGAAACAACTTACATATTTTAATATCTTTTTTTTTTGTATTATTAACACAATATATAGGTATACAGAAGTATAAATAACATTTGCACCTCACTAGATTAAACGTCTAATGTAAGAATTGACAGCATTACACACCTGCCGGAAATCGAACCGGGACTTTCTAGTTATTCGGAATACCTTGGTAATCAGCTACGGATGTAATTTGGATAAAATTTTCAAATCAACCAATTTTGTATGTTTATATACAATGTGGATTGTATGTAAAAATAGAAAATAAATTTTATTTGCGTATTTTTTGCATACGTTCGAGCAACTGTCAGATAAGACAGAGACTAGCAATTAAAACTTCCCGGGTTCGATTCCCGGTAAATGAGTAATATTTTCAATTCTTACTAGATTTTACTTTAATAAATACTTTGATTTGATTAATAAACTTTAATATAGTTTTTTTTATTCTTTGCACTTATTTTTCATTATTGTGCCTTAAATGATCGTGAAACACAAAAATACTTTCAATGATTTTTCTTTAATTAGAGTGGGAGAGATTCTCGACGAAAAACAAAATCATTCACAAAATCAAAATTACTTACATGGAAATGGAGGTGGTGATTCTGAAAATGGAAGTCGTCAAGGTATTAAAAAATATTATTTTATTTTCTTTTTGTAATAAACTGTACCCCCAAAAAGTTGGCATGGAATTATAAGAATTGCCAATTTTTCTCAATTGCTCCTAATTGCTCACTATTTGCTCAATTAAAATCCGCAATTGCTCACATTAATAATTAATTATTTAATTAGTTATAAACAAAACAAAATACAAAACGATTTTTCTCATTTACGTGAAGACCGCTCAATTTTTCTTATAAATCTTTTCTCTTATCAATTGCTCACTATTTGCTCACCTCAGTGTTATGCAAATTTTTAGTTAATTTCTTTACTTTTTTATAATTAATTAAAAGTAATTATTGCGATTTTAAATGGTGACGTTTATTTATGCGCATGCGCAGAAGATATCTCCGTCCAGTCACGTCACCATTTAAAATCGCAATAATTACTTTTAATTAATTATAAAAAATTAAAGAAATTAACTAAAAATTTGCATAACACTGAGGTGAGCAAATAGTGAGCAATTGATAAGAGAAAAGATTTATAAGAAAAATTGAGCGGTCTTCACGTAAATGAGAAAAATCGTTTTGTATTTTGTTTTGTTTATAACTAATTAAATAATTAATTATTAATGTGAGCAATTGCGGATTTTAATTGAGCAAATAGTGAGCAATTAGGAGCAATTGAGAAAAATTGGCAATTCTTATAATTCCATGCCAACTTTTTGGGGCTATAAACTGTGTATTCAATTTTTGATATTTAATTTTAGATCTTTTATCAAAGCGAAGAAATGAAGGACTGATACTTGAAATTAATCGTATGAAAATATTATTAGTCAAAAAATTCTTATTTAATAAACGAAAGTATCTTCAATGTTTAATATTTGTAAGTTTTATTTGTAATTTGTAATTTTATTTGACTTCTTAAACTTATTTTCTTGTTTTATGAGTATTTGAGCAAAGTTTGTTTACCTCATGCTATACAAATAGTTGAGTAAAATTGTTTTTAGCCTAAAAGTATGCGTAACAAAAGATTTTTGGATGAATTTTTATGTAAAATAATGGGCACAATGGGAAATGGTCCGGGATAAAACAAGGGCATATTATAATCAGACTGGCAACGTTCGCTAATATGAGCTTCATTGTCTTCTTTATCGACTCCAGCACTAGAACTATGGGCCCAACCATACATTACAGAGCACTCTTCCTTCTTTTGACTGCGAGGATAAATACCCACAGTAGATGCAAACGCAATTGTCTTCGTCTTCTTCATTTGTTGAATCAGTGTCCGTCTCACTATCTTTACTGGGCTTCCTAGTTTTATTTTTACCATTTGTTTTACTTTTTCTTCTCTTTGAAACTTTTAGTGTCAGGGTGGTATAGTATCCCGTTGTGTCCACACAGTTTTGCCCCAACATGTATATTTTCAAAATAAAAAATTAGCTTTGTTCACATCAAAACACAACGTATTTTGTCACTACACTTCATTAATTTATAAACAAATACAGTTTTTTGTCCACATAACCATAGAACGCAACAACAAGTTTGTCTCAATTGACTGACTTGAGGTGACTGAAGTTTGTTCGAATGGCGGGTGCAATTGCTGGTACTGTTGTGTGTTTGAGTAACGCACACCAGCTCATTTCCAATTTTGCTCCGAAACGCTTTTTGCTTCGATAATCCCTAGTATGTAAATATTGGCATTAAATTTAAAAATATGAATAATTGCGTTTCGTGAAAATTAATTTTATTTTAGCCTCCTCGATTTTTTAAAGCTTTATTTGCTCATCGAATGAACTATCGTTCATGTTTTAACTCGTAATTCAATTCGCCTCACCATTAAATATAAATTATTTTTTTAGTTCTTGATTCCAATAGTTATGTCATGGTTTTCAATGATATTCGTTAAACAAGCTACGGAAACAAGGTATTTATCAATGCCGCCATTAGATCTAACATTGGATAAATATGATCCACAATATGTGTATTATACAAAACAATCATCCCCAGAATTACAAAAAATCAGTGAAATCTATGGAAAATTATTAAGTAAAGGTGCAACTGGTAAACCTGTTGAAAATGTTAACAATGCAACTCTTGAGGTTGGTATACAAAATATGACAACTTACAAAGAAATGCTTATAATTGGTGCTGAATTTAATGAATCGACGGCTAATTCTCAAGCAACATTAAATGCAATGTATTCAAAATTTGCATCACATTCAACTAGTATTAGTTTAAATATGATCACTAATACATTGTTGAAATATTTCATGGGTGATGAGTATTCAATTTCCGTTACTAATCATCCTTTGGATACTGCAGAAATGGAACAAACTGAAGATATGATTACTAAAATACAAATTATCAGTACTTGTCTAGTATTTATTCCATTAGGTATGTAAAACAACTTTATTTTAAGTATAATTATTTAAAAATAGCATAGACAGTGCTGGATTTACACTTATCTTAAATATAAGCCACTCAGTTTGTGCCGTCCCCATTCTTCCCTGAATCTACTTGCCTATACATTTATTCGGTAACTACAAATTTTACATTGTTAAGTGAATATACAAAAGCCAAAATGTTTAGCGTTTCTTGACTTATTGAAGACCTATGATAATTCTTCACTTGCTTAAACAAGCAAAGCTCAGTTTTCTATCCTAAGCCTTTATTTGGTAACCCCAAATTTTACATGGTTAAGTGGATGTACAAAAACGTCTATAATGTCTGTTTAGTATGTGGTATTCATTATCTATGCCTCTGTGTATATAAAAGCTAAAAAGTTTAGCATTCCTTGACATACTGAAGACCTCTGATAATTCTTCACTCAGTTAGACAAGAAATTCTACTTTCTCTAGAAAAATTTGTAACTAAATTTCAAAGCAATATACGAAGAGTTTATATACAACCAAGTTCCGAGGGTTAAACGAATTTCACCGATAGTGTCATTCATTTATTCCCATGTTTCTGATGATTTTAGCGAGAAACGCAAAAGTCTCACCCCATTATGAAACAATAATTATGACCATATATTCTACCTAAGCGAACGAATGCTGTCTAAAATATTGTTGCCCCTAGACCATAGCCCATAGAGCTAGCTTATTGGGAATATCTTCAAAAACAATTTACCGTGTTTCTAAACATAACAATTTTATGGACAGAATTTATATATTTTTTTCTAGGATTTTTATCATTGGTTGGAAGTTTTATAAATTTTCCAATTTTGGAACGTGTATCAAATTTAAAACAATTACAATTAATGACTGGTTTACAAGCATTCACATATTGGTTTTCCACATATTTATGGGATCTAATGATCTATATATTCGCAACATGTCTATCAATTTTAATAATTTGGTGCTTTGATCAAACGGATATATTTAATGGATCAACAGAAATATGGACATTATTACTGTTTTTAATATTATACGGTTTTAGTAATATTGCATTCAGTTATTTGATTAGCTATAAATCTCAAACATTTGCTGGAGGTTTCAAATTGTTATTGTTAACAAGTTTGCTAATTGGTATGATTGGAAGTGCTGTTACTTATATTTTTATTATTATACCAAAAGAAAATTGGAAAACTGCTGGAGAAGTGCTACATAGAATATTTTCATTTTTCCCACAATACGCTTTATCAAATGGTATACTAAAATTTACGAATACAGCGGTTAATAATAATAAATGTAAAACAATGGAATTGGATACAATTCTACAAAAATGTATGGAAGATAATGAGTACATGTGTTGTCGTAAGTACCTTTCAAATGTTTAGATCTATTGGTTCAAGTTACAAACTAAATTCACTCATAGACAGGCGTCGGTCGAAAAAACAACTTCCTTCATCATTAAACTAACCAGCTTGGTCGTCGGCAATAGGAAGCAAAGTGTGTCAGCTGCCCCACTCTCAAGAGACTCAAGGCATTCTTCAAGTTATAACTTTTACTGTCTGCTACAACAGAATAACTACATACTTCTTAGGCTTACGCTATTGTAACATACAATCTAGAATACAAGTACCTACAATCTCCAAATAAAATCAAATTTTAGAATAATAATTGGCCCCTATAATACACACGCTACTAGTACAAACTTACATAAAATCTTTGAACTAACGGGCGCGTTAAGCTCAATCACAACACAGCACGGTTTTATAAACACCGCCGTCTACAGCGCCGCTAGCATTGTTGGTTTTAAGTAAACATGCTATGCAACATTTACGACTGTATGAAAATAAAAACGAATATAATTCAGAAAATCAGGAAATTGTATTCGACGAACTTAATACACGCGACTTTGGATATTACCTTTTACTCCAAACGTTGTTTGTTTTCGAAAAATGGGAGGAGGGCTTTGTGACTTAGGCTTTCACTCCTTCTCCACTCACAAACGTGGAAGGGAAGACAGTTACATTTTGTATGAAATCTTCAAAAATATGCAATCGATTTCAATAATTATTTCAGTAATATTTATAGTGTTTCCTCAGAGAGGACGTGAGGTGTAGATATATCACTGCCTAAAGTTAAAGGGATTTGTACTTTGTATAAAATTTCCAAAACTATTCATTTCATATAAAATATTGTTTCACCAATATTTAGAATAGACCTTCTTGGTGAAATTCAATAAAATATTTTTCGTAAATGAAACCTCTGACACATCTTGCTTTTACTTCTTGGAATCAGCGAAAATTTAATAAATCCTTTCAACCAATAAACAAGCTTGTTTACATGGAATATATATTTTTGGACTTCGTTACTTATGTGCTATTATTACTCATTGCTATACATCCCAAGATTAGTTAAACTATGGGAAATTTAAAATTAGTAAGAGCATATTTCCACATAGCATTATTGGAATATTCCAATAATTAATAAAGAAATACCTCATCTCTGGTCGAAATTTTTCGTTTTCTAATCATTTTTTCCAAAGCGACGTAAAAATGAAGACAGATATCAAAGACAGGATATATAAAGAATACAAGAAAAAAAAATTTGTTTGTCCGCTATGAATTATTCTTTTTTTTAATGGATAGGGTAAACTTCGAAAGTATTCCCATATAAATTTGAAAAAATTAAAAGAGGGAGGAGTGATATTTGACAAATAAAATTATTGGTGATTCTGTCACCGAGAAGACATTTTCCGTGATTGTATGTTGTTTGTTTTTCACAAAACATAAAATCGACACTTAACATAAAATCAAAAAAATCCACTTAAAAGTAAAAAATAATTTTAAATTAAAAACTTAAATAATTTCCTTGAGCTCAATTTTTTAGTGATTATAGTCGCGACATTCGACCAATGTATCGAACTCTAGTTCTACTAAATTTGCTTTCCTGTTTCAAATTTTATTTTAATTGCATCGTTTTTATATTGCCTTTTATTATTTTTTTATGAAGAGGAACGAGGCAGTGGACTTACTGGGATGGGAGATGTGTTAAACTCCTCCATCTTATTATCCCTATAGAAAAACACTTATTGTTTCATATTAGCTAGAGGTTTAGATAAATACACCTCCATAATTAAATTTCACGGATAGCTTATGGCCGGCTAATTAAAGCATATGTGCTACGTTAATACCTATCAAGAATAGTAATAGGTCTTTCGATAAGACACTGTCGGTTGAAAAGTTGAAATACCATCATCATAATTTAGAAATTGCAGGCGATTCGACTTGTAAGCCGTCATAGGAGATTAATAAAGCCTCTATTCACGACATTTGTATCTGTAGAAACATTCAGGGAGTTAGTTTTGAATTTTTGGGTTCAAAATTAATGTGGAGATCCATGCACTAAGAGAACAGACATAGAATAAGCTGTGGGATTTTTTGCATTGCCTATGTAAAATTGTAGATATTAGCAGGTCTATGGACCCACACATTGAGACCTAATATATTATTTTCTCATTCTTTATTATTATTAATACTACTTTCAAAGAACATTGAAATCTAAAATTTTAACTTTTTTAGCATTTTTATGTGATAATCCACAATCTACATCGTGTGACAACAATTACAGTATTTCGTACTTGACTGGTGACAGTGGCATTCAAGACCTATTCATAATGTTAGCTGTCAATACAGTATTGTATTTAGTATTGATATTATTGATTGATTATAATGTTTTCGGTGCTATCAAAGAAATGATTTTATGTAAATCTAAATCTTCAGCTAATTACCAAGAGCAGCCTTTAGATCCAGATGTTCTGCAAGAACAAAAAAGAGTTCATGATCAATATAATTATAGTCAAGGAGGTAAGTGTTAAGTGATCGCAAATTTAAAATGTGCCACTAAAATATGTCATTAAAAATATTAAAAACAAAAAAAATTTCAATAAAAAAAATAATTCATCCATCGAACTAACTACAAAAAATGGACCTTAGAGCTAAGATTATGAAATCTGTTAAAACACAAACAAACAAATTTTTCTGCAATTTTTTTTCAGATGATAATTTATTGGTATACGAATTAGAGAAGCGTTTTGGATCGTATCCAGCCGTACGTGGTATTAGTTTTGGTGTACATGGTGGTGAATGTTTTGGATTATTGGGTGTTAATGGAGCTGGTAAAACTACAACCTTTAGAATGATTACTGGAGACGAAGTACCAACGAAAGGTGACGCTATTGCTAATTACTACAAATTGAGTAAAAACAAAAAAATAGTAAGTAATCAGTAATTTATGTAATAAAATGTACCCATACCTGAGTTAGTAAATATTATTTCTTGACCGTTTCGAATTTGTATTAGATTATACGCTACCTGATAATGTAGAATAAAATTACACCTATATAGTCTACACTAACCGTCTTTCCGCTAGGAAGATGCGATAGGAAGATTGGAATTGAATGTCTTACGGTTAGGTTGTGGCAAATTGTATAACATCTACACTGTGTAAAAAACTTGTAGGCAATACGATACATTATTATTTCATTTTTATTAATAATGACTAACCTTGGCACAATGAATAATGTCACAAATTTGGTTTAAAATTTAATGTCAAAATTTAAATATTATTTAAATATTATGAAAACAACATATAAACAACTGTAAATAAAAAAATGTGCCCTTCACCTAAAAGTCTGTTTACACGATTTGAGTTATCATCCGAACTGCTTAATCAGCTTAGTCCGTTACTACGTTGCAGTTACTCTCCCCATGTGATCGCCTCATACGATTAACTGCCATATGCGGCTGAATTATTAACTAGCATCCAACATCGCAATAGCTTTGCAAAATATCAGTAGGTCATACGCCTCGAATCATGCACTTGCATTCTTTTTGTTTTGATCTCCAGTCAGTAATTCACATTGTGTCATCAGGTCTTAAAGGCTAGCTGCAGAGATAAAAGTAGACAGCTATTGTACTCAGACAAAACAGAAAACACATTCAGCAAAACGAAAATAATACACTGACTTGGGCCACAAGTCACTTGTGGAATAGTGGTGGTAGGAGCCTGTCGGATTAAAACAAAAATTTTTGTAGTAGCTCGGATGCAGATCGACTCTGCTCAGAGGTCTTACTCGCACATGAGAGTTATTTACATGATGCGGTCACACGTTGGCATTAGCTACACTACACTAATTGACTAGGGTAGCTACTCTACAGTAAATGACTAGGACAGGTTACATAGGATGGTAGTAACTTACCCTTGAGACATCAACCTTTTAGCTTGATCAAAATAGGTGGCTTTCGGTAAAACAAAGCCATTAAAGTAAAGCTCCAATTATTTCAAAAGACTGCGAGTGAAAACATTAGTATTCATTAAAAAAGCATGGAGTCTTACTTTCTCAGTATCTTCCAGTCCTATATTTCCTACCAATTAATGCTCAGCATTTTCTATAAAAAAAAACGCTCACTTGTGCGAGAATAACGGTTGAGGCAGGCAAGTATAATAGAGTAAACCACAAATATCCAAAAACTTCATTTACCAAAGGATTTCCTCTCAGAATACATTCCATCTGTTTTAGATAAAATTTTCAACCGATCTCTGCTGACTCGTTTTTAAATTTCGAAAAAATGTTTCCAATTCAAGTATTAGTATTAAGAAAAGTTTTTATTAGAAATACTTGATTTTCTTGCAAATGACAATAAATGATTCTGAAGTTAAAGTCTCATTTTTAAATCAGTTCTACTAAAAAAATAAATTCAAATGATACTGATAATTAAATACGATATATTTAATGGTATTATTTTCAAATTAAGAACTAATATTTGCTAACAAAATAGTGGCTAAATACCTATTACCAAATAATGTATCTAAACTATTGTATTTTTTCTATAGTTTTTGGGACAACTTGGATATTGTCCTCAATTTGATGCACTAAACGAAGTATTAACTGGTCGTGAAATGTTAGAAACTTTCGCCTATTTACGAGGTGTTTACACTTCCGATATCAAATACGAAGTAAATAAATGGTTATCATTATTAGGTTTAAACGATTACGCAGATCGTTTATGTGGTACTTATTCAGGTGGTAATAAACGTAAATTAAGTACAGCAATGGCATTGGTAGCAGAGCCTCCTATCGTATTATTAGATGAGCCCACAAGTGGTGTCGATCCAATATCAAGACGTAATTTATGGACAGTTTTATCGTCAATTCAAAATAAACAATCTATTGTTTTAACGTCCCATAGTATGGAAGAATGTGAAGCGTTATGTAATCGTCTAGGAATTATGGTTGATGGTCAATTAACATGTTTAGGTACTGTACCATATTTAAAACATCGTTATGGGCAAGGTTTTACTGTAATATTTAAAATAAAAAGTAATACAGATTGTACAAATTTAAAAGTACTTATTCAACACGAATTCATGGATTGTGAGTTAAAAGATGAACATGGTGGCCTTTTAAATTATCATATTAAGAATCCAAACACCACTTGGTACCAATTGTTTGAGACAATTGAACGATTAAAATCGAATCAAGAATATGGTAGAATTATTGAAGATTATACAGTAAGCGAAACAACGTTGGAGCAAGTATTTTTAGCATTTGCAAGGCGTAATGTTTAAGTGCATCATTTTGTTCAAGTTTAGGACACATAAGATATGATACACTACCATAGAAATTTAATCGAGTCGAGAAGATAATCAAACTTGCCTAATAAGTGTATGTATCACACGTACGTTGTGATCTAGCCATATTAACGACTAACACTGCCTACTCCAACAAACCACTTCCTGTTTATGTTCCTTTATTTTATATTTTTGCGTACTGGAGCTGAACTTCGGCGATGCACCCCCGGAAAACCTAGCATAAAATTTTATAACCCTATTTTTCTTAAGAGGTTTTCGTAATACCTATCTATACGCTTCATCAATGCATTAATTCGATATATTGAAGATATAAGAGCTATCATTTTGATCAAAACTACCTTTAATAAACTTCGAATAATTCTGAAATTTTGATACATTGACTCACATCTGATCCGATATATATCGGATTAGAAACATTTAACTGTATTCTAAATACAATTTAGTAGCTAACATTGAGAGAATTCTTAACATTGGCTTTATAGCGATTAGTTACAAATTGAACATATTAAAGTAATACGATTAGTATTTATAGAATTATACAAAAAGTAATTATTACTATTTATTGACGTTTGTTATAATAAAATATAATTTAAAATATATTATTTATTTTTAATAAATTTAATATTTATAAAATATTTGTTAGTTTTATTTTTTACCACGCTTTTCAATGACTGGCTTTCATTTGAATCTGTATGTCCATAACTAATTTGCAAAAATATGGTGGCAATCTTTCGTATAATATGGCGACAAGTTACATTTCACTGTCAAATAATAATATTGTGGCGTTGCCCCTTTTTAAAGGATTTCTAGTTTCAAGGAAATAGCCCTACTTGGATCAGAAGGTTGAATTATAACAAAAAAAAAGAAAAAAAACATATTTATTCATAATTTGATATAACAGCATCATGCGCAAAATCGCTCTACAGACCGAGCTTGGGACGGAAGCAATTAAGATTGAAAGGTTCTTCTTAGGACAGTTTATGTTCGAGTGAAACCATCTGCTCTCAATAATGGGTTAAATTTATATGGCGACAAGTAACATTTAATTTAATGTACAATAGTTGGATAATGTCACATGTGGTTGAAGCTAGTGAAGTCCGTACAATAAACGCGAGCCAATCTGGTTATATTCGTCGAGAATGGAAACAACTGGAGTCTATTCATCAAACCACTCAGATTGATGATATCATATTGAGGACACCCTGGTGTGCTTGGTAATTCCATTTTCCTGAGTAATACTGGAGGGGGATATTTTTCGCGTAATATTAAGTTTTCTATCAAATTGATCTACGAATCCTTGATCCTTCAAATCTAAAAGTTATACCCATCATAAAAATTAAGCGAACCCATGTTTATCAATTTTCAATTTTCCTTAGAAGTAAGGGAGAATCAAATTCACTTAATGGCAATTAAATGTGTTCTACGCATGATAGAGGCATGCAGTCTTTTGTATTAGATGTGAAATGAATAAGGGAATGAGAAATTTATTAACTGTTTTTCTTATAGGGTAAAATGGCAAAAATACTAAATTTTTGTATACAAAGTAGAGGCAGATGGTATTTATTTCAATCGATGAAAAGCGATTCGATAAAATGGAAAATTTGTTTTTAAATAATCTTACCATCCTGTCTCTCTCTCACTGTAAGGAAAAGTCCAAAAAGTATAAAGGATTTTTTTTATTTAAGTTAGGATGAACGCAGTTTTCTTACATTCGATAATATACGGTTTAATAAAATTGGAGATTGATTCTGTTAATATTCTTATGCACACCTTATAAGGTAAATTTTCAAAAATATCAACTTTTTCTATGTAAGCAGAAGTTGCGGCTTTCTGCATTCTATGTGAAATGGTTCGCTAAAATAGATAAATGGTTCGTTTTTTAATCTTGCCTTCTAAAGTTAAAAAAATATTATTTTTTGTATGTTAGCTCCTAGGCGCAGTTTTACGCAATCGATGTAAAACGGTTTGAAAAATGAAATATTTTGCTTTTATTTTATAACACCCTCTACCAATTGGGTAAAGCCAAAATTATTATCTGTAAAATATATATTATAAAGTGCTAAAATTTTTGCAAAAAATAACGGATATTTTCAAACATCGAATGAGCTATTGAACTGTTGTATGGATTTAACTTTTTTAAATAACAGATTTTATAACATTAGTAATAGACTAGAAATGATTTTTTGAATGAATTTTTCAATTGTTGCGGAAACTTGGAAGAATTTAAAGTATTTTTTCAAAATCATATAACTTGCAAAATCATATAACTTGCTTATCATCATCATCAGGTCCCCTTGAAGGGCCCTGACCTCTCCCAAGATTTTTCTCCATTCTACTCGATTAGTTGCTTTTCTTTTCCAAATTTTAATTTTCATTCTCTTCAAGTCCTCTTCAACGTGGTTCTTCCACCTGATTCTCCGTCTCTATCTTGGTCTATATCCACCGGGATTTTCATTAAATAGCCACTGGAGCCTTCTTTTTCTTACTTCTGTTACAATATCTAAATGTTTATAACATTAACAAATTTTCACATTTGGCCTGATCCTCCAACCTTCGTTTTCGCATACTACTTCAAAACTCTTTCTCAAAATCTTTCTTTCCCAAACTTTGAACAGTTCTTCTTCACACTTTCTTAAAGACCAAGTCTCCGAACCATATAATACTATAGGACTGATAATCACTTGATATACAAGTATTTTTAATTTTCTGTTCAAAACGGATGATCCTAACAGCTTTCGTAAAGCATAATAACAACGATTTCCTGATGCCACTCTTATTGCAAGATACATTTCATTTTTACTATTAATTTGCGCACCTAGATATTTGAAGTTATCGACTCTGTCATAAATCTCACCATTACAAACAATCAAGATCTTTCACTTTTGGGTAGGCATCCTTTTTTCTGGTATTAATCATATATTTGGTTTTTGCTATATTAACAGATAAACCTATTTGCTTTTCGAAAATCTGCAGATCTGAGAAGCACTCTCTGAGGATACGTCATTAAAATAAAATATTATCGAAACCAAAATCCTCACTGGACCAATAACTTATTACACTGCGCACATTCCCCGCATGTGTACAATCCCTACAAATTTACCCTTTTAATTTAAGCATCTGCAATTTCCGCTGAAAATTTATTTGGTATTATTATTGTCACATGGACAATTAAATTTAGGTCTCTCTAACAGTTGGGATGATGTTGGGATTCTGTAGTTTGACACATTTGAATCTATGTGAGCGATTTATTCAATAAAAATTAAATATAAATACATCAATATCGATATTTTAACATGAAATAAAGCCAATTTCATTTTACAACCGAAAAAGTGGAATATCTAATTTATTTATTTTTACATTTTAGGCTAAAATTAAACGTGTGTCAAATGTCATCGGCAATAAAGTGACTAAGCTAAATACCCGTGATCATAAGTTATTTATAAATTCATCACCAGGAGTTTGAATGTGATTTTATTATGCTCAACTTAATAACACTTTTCTCTACAAAACTCATCACTATCAAGGTTCAAAGGTTCAAATCGACAATTACCCATAATAAGAATAAATCAATAATTAATAAGAAAACCTTTTTTTTTTGAACACTGGAGTAAACAAAGTGTTTGTTGTCTAACAAAAAAAAATTCAGTAAAAAGGGGCCGTTTTCAATTTTTTGGGCAAAATGGTAATATCTTTTTACTGAATGACATAATTATTTGGCTAAGCGCAATAAATTAAACCACATAAAAATTTTCAAAGATACTTAACCCCGTACCTAAAAAAATAAAGAAAAAACGAAATTGTATGCCATCAACATTAGCCACACGTGTACATTCAACCTTACTATAAGCACAAATATGAATAATAAAATTCTAATAATTTAAATATCACATAGAAGGACCTTTAATATACGTTATAAAAAATGGTTTTCGAACTGAATGCAAAGTGAAAATGTCAACTATAATTTATACTACAAGACTAGGTTCACATGAAGCGTCAAACGTAGGTTTTAACGTACATCAATTTCAGCTTGCGTTTTAGCAGTATTGACATCCAATTCAATACAGTTATAACATCCAATTCAATCAATACCCGTTATAGCAGTATTTAACACTAAGTAATTTCCAAACAAGTTTCATTGTGACCGCAAGCAAAAATAGCTCAATATTATTCAAAAAAATATATAAAAAAACTTTTTTACAAATACGTATTATAATATATATTTAGAAGCAAAATATCATCGTCAGAAGGAACCAGTTATTTAAAAGTATTTAAGTATTTATATATTAGTTTTCAAAAAATAATAATAATAATATTTTGTATTAGTGAAAAATGACGCTTGGTCGTTAATGTTGATGTCAATACAGTTCGCCGCATAACCGGTCCTTGTTATAACCATTATATTTACATATGTGTTTATGTACGGATTCAGCAGCTTCCTTGCATTTTAATCGTAATAATCGATCATTCGATATAACCGATGTCAGTATAAACGGTTTCAATTGTATTAGATAACAATACAAATTATTTTCAATAAAAGTTAATTAAAAATTTAACTAGATGTACCTACTGCTGTGTTTGATACGCAAATCCAGCATACTCAAAATGTTGAGTCCTTAGGAGGAACACTTCAAAGGCAGTTGAACTGCACACAGAATGCAAAAAAAAACATTTGACTCTTGGAAACACATCCTTTGAAGGGTTATACCCTTTACTCAGTCCCAAGGATAAAGAACGATCGTTTAAAGCATGGACTTTTCATATATTCGCCCCGTACTCGAAAAGACTCCAAAGATTTCAGCCCGAGGCTCTCCACTGCGAATTTGGACACCCAACCGCCCATACTTTATCCAGACAACCTCAAAAATTCTTTACCAATTTTCCCGTAATAATCCTTTCCCGAAAATCAAGAACTGGGTCACTTCGATCCACGTACGTTGCTTTTCAGGAGAAGATTTCCTATGTCATTGTCTGATTCCGGTGTAATCTTAATTGTATATATTTTCTTTTTAGGTTAAGTCATATAATTTTTTAAGATAAGTATAGGGATAGCTTATCCCTCTATTTAGGGATGGCTTAAAGGTTAAGCTTTTATTTTGATGGTTTTTAAGCGAATACTTTTGCCGCTGGACTGCTGAGAAAGAACTACCTTGAATGAGAATATCGTGATAATTTTTTTATTCTATAAAGACCAAATGTCCAAGAAGTAAAACCAAAAAAGACTTCAGCGAAATCTACCGAGCGTTTTTGCGTGAAAATAATCTCGTATCTTTTTCTTTATTTCCATAGACCGACTCTGAAAAGCATATTACACAATCAGTAAGTATGTTCATGGTAAAGAATATTAAGCATTTCAATATCGTAGCTTTCGTTATTTTATATGGTTCAAACCATTTTTTATAATATTTAAGGCCTTTTATCAGAATTTTAACAAAAAAATATATCACAAATAAATTATCATTTCATTCTTATTCTTACAATTTTACTTGAACTCCTGTTGAAAGTATAAAACCAAAAATGATGCTATGGACACTTTTGGTACCAACTACTGTCTCTATAAATAAAAATAAAACTTGCAGTAAAAGCTCACATTTATCAAATAAAATTGTACAATATATAACAATTTTGAAATATAATTTTATTTGATTAATTAATCGACAACTTTAACAATTAAAATTTTTATCAGTAAACGCTTTTATAAATTTGACGTCATAATGACGTCATCGATATTATTATACTTATGTATTTGATACAGGCATTTAGAGTAGATACAATATTTAGTCAAGTTTTAATAACAAAATAACGGATATCTATAATGATTTTGAAAACATAAACAATAATGGAACAAATCTTTTACGAGTATGGATAAGTAAAAATGGTCATAATAAACCCTTTTTGAAATTTTATATCATCAAACAGTATACAAATTTTTCGAAAAAATAAAACTCCAAAAATAGTCAAAAAAAATTTTTTTAATAATGTATGTATATTATATTTTCAATTACAATAATATATATATTTAGTGTAAATAGAGCCATCTATAGACATACAATAAAATTAAAATTTAGCCTTTGTAGAACCACACACTAATATATATTTTAATTTTATTGTATAGATAGCTTTATTTGCAAGTATTTTAGTTTAGATTTATTTTCAAAAATTATATTGAACGTTTATGAGCCCACATGGAATTTTATGAATCTGATAAACGTGTAAATCAAATTTCATTAAAATCGCACAACGCGTTCCAAAGTTACAGCAGAAAAAAAAAGTTTTTAGATAGGTGCTGGGAAATCAAATACAAATTCGTCGAAATAAAGCTAAAACCCCGCTACGTTCGATTAGTTCAAAACAATCTTTTTGAGAAAATCATTTGAGACCGAGACCATTCACTTTCTTAGGTAGAAATCGATTTCATTGACATAAACTTCAAAAGATAATTGGTAAAGATTTTTTGCTTTTTTATTTGGAGTTAAATTCTTTTCGAAACATTTCTATTTATCTATATTGATAGACGGTGCAAACATATCAAAGAGATAATTTTTGTATCGAAAAATTAAATTCTGCAGATTACTTATCATGTCAAATGTGTTTACTGACACAAATTTTAAAGGCGTTTTTAAATCAAATAAAATTTTTTTTTAAAATGCCCTAACAGTCTAAATTAATATTCTTTAATTCGATAAGAGCTGCTAAAATTGTATGAATAAAAATAACATTTTCAAAAGATTAAAATAAAAATAGAAAAAGTAGGTAATACTAAATTTAAAGTTAAGTAGAAATTTTCTTTTATATATAAAATTAACAATAATTAATTACACAACAAAATATAATATATTTTTTTATATGTCTTATTTATAATAAAAACGTTTTAATTTATAATTATTTAACAAAAAAAACCCTGGCCATCCGAAAGGCAAGATAAAAGACAAAACAAATTATAATAATAATTATTTAAAATTATACAACACAGTATTTATAAACCTTAGTTAAAAAATCAGTACCTTTATTGAAATTAAACAAATATTTTGTAAATTTATACAAATTCTACGGTTTCTAACGTAGAAGGTTGACTTTTGAAATATTAAGCCTCACTTAAACGGGACGCGATCTGGCTAATGAACAAAATATGTAATTTTAGGGTTGATTCGAGCGCTGAAAATTATCACCAAGGAAATTAGACAAATGACGATCCATTCACTCGTCAGTAATACATAAATTATTAATTAAATAAGCTTTTAAGAGCAATAAAATGCCCGGCAAGATTTGACGCCTGCTCTTATACCAAAAGTTTATGTAGTGAAAAACGCAGATCTATACTGATTAAATGAGACCTTAGTGTATACTCAGTAACAAATAAAATGCGAAGACTACAAATTTTCATACTTATTTATAATTATAAAATATACGATTTTTATGAATTTTATAGATTATTCAGGTTAAAATCTACGTTTTACTTAAATAAAGAAAATTATATCTAGAAAAGAACTTAACACACCATAGAAATCGTTTATTTTATAGTTTTAAATAGGTATATAGCAGACTCGGGTTACGCAGTTTTTTGTAGTCGAATTTATTTTTGCATTCTTTAAACGATATTTGTCATCAGTGTTAAAAAAAACCTTTAAAGGTAAAATAATTTTATTTGTTTAATTTCGAATTATATTAGAATTTGGTATCATTGCATTAGGTAAACATAAATAAGTAATTTAGCATAAAAAGGCAGCGACCAGCGCTTATTAAAATTTTAGATTTTTAAATAATAATCGGTTTAAATAAAAATAAAAATTAATTATAACAGTTTATGTGTATTTATTAGACGTGTCTCACTCCAAACATTAACTGCCTCATCTCTATTTTCTAAAACATAAAGTGTTGACTACAAAAATCTATGGTGGAAAAATACACATTTTTTATTAGTTTTTAAACAAAATGTCCAATTGAATCCTTTAGAAATTGAATCGGAAATTTAATTTCCAATCCACTAAACTTAAAATATTTGCAATATTTTTTAATTAGAAATTTATTCTCAATTTCAAAACTTTCGTTTTATTCCGATTCAATTTCGAGTGATTAAGAAACATTTATCGTCAGTGTAAAAAACGTTCACAATAGTCATTTTAATCATAGTCATATGACGATAGACCACAGAAATGGGCGTAAAAAGCGATGTACGAATAAAAAAAACGCTGTGAAGATGAAATTTTTTTTCTCTTTTCAACTATCAATATGTCATCCACGTACATGATACTGCCATTACTAGCGCGATCGATCGTTATATGTCCTTGATTTTAACAAAAGAAACATGAACAAAAATTCTTTTAGAATTTGTTCTAAATCAACCAGATTTAACTACTGGTGAGAGTGAGACATTTGTTTATTAATATTTATATAATTAATAACAATGAATTAACCTTTTATAATTAATTATAGTTTTATTAGATTATTACATGATAGTTTTAAAATATGACTAGTTAATATAGTAATAGTTAATAGTAGTAATTATTTAGGATTTTTATATTTTATAGGACTAGATCATTCAAATTTATCACCTAAATCAAATTAATAAATTCATCTATCAAATCAATTAAGGATCTATAAAAATTTTAATTTCTAATTAGTTTTAATTTTCTGTCTAATCAAAAATAATAAGAATATTTAGGATTTTAGGTGTAGTTTAGATATTTACAATTTTTGTGTAGATTAATACTGCGTTCATTTTATCCCGATAAAATTCTCAAAAGCCTTTTCTATCGTTTTATATTCAATATATAGAATGTAAATTTATAGAGGAATGATTTTTATAATATGAGATCAATTTTGTTTAATTTTTAAGCTGTGTTGATTGGACTACATTCGAACAAATTCGAAGTAAAAATTCACAAGAATGTATATGAATAAGATCACAAATGGAATTGAAGTTTTAAGCTACGGTTTTACAATCTGAAACTAACTGTCTGACTGTTCTCCGATTTCGAAAACTGAAGGAATCAAATTTAAAGGCCCTAGCACTTGCACCTAATGATTCTCTATACCCTTCCTGATTTGACCGCAAATTTAGCATTGTAATTCCTTCTCAAGCGGATTAGGATCGGGGTGTACGTGATTTCTCACCCCATCTCAGACCACAATTCTACACAGATGGATCAAGGGTCAAAACTTTATCGGGAACGGAAATTTATGGACCAAGAATAATAAGGGAACCGATTCCCATTGGTCAGTACGCGACGGTTTTTCAAATAGAAATCTTCGCCTTGTTGAGAGATGCTAAGTCTGTGACATGAAGGTTTATAAGGGCTGTAACAAAAGGGAGCGCATATCAACTTCTTCTAAGATAGCCAGACTACTCATTGAGCTGTTGAGGTTTAAAGATTCTAATCGATGGTTATACTTAAAAAGCGAATACCTGTTAGCCTTTCTAACTCCAATAGCAAGATGCTCTGTGATGATTTTTTTTGAGGAGAAACTCGCAAGTGCAACCTGATTTCACAGATCCTTACTTGGATTTCACGAATGACATGCGACAGACTCAATTGTGTATAACCATAACTAAATCATCGAGGTCGAATTATGTATAACCACAACCAAACCAAGTCTGCTATCTGCTCCTTTCACATCTGAATGACCAACTGACCAAATTAGTGTAAACGCATCTTATTCTATGTCAGGTAGTTAACTACCTCGAAATATTCATAGACAATATTCGAATGGAATATTGAAGCGTCAAAGATTTTTTTCCGGAGAAAAATTTAATTTTTATAAAACAGAGTAGTCGTTGTTTTTACGGTTATATCAGAACGTAGCTTAATTTACGCTACCTAATTTGTGGTGTTAATTGTGTACATTTTTTTTATTTTAGTTTATTCGAGATCCAGGTAATGCCGATTTTCGTCAGCTTTTTTAAAATAAATGTTTTCTTTAAAAAGAAGAAATTCAACATTTAGAAACCGCCCACTTCGGTCAATTAATATTAACAGATCAATATCTATGTAGCCTTATCTTAATTTGTTCTTTTATAGTTCAGTCAATACATTTTTTAATTTAATAAAATTGTTTTACACCAGTGTTAAATCGCTCACTCTAAAGTAACCCTTTTTTTTTAAATAAATTTTGAAAGAGATGCATACATATATCGTCCCTTCAAAATCAAATAGAACAAGTCTACAAATTTCATATCTAATATTCAATTATGCCTATAAAAATAGGCTTCCAAAAGTTTATTTAAAATTTGTGGATAAAGACACCATAATTTTGTTCAATCTATTGAGTAGTGTAAAACAACTTTGGCTTATTTATAGAGGCAAGTATGTTTTATTATATACACAATAATTAAATTTTAAGTTGATATCAATATCTCTTGATTTTATAAAAAAAAATCAGTTTAAACTAATTGTCAATTACTAAAATAATGAATGAACTGCTAAATTCATTTCGAAGAGAAATATAAAAGACGGAAAAAAATTAATATTATAATGAGAATTGAATGCTATTTTGGAATAAAATTAGCTTTGTTTTCACTGAAAGTTTACTTGAAGGTGTAAGATTACGTTATGTTAAAAAAATGATTTGAGTCAAATGGAGTTTTGAATTGATACTCGCAAAACATGTGGTTTCAATTTGATGATTTCATTTAAAATATTGGCTTTCAAGTGGTAAACAAAAAGCTCCAAAGGAGGTTCAGAATAAAAAACCCAAATCACTAGATTTAATGCCACCAGATTTCTTCCTTTAGAGCTTTAAACACCGTGACTATTCGCCACGTATGCATGGGAAGATCCACAGGTCCACCCACAACAAGATTTTCTCGGTCCATCGGAAGATCTATGAGTCACAGGAAATAAAATTTCTATATGAAATTCATTGATATTTATGTTGTTTGAATTCATATTATATTATAAAATTTGTATTATCGCCTGTTTATTTTAATCACAGGGTGAACATGTCCAGAAATGTCAAAATTAATATATCTAGATAAAGTCAAACCAGAAATGTCAAAATTAATATATCTAGATAAAGTTTTAAGCTTTTCTGAAAGTCTGGTTTCGGTTAAAATTTGGAAGGCGTGATATTTAGTACCGAGGTAGACAGGTCTCACATTTACCCTCACATTTACCCTTACCGATTAAAATACTCAAACGATATTTATAAAAATGTTACGCTCGCGTAAATAATAATAAATTCATACAATATAAATATTCATACAAAAGCGAATGAAAGTCGGTATTTAGCTTACACCGAACTACAAACTTTGCAAATCCTTTAAATGCTAACATTGAATAAGAAGTCATTAATTAGGAACCAGATATTTTGCGAGTAACAATTGACAACTTCACAAAAACGAGCAGAAATGTGTATCTACTCAAGAGGCGGTCATTTAATCAATATTGTTTTTTTTTACATAATCAACTTTACACTTTCAAATGAACTTTCATTGACATTACTTTTTCTTCACCTTATACATTTCCTGTCAAGATAAAATTTTAACACACGATTTCCTCGAGTCAATGCCATATTTTGTTAAAAAAAAAAAAGCAAATGATACGGTACAAGAAATATGATTTGTTTTAATTACTAAAATGACAAAATGTAAGAAATTAACCATTTTTAATTTAGATTATTTTTATATTCATGTGGGTTATCTATTCTTCAAAACATGGCATTGGTCAATAAATTGAAATATTCTTTTGACAGGATGAACTTAAAGTGTTTAATGATCTTCAGACATCGAAAATTTTAAGCATCTACATTATCATGTTTAAGTTAAAGTAACCTAGATAAATTTAAGGAATTTTCACAAATTAATAAGTCGCAAATTACTATCCATGAAATTTAGCAAGATGTAAATCTAAATATACCAAGTGAAGAATCTAACATCTTTAAACAATTAAAGATAAAAGAAAAATCCAAAGACACAAAATAAGTTACAAATGTTTTTTCAAAACAAACAACTTTTATTTAAAACATTTTTACGTAAACTGCTGCACATTCGCGTAAACATTTTTGCGTTTTGCTGTTTAGATTCTCCACAACTTTGTTTGTTGTTTTCATCGCTTGTTCGATTTATTATTGATACAAGCAAATTGTTAAAAAATGTCAAAGTTAATTTAACTTATAAATAATAATGCATATTCTCATACTCAAGGAACAAAATTAAAAATATATCAAAGTTGAGGAAATGCTTTTATCAACATTTTATAATCAACATTCACAAACATTTAAAAAAAATTTCTAATTTTAAAGCCTTTTCTATATGAAAATTATTTAATACAGTTTGCAGCACTTGTAAACACTATTTGTAAAGAAATAAAAAATTTTAAAACTATTGAATAAAAATTATTTTAAAAATATGTAATGAAATATGAATTATTTTATCGACTTAAAATGTCTGTAGAAGCCTAAAATTAAAGCTATTTATTTAATTATAATAATTATATAATATTTGTGTACTTTTTTTTAAATATTTTTTAACAAATTCCTTTGGCTATTTATTTATTCATTAAAAATCATTTATTATTTTATTTTAATTAATATTATTTATATGACCAGCATTTCTTAATCCTTGAGTCGCATTTTTTGTCTATTTTCAGTGTCACAAATGGACAAAAAAAATGAACATTGTTATAACATTAAGTGATCGTTACGGTATCAAAATAAAGATAAATAGAATTAGTCGCGTAATATTTTGATAGTAATTTTTTTTCGCCTTATCTCGATTATTATAAATAACAGTTTCATTCTACAAATAAGTCTGGCATTTTCACAAAAATGCTAGACTTTCACTTTTGTGAAATTTATATTTCACAAAAATTCTTATATGTTTTAAAATCTAAAAATTGATTTGTATCAATTGTTTAAATTGATAAAATCACTTTAAGAAATTTTTTATATTCCGGTCTCCCAGAAAGTCGCAATTTTTTACTTATCGAAAAACATTTTAAATGCCAAATCCAATCAATTATATATAAATTAAATTCTGGGTCTCACGAAAGAGAGCTCAGCATTTTCGTTTTCTGAATGAACAGAAACTTTCACAACAAAATTCTGCGTATTTTTTCACAGCATTTCAATTCCGATTAAGTTCGTATGAAGTCTCAGCTTGGGTTAAAAGTAATTTCGGCGATATTTCAAGACAAGTATTACGTTACAAGTCAAAAGGGTTGAGAAATGCTGAAATATGACTATCTAAATCAAAGTAGCTATTTGAATATTGAAAATACAATCCCATGTCAGTAACATTCGAAAAGCACAGATACATACATGGGAACTCTTAAAATATATATACATATATACGATTTTTAATTGGAACCAATCTTAAAAAGATAAGTGTAAAATTATTATTATTGAGATATTTCAGTTTTAGTGACTTTAGAATACTAGCTTAAAGCACAACACCATTTTACAAGTCAACTGCAAAACGGCATAAATTTTATTTCTAAGTGCTTCTCAACCCACCTTATTTCTCTTATTCTCTCCGTTCATTACAAAGTACTTTTACATCAATAGCATTTCTCTTGATTTCCCCGCTTGGAATGGAAATATAAGAGAACGCGCATGTTAACACGTTGTTTTTAAAAAAATGGGTTTATGGAAAAAAAAACTCTTCAACAAGAATTATTATGAGACAACACACCTGTCTTATCCCAAAAAGGCTGTGACAAGACAAGAATGAATTTGAATACAGTTAATAAATAGATTAACACTAGCTATATTAAAATTCCTACACATTAAAGATTAAATTAAAAAACAATCACAATGTGACTATAGTTATGTCCAAAATAATTTTTGTTAATAATTAAAAACAAAAAGCGAAACCTTAAATAGTGTTTTATGTATTTGAAAACTAAATTTTTTACACACTATTAAAATCTTGAATTTTATGCATTAATTCATTTCTATTTTGCTCAAAAGTATCATTTTAAATTAATCGTTCATTTGTTTTTAAATAACCATTTTTTTTTAAATGTTTAAAAATTTCTATTTATTAATTATTAAATAATAAAAATATAGCCATCAGTCTTGGTACTGTATGTGTGTTATTCATACGTAAAATGTAAATACTATACTAATACTTTTGGCGCTGGACTGTCTCGACCCTTCTACCGTAAACGACAATATTCTAATAACGTGCTACTAGAACGCACGAGAAATAAAATACAATTTTTAGGAGCTAATATAATGTTAAAAAATATTAATAAAAATCCGAAACTTTCATTAGATGGTGCTACAGTCAAAACAACGCCATCTAAGATTTATCACTAGATACGCGTGGCATTCAAAACGGTATAATTACAGAAATGTAATCGATAAGCAATTTATATAGAATAATTTAATTTAAACAAATTAATAAACTTAATACATAGTATAAACTAACACAAAAACTAATACAAACAAATAAAATAATTTTTAATACTTTGACAATTAAATTAAATAACAAATGAATCACGTTCAATTTATATAGTACTTTTGAACCAAAGAAATAATGAACCAATTAATGTAGCAAAATGCAAGATTTTAATATTGTGTATAAGATTACATATGTGCTGCTGCTTAATTGTTAAATTTAGGGTCCAGTAACGATTCTTGGTTTTTGAGTACATAAAATATGGTGTAAAAAGGGCTTGGTAATGAACAGTCATTTCTAATGTAAGCTCTTTGCTAGAATTATATAAGTTTCTAATGTAAGTTCCTTGCTATCTAGTTATGTTTGCGCTGTTTCTTGAGTACAATTGTTTAACAATACGTAATTTTTGCTTATAATTCACATAATATAGCCCTTCAGACATCGATAAACATAGGAATAATTTAAACAATTTTCGCATATTACTAAGTAAAAATATAAATTTCCAAATATTATAAAATTTGTCATGCACAATATGAAAATAAATGCAGAGGGATGAGGTTCAGTTTTTTCAGATTATATTAAAGATGAACAAAATAATTCGCTTGTAAAATTAATATTGTTTTGAAACACATTTTAGCAAGAATACAATTTTTTTAATGTTTATGGCGCTTAATAATAAATATATTGAAAAATGTTGTTGTGGTAAAAAAATAATGATTATGTAATCTATTTGCAGTATTCAATTATTTTTTATTAGTACTATTTATTAATTTTTGTGTGTAACATTTCATATAAAATGGACAATATACACTTTTTATATAAAATTGATAATATAAAAAAAAAAATTTATAAATAATTTCTTGTACCAAATTGTAAATATCCAACAATAAAAAAACCATCAATAATATTTCATCTTATATTGTCAATTTTAAACGGAAAGTTTAAAATGCCCATTTCCAGAAAAATAATGTATAAAATGCACCAAAAAAGCAAATGTTTTGAAAAATCCATTAATTTATAAAAATTGTATCAACGGTCATTATAACAAGATATTAATGATTATTATATTCACGGTGACAATGAAATCAATCGGGATGTTTGTAACATCACTACTGTCAAACTCTAATTTACGTACATTATTCGAATTCTTAAAACGAACAGACAAATCTAAACTAAAAACAACCCAAGCCAACTCAACTCGTAATAGATTCAGGGCGTTAAGTTCTGTTTTCCAAATGTTATATTGTCCATTATTTTTACATTCGATTGTGCGCATGCCAATTTCATAACATTTGAATATTTATTTTCAACGAATATAGTTTAAATTTGTTAAATTTACATAAGTTAATTTAATAAGTTAAATTATCGTTGTCTGAAGAGCATTAAAGTTCGTCGTATTACTTAAAATCGTACAGATAATATGATATAAGAGCCGCTATCTATGTATCGGTTTGGGAACCAACTACTAATTTACATCAACATCTACGCATATTTATCAGATATACGATCCATTCCTTATAAAATAATTGAAAACATTTATGAATGATCATGAATAGTTTCGATACTTCCATACCATCCTTTAACTGACGATCCTTCCGTAAACATTGAATCATATTGCGTATTATTCAATTTAAAATAAAACATTCAGGTGTATTAATTAATTTATTCATCACTGCTAGACATTAATTGAATACTATCATCCTCTTGTGTTTGGTGTGTTGTACTAATTCTACGTACATCCGATAGTGAGCGAATTGATACTGGATTTAATAATAAGAATTTAGTGTTCGTATTTGTATCGGTATGTTGATGATGACTATGTGGACGTGGTATTTGTGGTATTGGTCGTGGTGATGAAACTGTTGTCATTGTCATTGTTTGACTTGATGTATCACCTAGTGATAGACGTGATCGTTGTGGTGATTTTTGTGGTATATTTTCCTAAAAAAGAATAATGATAAATATAAATATCGAAGCCATCATGGCATAAGTAAAATAAATTTATTTTCTTTTAAGAAATGCTCGAATATGTAAAACGAAGGGTTGCATTTGAAGTTGATATCAGCACTTTTCCTGATAGCTGGCTGAACTTTAGGTTCATGAGGCATCATCATTACATTGCATGATTGTAGATAAATCCTGCGAAAAACTGATCGTCAGTTCTTCGCGTGGCACTAAATAATAAGGTCAATTGAAATCTGACACGGGATGGGTTATCTCAAATGCTTCTCTAGTTTCACATTAGAGGTTGGCTTCGACAAGTATATCCCAATTACTGGGGTTTCACGAATGACATACAAACTAAGTTATGTAAATCACAGTTTAACCATTTAAGTATGCTTGGATGACAATTGCACTGTTGGGAAGTTTTTGACAAAATCCTATCGGTTTAACTATCATATTTGTAATTTTGAGCATTAAGAGCCTATATCTAGGACGATCAAATCTTTATTTACATTAGTTGCACCTTTAACAAGCTCCAAGAAATTAGATATAGAATAATTTGGTTCGAAACTTTGTGTCTATCCATTATGGAAACAACCCCCACCGAAAAAATGTCAGATTTCTGTGTGCCTTAAGGTTTCTACATTTTTAGCTGATTATGACAGTTATATTACAGCACCCTACACCGGGTAATATCTTTGACTCCAAATACGTAGTATTCCCAAGTAGTGTAAAGAAGATAGTTCTAGGTGCTACGGATTAAATTGCGACTCTCTTTTGTTTAGTCTTTTTGACACTTATTAATTATTTTTATTAAAAATGTTATTTTTATTAAAAATATTTCAAGATATCTCTCTGAAAAAATACTAACGTCTGATGAAGAGAGAATAATCTTGAAATATATAACGTTTACATAAAAATAAAAATTTGTTTTTATTTAAGTATTAATAAGTGCCAAAAATTTCAAACAAAATCTCAATTATTTAATATTCTGAATGCGAATCCATGCTTTAAATTATTTTTTAAAAAAAATTTTTAATTACATTCTCATCATCCGAAGCAGTTGTATTTGGAAAACGAAATGCTTTAAAATTAGGCGATTTTGGCCATGTTGTAGGCGGTGGACTACGTATCATATGTTCATGAACTTCTGGTAATGTTAATGGATCTGCATCAAAATCGGATAAAAATTCCTACAAAAGAATAATTTTTTAAAGTTTATTATTTAATTTAAAACCAATTATTGAATTATTAGTTATTACAAGGTGTTCTCTCATGTTTTATAGTAGTTTTATAATTTTCAAAAAAGTTATACTTTATAATTACCTGTGACATCAAAATTGTGTCATCCGATTCTGATTCTTCTAAACAATCTAAGCTTTCACGACTTGCTAATACTTGCTAAAAAGAAAAGAGAAAACATTAAAATTCAATCAAGTTTCGCAGTTCAGGATATCTTAGAAAAATAATGGATTGGATTGTCGCTGGTAGGCTTAATTTCGAAACGGTGTTGCTGGGGCATTTAAAGGAGTCCAAAATAAAATTTGTAATAGAAGAAAAGCTAATGAAATGTCAACGCATTGAAAATAATATGAATCAAAACTAAATCTCTTAAACTTTTAATCAAATAGGAACTCTAATAATAATAAAAAAATTTTCTATAGTACATATATCTTGGCGAATCTAAAAGATTTGGATTCGATATTTCATCATTACGCTAAAAACAAATTGATTATGTTATTTTTATGTACAGCCAACTCCAAAAAAGTACCGACCTGAATGTTTCTTGTTAATTAAAATTAAAAAATACAAAATTTGTATGGTATATTTTATAATTTTTGGATTTAAAATGAACGTTTTAATTAGATAAACAAAATTATATCTGACAAAGACCTTAAAACATCATCAAAAGCGTGTATGTTGTGAACATACACGAATAAATATGAAGATTCAGGACGATGCGTTTTTATTTTTTGGATTTCGCTATATATACCTTATTTAGAGAGTATTAAGTAGTTCAAATCACCTATAACCACTCCGAAATATCACTGCTTATTCCAAATATTAATTGATAACTCGGAAATTACTACTGTCCTTATCTTTATATAAACCAGGTTTTATTATTTTTTAGTTCAAAATTACCTTCTTATATGCAATTTTTTCGAAATTGAAAATAACAATTTCAACTTTTAAGAATTTTTTTAAGAACTTCTAAAATAAAACTTGAAATCTTATATGAAGATCGATCTTTATATCTCATAGATCTTTTAGACGATATCTTGAAAATTCAAGATTCGAAAGAATTGTATTTATGAATTTATGGCCAAAATTATTTTCTTTGTATACTGGGGTTTACTTAAATGAGATATAGTAATTTTCTTTGTAATCACTTTTAAAAAATACCTAAAATTATTCTCAACAATTTGTTTGTTTTTATAAATAAACTTGTAATCACAACTATGATTACAAGTTTATTTAAATAGAATAACTATGATTACAAGTATATTTAGATTAATTAATTAATTGATTAATAAGTATTTACTAATTTAGGCCATAAATTGGTAACTACTCATTAACTAGGCTGATGCTTTTTGGGGGAAAAATTAAAACAGTTATTAAAGGCACTATACATCGTAACAAATTACAAAATACAATTATAAAAATTTATAACGTGCGAAAGCATAAAGCATTAAAACCAAAAAATCAAGAATATCAAAACTGAAAAAATCCACCACATATGCTAGACTATCAAGAATTTTCTAGTTATATAGAATTCTATATATTAGTAAAAAATACTTCATACAAATAAAATATACATTCAATACAACCTTTAACATAAATTGAATAAAAATTTAAATAATAATTTGTTAACTTTCAAAAAAATTAGAAAATAATTACAAGTATAATTGATAGAGCGTTAGCTCCGGACCACTGAATAAATCACATACAACTTTTATAATGAAGTACCTGAATAAATGGATTATCTTGTCTAGACAATCTAAGTGCTTCCATATCTTGATCTAAATTTCTAGTACGTCCTGGGGTTAAAGTAACATTTGAAAGTGCCGGTGATGGTGGACATGTGACAGGTAAACTTAACATATATTCAGCAGCAGCTGATACACTTAACGACGACGGTGCTCTATCAACAGATGTATAACTACAAGTTCGTCCTGAATTTGTTTGAAAAATTAAAATTAAAATCACTCTTGCTTCAAAAATAAATTTGAATAAAATTCAATCGAGTGAAGAAATACCTTGAACTTCATTATTGGCCTTATGTTGTTCGGTAATTTTAGATGTACTCTTAATCATTTTGTTGACATTGATTTTTAATAATTGAATAGTTGAATTACATATCTTTAAATAATGTTTCAACCGTTTGCTACATTTCATAACAAACTTATTAAAATTATTAATTTTTTAATTATAATTAATTATATTCATTTTAAAACAACACCATTCCATTTAACTGTCACATTATTGTTATGAAATGAACCACTCATAATAATATACAAACAACAAAGTTCTCCTATTGTTGAAATGGAATATCATTTCAATGACTACATTTGCACTATTATTTGAGTAGTTCGATATTTTGACAGTAGAAAAAAAAACGGGTCAGGTATATAAACTAAGAATATGTGGACAGTTAGTTCATTGAACAACTTCAAGGCAAGATGCAGTGTCCTCAAAAGGGTTAAAGATTTTTTGAGAACTAAATAGTATATGGAAATGTTGATGGTAAAACAGAGATAATTTAAAATTGTTATCTGTCAAATACGTATTTAATTATTTCAATTAAATAAAACAAGCATATAAAAAGAAATAAAAGTGCATTTTTAAATTCTATTTGTTTACTTTTTAATTTATTTTAGTCAGATATTCCCTTTTCTTTGCTAGATAGAAAAAAAATTTGTGTATGTACTTTTATACACGCCTTAAAAGTTATACTTCTTTGGCGTCTGAAAAAAAATTAACTTCTAATATTTGAAAACACTTTCAAAGTTTTTACACAGTTTTTGCAACTGACAAATTTATATAATAAATATATATAACTATTCAGAATTGATTATTCATAATATATTGGTTATTAATAAAATAATATCTTTCACATAAACTGACTTATTAAATTTAAAAATAACAAAATTAAAGAAATATATATTAATTGTATTCTGTAGCCAACTTCATCATGTCGTTTTTATAGTACCGTGAGTGCACAGCTCACAAATTCACTCTCATCCAAACTCACCAAAAGGAGTATAACTTCAAAAATAATTTTTTTGTATATAAAATAAGAAAAAATTTATATTGGTGTTGATGACATACATAATACATTGTAAATATAGGATAAACAACAATGACTACTAATCCATATCTCTTATATCTTTGGTTAGGTGTGTGTCGTTCAAATATAAAATTAGTAATACTCTATTTAAATTAAATATAACTTTTGTAATTTTTATTGCTGTTTCCTTTAACGCTTTTTTATTTACATCAAAACATAAATCAAGTCTTTATAAACATAAATATAATTATGGTTACTTCTTTTTTTTTTTTTGTTTATGATAAATTGACTGTTGTTTTATTTTAATAAATTCAGTTTCTTTTTAATTTTAATAAGTACAAATTTATTTAAACAAAATTATTTGGTAATTGATAATTTCTTTTTAATAAAGAATGGCATGTGCTTAACGCTCCGGAGATAGAAGAGTTAGCCATCTAGCCTAAATAAATTTACTATTGGAAGATATCTCACGGTTAAAATCTTAAAAACGAATCGATAGCCAAATTGCCGCAGTACATTTAATAAATTTTTAAGTAAACTTTTATTGAAACTAAATTATGCTTTTCCTTTTTACTATACTTTAAATAGTATTGAAAATATTAATTTATAATTTACATTAATCTAAATAATAATTATCAAATTTAGACTAACATTTTTTACTCTCTTCCGAATGCTTAAAATAATCTTGTATTTCGAAAGTATAACATCATGGATACGCATTCACATACGTCGTGATATTAACATTGCTTGATGACATTATATATGTATGCTCATTCATAATGTAATGCTTTCAAAGCATATATAATTCATTTAAGTAATAGCGGGAAATATCAAAAAACTAAATAAAATAAAGATATTTCCTCAAAGACGACGCAATATTATATTTTAATTTTTCTTTTAAGATTGCTACTTCCGGCAAAAATAACACAGTGAATGATACTTTCTAAATCGATTTTCTGGACGTTGGCGTAATATTTTTTATAGCATTCGAAATTTTCTCCAATGGTCATAACATATTTTTTTTATTTGTCGTTTAATTATGAAAATATTTTGATATATAATAAACATATAAGTATAATAGAAGAATAGAAATAGTATACATATCCTTTTATAAATTTTATTTCTAGAATCAATCAGATTGTCGGAGCAATGATATCGGAAATGCAATGTTCGCAACATCGTTAAAAAATACCGAGTAGGCTTGCCTAGTGAAAATGCAGCCTGATGTGTTTTGAACGAATTATTTTAAATTTAATAACTATGTTTTTGGCTAACAGATTACTTTAGACAACATCGTAAGAAATTCGATGCTACTTCAGAAAGCGTGGTATATATGCACGGTAAACCCGGGTAAAAAACTTTATATATAATTATATATGGAAATTGGCCTTATATAATTATATATACCTATATATAATTATTTATAACTATATATAATTATATATAGTTATATATGGAAATTGGCCTTAAAGTTTTTTACCCGGGAAATTTACTGTTTACTGAAATTTATTTATTTATTTGTCATTTGACTGCAGACCACGGTTGTACTACACGGAAAACATAATAATTATGTGACTGTGTTGTAGATAGGAGCATTTTTATTCTGGTGTCCTTTTTTTAATTATGTGATCAAAGCACAGTGAGTTCCTTAACTGGCTCTAAGAATGTAATGTATTTTGTTAGTCTTTAATATTCGTATTTTGTAACTCAATGATTTATGTGTCATGTGAATTATGAAACATGTACATAGACATACAGAGCATCATTGATCATGACAAGCATGGCGTATAAAGAAGACAGAGAAGAAGAATAACCAACACCTAAATAATTCTCATAGTAAAGATAGCGAAGAAAATTTTTTTGATTTTATTTGATTGTTGATCGTTTGTTGGTGATTGTTTATGCAATTTTATTGTTTGCTGGTAATTATTTCATTCCTAAATTTTTTTGATTTTATTGGATTGTTGATCGTTTGTTGGTGATTGCTAGTACTTATTTCATTTGTTACAAATAATTTAAATTTTGTGTGTGAAGTTGGCGAATAAAATTTTCATTTCAATGTTTTTTAAAATCTAATTTTCCTTTCCAAATTTTTTTGATTTTATAGGATTGTTGATTGTTGGTGCATTTTTATTGTTTGCTGATAATTATTCGATTTGTTATAAAAAATTTGAATTCTGTGTGTGAAGTTGGCGAATTAAAAATTTTTTATTTAAATTTTTTTCTAAATCTAATTTACTTTTCCAAATTTTTTTAATTTTATAGGATCGTTGATCATTTGTTGGTGTTTTATATTGTTTGTTAATAATCATTTGATTTGTTATAAACAATTTAAATTTTGTGTGAGTAGATTTACACCATTATAATTACGCTTGCAGGTCGGTCATCTGATAATTAAATTACTGTAAATTGGCGAATATAATTTGTATTTTAATTTTTTTCATATATTTTCGATCCAGTCGAAATGAATCGAAAGAAAATCATTTTTAAACAACTATTTCATTTGTTGATAAGTTATTTATTACGAAAGTAGTAAAAGTCACTACAAAAACGCACTACTTCCTCTACAGATATTGCTGCTTTCCGTTGCATAATGTTCGAAATAAAACTAACACATGAGTTTTTATAATGTTGACAACAAGTTTAAATTTTGGCATAATAAGTAGCTTAAATGGGTGGGGGCGATCGAATATGAGTTGCCATACTATGGAGAGTAGAGAATAGGAGAATTTTGTATGAAAAAATGTCCGTAAAAATGCATTAAAATAGAATGCTGCCACAATAGCAACTGGGTAAGTTTCAAAAAAGTGCGTAAGTTCACAAACAGAATAATAAAATAAAATATTTTTTAATTAAAAAATGGCTTTATTTAATAAGTAAAATAAATAATACGTTTTTATTCATTTTAATTTTGAATTTTGCATACATCACAATAAAAAAATAACCAGTCTTTGAAAATTGCTTACTTAAATGTAACTAAGATAATAACCATAAATAAATGTTGATATTCAATGAAAATATCAATCTTTGTGCACTCCAATTTCAATCAACTCGGCACTCTTCAATTTGTCAATAACTGCTATATTCACAATATACCCTTTTACTATACTAACGCCACTTTTGGTTGATTTTTAAACTGTTATATACTGTTTACACTTTACAGTTGGACACTTTTTCAATTCGTTCCCCATATAAGATAGTCCTTTTCAATATTTTTTAAATATTTATTTTTAATCCTTTAAAATATTTATTAAATATACAATTTACCCTCCAAATTCCATAGCAAATAAATATACAGGCTTTCATTCCATTATAATAGTCTAGTAATTTCCACGTAGAAGATTGTGTTCAACAGATGTGTTGCATTTAGAGATAGTCCACCATATCGATTTCTAATTGAAACAATTAAATTTAAATAGAAAAGTATATTTGTTAGTTCTAGAAACCTTTCTTGGATTCCAAAGCCAATCAGATTACCGACATGAGCAAGCGTGATAATGGTATAAAACACCATTTACTATTTTTAATTTTTATTTTTTTTTTTATATAATTAATCTACAAATGAAATAATAGTTTAAAATAAATAAAAAAATGATTTCCTATCGATTGGATAGAAAATAAATGAAAAAAATTGATATAAAACATTTTTTTGTCAACTTGTCACATAACATTTAAATTGTTTATAATAAAATAATCCCCTTTGGTTAATGGCTATATAGCTGAAAGTAGCTAAAGCCAGAAATTAAAAAAAAAATAATAATAAATAAATAATAAAACAATTATTATCAACATATAATAAAATTGAATCAACAATCATTAACAAACGGTTAACATATATACATATTAATCCTATAAAATCCAAAAAATTTGGAAAAGAATATTAGATTTGAAAAATTTGAAAATGAAAAATTTTATTCGCCAACTTCACACACAAAATTTAAATTGTTTATAACAAATCGAATAATTAACAACAAAAAGAAAAATTCACCAGCAATCAAATTAAAAATTAAAAAATTTTTGGAAAGGAAAATTAGATTTAGAAAAAAATTGAAATAAACATATTCGCTAACTTCACACACAAAATTTAAACTGTTTAGAACAAATGAAATATTTACCAACAAACAATAAAATTGCATCTTCAATCACCAACAAACGATTAACAATCTAATAAAATCAAGAAATTTGGAAAAGATAATTTTATTCATTAACTTCGTAGAGTCGTTAACTTTAGCAGTGTAGTAATTCATAACAGAACGACTTTTTTATTTATTGTGAGAGCACTGAACACAGTAATATAACGGAACGGAACATATACTTATAGCAGATAATCGTAATTCCAATCTTTCTGCTAACTGTTGAGTCCTCATATGTCAAAAAAAATATATACATATATTGTGTTGTTCATAAATTACACTATTATTTATTTTATGATAAATTGTTGAGATCTTTAGCAAGAAATAGTGAGTGCATCATGACAAACACATTAATTTCATCAGTTTTAACAGCGGAATTAGATAATAATAATCTTAATAAATCTTATAAAGATTCATCGAAATCAAAATTATCAGATCAAATTCATTCAAAGGTTATTTTATCTCATATTCTTCAAGATTTATCTGGTGTTGAAAATTTATCTAATTCGAAATTGGATGATAAATTCAATTTAAAATCTCAGGTAGTTTTGACTCGTTTTAATAATCATGATCTTCAAGGCTTATCTGTTGGATCAAAATTGGATCATAAGTTTCATTTAAAATGCCAAGTTGTTTTACCACGTAGTAATAAAGCCGATCTTTACGATTTATCCAAACAAAAATTAGACGATAAATTTTATGAAAAGTGTCAAGTTTTTTTACCACGTTTAGAAAACGATAAAAACAATGCCTTAAAACCTAACTTAAAAAATATTAAATCACTTAATACTACTTTAATTAGTAATAATAAAACTGTAAAATTACCGTTTGTTCAATTAGAACGATTAAATATATATAAGTTTTTGCAAGACCAACACAATTCATTAAATTTATTTAAATCAAGTTTTTCAAGAAACAGTTTTAAATTACGTGTTAAATTTATCAGTTCCAAAAATTTATTTAAATCTCGATGTAAAAAAAGTAAATCAAAATCATTTGGACATTTAAAAAATAAAATATTATAAAAATGAACAAGAGCAAAATAAATAATTGAATTCATAACTTTTTTTATGTACAAAGTTAAATATTTAAATTTACATTATCGTTCTAAATAGAAAATTAAATTTTAAATATTATTCATCAGTAAATTCAAATTTAAATCTTGATTTATTTTATCGTGTATATTTGATTTTAAACAATAAATTTTAAAATATCATTTAGCAAATGAAAATTCATCATCAAACATTTCGAGACCTTCGCTCAACTAATATTCATTTGTAACGAGATTACAAATTTTAAAATAAATAAAAAGTTTTAAAATTCAATTTATTTTTATGTTTTATTGCAATCATTAAGTATTGTGGTTTTAAAAATATATATAATATTGCATTGGAAATAAATTATAAACAAATTGTTAATACAATGTCTATTAATTTATTAATTATAAACAAATAATTTGTGGTTTATAATAAGTGATTATTTTTTTCGATCCCTTTGATCCCGATAAATTCTAATTAAAAAAAGAAACCGAACATTACTTTCAAATTATCTTGAATAACTTTCCCTTTGAAAACTCTATACAGTTTAGTTGTAAGACATTAAATTTTTTATTTCGGAAATACACTTTTTTTTTTTGCATGATAGCCTTTTTCGAAATCAATGTGAAATTAAATAATAGGGACAAATATAACAAATTGTTTTCTTTTGAACCTCTCCCCATATTTTTACAATCGCGGAAGATACTGTTTATTGATTTTAATATGAACAAACTACGAAGCATGAAACAACCCGAATGAAAGTTTGGTTTACGAACAACTTTCGTAACGGTCGAAGTTTTTGCAAATTACTGGCCGAAAAACAATATTTGTTCGATCTATAAAAATAGTATAAATATTAAAATTATTGTCTATGGTACCAGTCGATATATTCATAGATCATCTTGAAATGGCTGTTTCTTATGAAGGATAGCAAAATATACGGTTCGTATATGATATCCATAGTGACACGATTTTTTGCTGAATTATAGTAAAAGAAGCCAAAGTTTTTTTTTTTAGTTTTCGCCTATTTTCCGAGTTACCGAAACTTTTTTTTAGAAATTTTCGCATTGGACACGCACTGTTACAACAAATAAATGCCACAATTTAAAACATGTCTACAAGATTTAATTATTATTTTAACCTTATTTTGTGTTAAATGAGTACAAATTAAATAAAATTAAAGCATCAATAACAGAAATTTCAATTTCATTTCAAATAAATCAACTCTTCTATATACAGAGAAGAGATATTTTACTCTGTCTAATGATGTAATTGGTAGTTTAAAGTAATTGGTTGTACCAAAACCCAACACAACCCATGCAAACTACACCCCATAAATCACATGAATGGTTTAATCACAGTTTATACTTATGGGCCAAAACCTAAACATTTTCTTGAATAACACGAGCAGCAACTTTAGCACTAACATATGTTTATATCATCAGAACTCAAATGGGTACAACAGCGGTAGATTGTCAGGTAACTATTTTCAGGAGCTGTTTCTTTTCCTGGTAATGGCCAATCCATTTCCTGAATTAAACTTATAATCTTTATTATTTTCATAAATCACTTTGCCTTATTTAATTTGAATGATTTCAAACACTGAAACACTGAGTGTTCCATTTTAAGATCATCATTGCGGAAATAGGTAGTATTATATATGATTTCTATGAGAAATAGGAACACTTAATATTTTTATTTTAGGCAATTTAACTCCAATGACGAGCATGAAGGCATAATTCAATTAATAATTTTTACGTGTGTTTAATTTTTAACTTTGAAATTAACAATGCAGTCCTTGGGGAGATTACGATATCCAAGGCGCCTCGATTTGACGATTAATTATGATAAAACAAGCTAAAATAAGACGAAAATGAAGAATACCAATTTTCGAGTGTTCGCGTATTTTTTGAGTTATCGACAATGTTTTTTATAAATTATCGCGCTTATGTCACATAAATATCACAATTTAAATCATTTTACAAGATTTAATAATTATTTTTTGTTAAATGACCATAATTTAAACACAATTATAGCACAAATAACCGAAATTTAATTCGTTTAAAAAAAAATAAACATTTGTATATTTAATACAACTATTAAAAATACATGTACACCATTTTCGACTGTTATCAATCCATGGATTTGTTGGGTGTAGTTTTCACGGGTCGGGTTGGTTTTTGGCCCCTACGTTCAGAATGTGATTAAACTACCCATGGATAACTCGAAAAATAGACGAAAACTAGAAAATTAGTATTCTTCATTTTCGTCTTATTTTGGCTTGTTTTGCCAAAATTCATCAAAAAATCGAGGCGCCCTGGATATCGTAATCGAGTGATTTCAAGAAAGATATCCAAAACGTATTGTATTATATCGTATTTCCGAATTGAGGTTATTGTCCACAATTTTACATAAACATTTTCTTAAATTTTAGGGAAATAATTTAATATTTCAGCTATTTATTCCTTTTTGTACTGTTTTTACAAAAAAATGTAAAAAGATATAATGTATTTTAGGTTTGGGCAGAATTAGATTTAAATTTGTCGACAAATTGAATAGACCCATTTCAGTCCAACTGTGGTTGAAACTTAGTCCATATTAATTAGAAGTAGAGATTATTCTGAAATAGATATAAATAAGTATGTATATCTGCTTATCTGTCAAAAAAATTACAGCGCGCTGTTCATAAAATATCGTTAGAAAAAATAGTGAATGCATCATGTCAAATACATCAGAAAATTCTTCGATAATACCAGTATGGGCTGAAACAACATTTGATAAATTACGACGTGGAACTATGAGAAATTTAGAACCACCGAAACTCGATTCTAGTAGTATATATTTTAATGAGAGTGAGTCAACTTCAATAAAAAATCATACAAATTCAATAATTGAACCAAAAAGCATAATTTGTTCACCACAATTAAAGAAACCTAAGCGCGTTTACAAAAATAATCGAAAGAAAATTAAATCACAAAATATAATCCTGAAAGAAGGTCGCGTAACTAAAAATCGTAAAAAACCATTAAAATCAAAACTAAAGCAGATGAAGAAAGAAATATCAAATGAAAAATCAACATTACCAGAAGATAATATTTTGTTACACGAATTAATAATTACACAAGACCATACTAAATTATGGGTACAAAATAGTTTTCCATCAATTACTTCGCCAAATTTTAAAAGCACAAGCACACCTGTTTTCACAAGTACACCTTTATTAAAAAGGAAAACATTAAATAATAACAATAATCTTACAGATTTATCGTGTGTTGAAAATTCATCGAAATCAAAATTAGAAGATAAACTTCAGTCAAAAATTGTTTTACCGCGTGTTAATAATGATAATAAGATTCAAGATTTATCAGGTGTTGAATATTTATCTAAATCAAAATTAGATGATAAATTTTGTAGAAAGTGCGAAGTTGTCTTATCGCCTTTAGAATGTGATGATCAAGATTTATCTGGTGTTGAAAATTTATACAAACCAAACTTGGATGATAAATTGAATTTAAACTCTCAGGATATTTTTAAACGTTCAAATAAAAATTCTCAAGACTTATCTGATATTCAAAGTTTATGCAAATCAAAATTAGATGATAAATTTTATAGAAAGTGCCAAGTTGTTTTATCGCGTTTAGAATGTGATGATCAAGATTTATCTGGTGTTGAAAAAATATACAAATCAAAATTGGATGAAAAATTGAATTTAAACTCTCAGGATATTTTTAAACGTTCAAATAATAATTCTCAAGACTTATCTGACATTCAAAATTTATGCAAATCAAAATTAGATGATAAAATTTATAGAAAGTGCCAAGTTGTTTTAACGCGTTTAAAAATCGATGATAAAAGTTTCTTAAACTCTATTAAAACACCTAATACACCTTCAATTCGGTGTAATACTGAAAATGAAACTTTAAAATTGCCAATAATTAGATTAGAAAGATTAAATATTGATAAAATTTTACAAATACAAAGCAATTCATCAAGTTTAATTGAATCGAGTTTTACACGAAGTAGTTTCAAACTGCGTATTAAATTTAAAAGTACTAGAAATTTATTTAAAACTAGAAGTCAAAGTAGATCAAAATCATTTGCACATATTAAAAGCAATATATACCGTACCAAACAAAAAAATCAAAATATAACATTAAATCCACAACTTTTAGTTTTGTGTAGGAAATTAAGTCAAGAACAAATTGATGTATTAACCAATCCAACATTAATTAGATCGACTTTAGAAAATCACACGTTTCCAAATGATACTAAAATATCATCAAATTTATGTTTAGAACATAGTTCATCATCAATAAATTTAAATAATCGTTCACCATTAAGAAATTCAAATATAGATAATCATATATCATCAATAAATTCAAATTTAAATCGCCATTCATCAGTACATTTAAATTTAATTAATAATTCAAATTTAAATTATCAGTCATTATCAGCAAATTTAAATCGCCAATCGTTATCAATACCTTTAAACTCATATGACAATTTGAATTTACATCGTCATTCATCACCGTATAGTTCATATTTAATTAATAATTCAAATTTAAATAGTCATTCTACAACAACCAATTCAACTTTAAATGATTTTTCAAATTTAAATAACGATTTAACTTTAAATAATTATTCAAATTTAAATCCCCATTCAACTGTAAATGATAATTCAATTTTAAATCACCATTCAACATCAGCAAACGAAAATTCATCATTACAGCAATCGTGGTATGTATACCCCGTATTATAAAACTTTCTGATTAAATAAATTATTGAATTAATCTCGAAACTTTATATTTTAACTTTGCTTTTACAATCAGCATATTAATCGGTATGATACGTTTGGTCGTATCATTCCCTCTGAACTGCGCGATTTCATTTATTTTTTGAAACTTGCAAAGATGTTTTTGCATTGCATCATTTTAATTATGATATTTCACTATATTGTATCTTAAATTATTCTAATAAACAAAAAGAATATAAACAAAGATATGAAAATGCTATATAATGTAATTTCCAACAGTATTTATATTCAACAAATTTTATCCCAAACACAGGCAAGATAGACCTTTACCCTCCATTTCACACTCTTAAATATCATTTGATCCTGTTTTGTTCCCGTATACTTTTGCACCGCAAAGTTATCGATAAAATTATAGGGAATATTGGATACGACGCACGATTAATTAACGAAATATTCGTCAAAGCGGTTATAATTATCTTTACATTTTTTAATAACGAAAAATTGTTTCTGTTTAGCCATGTAATAAAATCTAATATATTGTGTATTATTTATAATAAAATTTAGAATATTTTCATTTTACGTTTAGAAATGGAATAATTTTAAATTTTATGTTCCGTAAATTACAGTATTAAATTTAGTAATAAGATCGTGAAATGCCAAATTTTCTCTATCTTCCTATCTTTAATCCGCCTTCTGTATAAGTGGCAAAAATTTGACAACATACACGTGCATTCACAAACTTTCATACATACATTTGCTTAAAGTGTGTAAAACGTTTTCATTAAATTTTTTGTTTTTCGAGATCAATTCAATAAATTTCTGGCAGAATGTAAAAAAAATCTCAATGTAAAAATCAAATTTTAGTGACCATTCATCAACACCAATAAATTTAGGTGAAAAATCAAACAAGGAAAATTCACTATTAATAAATTCAAATCTTAATAAAGAGTCATTAATAAGTTCAAATTATACGAACAAGGAAGAATTTAAATCAATTAAAAAATCACTTATAAATAAACGACGCGGAGGGCAACTTAGTGATAAAGTAAAAAAAAAAATTATCTCAAATGATGAATTAACAGTTGATTTAACAAATGATAATGATAGTGATGATAATTTATCTAATTGTGAAATTATCGAATTATCATCATCTACAGAATCAATATCTTCAAACAATTCAATAAAAGAGAAATTAAAAACACCAAATAATTTACATTGTAAAGTTTTATTGCGTAATTTTAAAAATAATATTACGTTATCGTCTTCACCAAATATATCGAATAGATTATCAAATATTACATGTTCGCCAAACAAAAATGGATCGGCAAATATTTCTTTATTATCGACACCAAATAAATTAAATGAACAATCTAATTCTATAAATCAGGATAACAGTTTTGTAGTAGCATCACCAACTCTACCAGATAAAATATATTTAAAACCGGGCAAACACTGGCAACGGTCTTTATCAATTTTACGTCATACATTTGGATTTAAGGATCCAAATGATTATAATTTAATGACAAATAAACAGAAAGGAAGAAAATGGCGTTCAACTTGTTTTGAAGTCAAAAATGATAATAAAAGTGAGTACATACTAGTTAATTTAAATTTGGGTCATATTCATATCAGTTTTTCTTTTTATTCATCCTAAAGTTTCATTTCCTTATCAGTTTACAGCAAATAAAATAATTTCTGATTTTATTTTTTTAAATCTTTTTGTTTTGGTCGAATTAGTGAAATTTTTAGCACTAAAATAAAAATAAATGCCAACGATCCGTAGTCTCAATCACAGGATAAGGGACCGGAAAGTTGAAGCGTCTTTACTTCATGAACATGGGTCTGAAGTTATTTTTTAAAATTGGGAAGTATTCAATAAGACAGATATGAAATAAGTTGCTAGAGTATTGATAAGACTATTAATAACATTTTTTGTTTGTTCTTTCCTTGAACTATGCTTGTTAAACTTAATCTTGTCAAATTTAAAGTAATTACTTCAGTAGGTATTCTTAAATTTAACAAGTCTAGTCAGGAAATCTGCCAATAATCAAAGTTGGTTTGTTTTCAAGCCGATGCATAACTAGATTTTCTATTTCTGTATAAACAAAATTGTTATACTTAAAAATTGTAATCACGTAAAAATTTCGATATGGTGTTTTCACAGGAAATACGTGTTTTGAGGTCCAGTGAACCCAAAAAAATTGTTATTAGAAATTGCTTTGTGTGTGTGTAACAGCAGTATAGTATTGAATGCTTTATCCAAACTCCACCAACTTGGTATTCTGTCTTCATATTACCTCTAGATGTTCCCCGAAGCTTTTCATAAAAATTGGACTATCATGTGTCCCACTTATTTCGTGCCATTTTTGAGTTTTTTACGTTTTCCTCGACAATTGTTCCAACGAATTGCCTCAAAATTAGTATTTTCATAGAACATATCATAAAATCTTAATATATAAAATACCCATGCCATATGTTCGTTGCGATTAATTCCAAAATTACTTATCCGATCTTAACATTGTTTTTATAAATGTGTGATTGGTTTTAACCTAAAAAATAGCTTTTATCCAGAATAAGTTTATAAGTCCCATAACAGATGACAGTGTAAGTTACTCATTTGGTACAACCTGTCAACAAGTTTTGTTATGCCTAGGTTCGATAGATTTTCAATAAATAAATAAAATGTTGGATATACAATAGTTTTAAGCTCCATTGTTTTTTCAAAAACCAGGGAGAAATGGAGAAAAAGTTTCGTTTATGGGGATTTTATATGAGAAATAATTTATTGATTACATAAATATAGCAATTTAAAATGTTCTAGCCATGATAGAGAGATGCGGTTTCCATTCGAAGTGAATGATTTGGAGAAATGAGAAATTTGTTTTTTTTTTTCTTGTCCGCTTTTCATAGGGTAATACGGCAAAAATACCAACTTTTTTCGATGCAAGCTAGGAGCTTTTGGTTTTTTGAAATGGTTTGATAAAATGGGAATTTGTTTTTCAAAGTTTTATACAAATTGTCACAGCAAAGCGTGACTGAGTCTGCTAGACATATAAATGAAATTGAGAAAATTAAACAGGGGTTTGATGTTGGGTAACTATGCATCAATTTAGATGTCAAAATGGATCAAACACATTACAATTTTATTAATTTAAGTGTTTTATTTGTATTTTTAATTCAATTGAAATAAAATCATTTAGTTTGCATTGTTTTCCATTTGAAAACACAAAATTTATTACATGAACGTATTATAATAAAAATTTATTTTTTTGGAGTTTTATGGTACGAAAATTATGTCAGGTAAAGACATTTATCAATTAATCAATTAATTTATATAATTTATTTATAAGCATATTTAAAATTGGCCAAATGTTTTTCCAAAATATTTAGCTTATTTTAGTGTTTAGTTCATTAAATTTTTTTTATTTTTGGTCCAGATACATAGACATTTAAATTAATTTTATAAATCCAATTTAAAAAAAAGGGCTCCCCAATAAAAGGATTGAACAGACAATATGATAATAATTATTTTAAAAAAGACCAGGCATTATGAGTAATTCCTTCGGAGTAATAAAAATATATTTTCATTTTAATATGGGGAGATTACCCACCATATTATGAATATCCCATAGAATCGAGTTAGGGATTATTTTTTGAAATTTTTGTTCCTTACGTTCACTCGGTGATTAAAATACTCAGGTGATATTTGTGGTTAAAGTTGGAGCGAGTTTGCAGATTTGGGATCGAGTTAGTACGAAGCTGGGCATGGATTTTTTTCGATCGTTACGTTCTGTCGGAGATTACTAGAAGCGGTGTTTACGGATATATTATTATGAATCTACGTTTTTTGGGTTTATTTAGCGTGGCTTTACCCATTATTTTCACCCTGTGATTACATTTCATAAATATTTAGCCCATTTTCTGAGCTATGCTGAAAAACTGAAGTTTTATCATGTCAATTATTTAATTTATGGTCTTTTTATCACACTGAGTGGTTGAAGTACAGATCATCAGCTTTAGTATTTTCCTCATGTATGTTTCATAATTTAGTTGAAATTGAATTTGACTCCTTTTATCCTTTGCCTGTTATATTTTTCAGACTTTTTTGATAAGTATAAATGTTCATTTGTTTACAAAATTCTTATTTGCAATTAAATAGTTCGTTGTTTTGGTTGCGTTCGTAATCTACTTAAAAGCAATCTTAGGTACTCACTGCCAGGACGTATGAAGACACTTTCGAAATAATCATAGTATTATAGAAAGTCCAATGTTTAAATTCATTAAGGATTCTGAAAAGTATTTTAAAATATGGTTGCAAAAATTTTAGAGTTTAATTGTATAAATTATTTAACGTGGATGCAAATTACTTAAATTTTTTTTATCATTAACTAGGTGTTTGTCTAGATACATGTCATCCAAAAAGTATTCAAACGAAAATCATTGATGATGCTGAATTATTAACTGAAGCTCCACCAAATTTAAGTGACAGTATTTCTTCTAAACGAATTTCAATACGTATTGTCCCAGCAAGTATACCAACAACACGAATATCACAAAAAGATAATTTTTCTCGAAATGGAGATGATGAAAATAATATAGCACGTTCTGATTTAGAAATTTACGCACGCATTACACAAAATTTTCATCGTACAGGTAAACGATTTTATTTATAATTTAAACAATCGAATCAACATTATTTTCACTTTATAAAAAACTAATCTTATTTTAATTATTCCTCGATCTTGAGTATAATTTAAACAAATATCGATAAAATTAGATAAATGATAATTTTTTAAGCATAAAAGCAATTTATTTTAAGCATAAAATAAATTTTTTTTTTTTTTATTAATTAAAAAACTTTTTTCGGACTACGATATCTACAAGAAAAATATACTCATGTATTCTCAAAATCTAATAATCTTTTTTCCTATAATTTTGCTATATTCATAAAAATCTAATTAAAAATGATTTTGATATCGTTTGAAAATGATAACAAATATTTTTAATTAAATGTAATATATGTGAAATTTAAAACAATTTATACGAAGGTATTTGAACAGATTAGTTCATGATTTAGCCACTATGTGTCACTATTATACAAATACACACAGATACCATGCTATACCGGGTGTTGAATTTAAATGCACGTTATAAATTACCAAACAGAAAAACTTGATAAATAAATCTAGTCTTCTAATCGTAAGCCTAAATATTTTAGAGAACTGAAATTTTGTGGCTCTATATCCTTTATACTGTGCTGTGTAAAATTAGGCAATTTTATTTTGTGTAGTGTTCAATAATTTAAAAATGCATAATTCAATTCCAATTTCTAAACGACAATTTGAATATTTTAATAATTATATTATTTAAATGGTATTATTTTCAAATAATTTTAGTTTAGTATTATAACGACAATTTGAATATTTAAGTAATTCTATTATTTAAACGGTATTATTTTCAAGTGGTTTTAGTTTAGTATTATGTTTAATAGATACTACGAGGTAAAATATAAGAAATAACTCATTCGATTCTGAACGACGTAAAGAGTTAAAAAATCGAAATATATATTTTAATACAATTGTAAAAAGGAAAATAACTAATACTTTTAAAAAGTATTGCAGTGCTGTTATCTTAATAAGTATGGGCATCGTGAAGATCAAAATGAAATGAAAAAATTATTATAATATTAAAAATAATTAATTCACAGCTTTTTAATAATATTTATATTTATTTAAAGGAATAAAAAGCTTTTTTCTATCAGAAATATGTAGAATATATTTTATTAAAAATGTAAAAATATCCAAACTTAATAAAAATATTCAAATATTTAATTGTTAAAATATTAAAAAAAAAAAAATTGTTTTTTAAATATTGTGTAAATATATTATGAATATCTGTTAACTGATATACTAATTTATTAATTAGTAACCTTTTGTTTATATTTTAACTCGTAGTATCATCTATTAGCACGTTTTGGATAAGAATACTACCATATTTAAATTTTTATTAACAAATCTTCATTCCATAACACTTGTCTACTAAAAAAATATTAAAAACCACAGTGTATATTGCCTTTAAATGTTTTAAATAATGTAAATGCAGTATACAGCTTAAGTAACACCCGGTATATTTGTATGTAGTAAGTACAGTTATAATAAATATAAAGAAAGTATCAACGTCACAATTTTTATACATAACTGTGATTCACATCGCATCAAGATTTTAGTTGTTAATTTTGTTTTCTGATTTTATTTTTAATTAAATCAGAAAATAATTAACAAAATCTTTTTCACTTATTGTTTGAATTCATATCAATAAAATTCAAATAAAACTTCAAAAAATAGTTAAATTTGTTTGTAGTGCTCTATAAGTTCTAATAAAATACCGTTAATTAGTGAATTGCTTTGTTCTTAAATTAACAAAAGAATTCATAAAGATAATTGTATGTTGTTAACATTATTTTATCCTGAACCTACAGGTTATGTATCAAAAGTCGATCAAAATAAAATCCATGAGTTGGGTGACGTTTTTAATGATTTATCCTTGGATCTAAATAATCAATCAACAGTCAATGAATCTATCCTTGAACCATCATTAATTCGATCATCATCAGTGGATGTTAGTGAATATTCACATTGTGTCACAGCTCAAGATATCGTTTTAAATCGTTGTAATCAAACTGATCCTTTAAATTTTGAACGTTGTTACCCAGACAGGTATGTTTTTTTTAATTTTTAAATTAAATATTAGAAATAATTTCAAGGTCAAAATAGTGAGTTGATTCACATTCTCACAGATTCAATGTAATTACAGATTTTTGCTTGAAAAAGCCTTAACACAATCTTGTTTTCGAAATGTAACCAACATCTCGAAGCTTTTTTTTTTCATAATTGAGCTTCCTTCTACTGATTAATACATACAATTGAATCTTTGTGTATTACTATTTTTTTTATTAAAATGAAGTTGAGATTTTAAGCTTAAACTTTTTTTAATGATTTCGTCCAGAAGCTCACATTCCAGAATTAGTTTGCCGGACTTAACAATCACATCGTATTACTTGTGTTAACAGGTTATTTGATATATACAGAAAAAAATAAATGAAAAGTTTATTTAATATGAACTTTTAAGAATTCATTGTCATTTTACAGCTTCGTGAATTTTACTCTTTGAATCGGTTTTTGATAATTTTTTTAAACTCATTTCTCGAGCTCCTGTAATTCTTCTTACTGCGTTTTCACGTAAGCTAACTGTCGATATTTAATATATTATTTCTTATATCAAAATTCCTTAGTTGTTAAAAAAATTGCATATGTTACACTTTTTTGTGTTTACAATTTTTGACCATTATTTAATTTGAAAAATACAAATAAAATTGTTACAGTGTTCTACAAAAATGTCAGAAACTTGGCGAAGGTGTTTTTGGAGAAGTATTTCTCTTAAAGAATGCGGATGGATCAGCAACAGTTTTAAAAATAATACCGATAGAAGGTTCGATACCTGTAAATGGAGAACATCAAAAGAAATACGATGAAATAATTTCTGAGATAATTATTACACAAGAACTAAGTGGTTTACGTGATAATGCATTAAATTGTACAGAATGTTACACGTATGTACAGAATGTACGATGTGTACGTGGTAAATATCCAACATTGTTGGTTGAGCTATGGGAGCTGTATGATGAAATGAAAGGATCTGAAAATGAACATCCTGGTATGTTTGATGATGATCAATTGTATATTGTATTTGAATTAGAACATGGTGGGCGAGATCTTGAATCTTTTGAATTTATGAATGCTGAACAAGCTTATTCAATTTTTATTCAGGTTTGTATTTGATTGATATTTTTAGATTCCCCGAATATAGAGAGCTTTAATGTTTAACTGTTTCGATATTCGTTTGTATATATGTATCTCCCAAACTATAAAATATGTGTTTATAACATAATCTGAAATTTGATTACTAAATTTTGGTAATGGTGGTGCACGTATTGGGTCACAGATTGCTAGAGAACTGTAGATTAAGAGAAATTGTATAAAATAAGAGTGTGAAACCTTTTTAAAAATTTTAGTAAACGCAAAACAAAGTCCTAGTGAAAAACGTGAGCACTAGATGAATTTGATTTACAAGTTTTAGTAAGATATCATTTAAGTCTATTACAGTGGATGCGTGGTGTCTGGTACATGTTTATTTTAAAATCATGACTAGATGTTCACTCGTCCATTGCATTAGTTAAAACACTACATTTAGGCATTTTAGGTCTTATTTTTCTTAAATATTTTCAATTTTGTTCAAGAGGGACTGAATAAATATGGATTTCTTTTTCTTGCTCATATCTTGAAAATTTAAAATTAAATCAATATTTAAATAACGCTATCTCTTTTGCTGCGTTTAATTTTAACAGTTTTCATTGAAACTGGAAAACAAATTTTTTGAGTTTTATAATTTTCTCTCTTGTAAACTGTATAATCTATGCATTTCAAGATCAAGAATAAGTAATAAAAGGTGAATCGGTTTTGGTGAAGGTGAAGTTTCAATTGCAAATTTGTCTTCTATGGAATTGTGCAATCTTGATGAATATGTTATATGTATAAGCTAAATAAATTATTTTATGGTATATTGTTTTTGTTGCAGACTTCATTAGCATTAAGTATCGCTGAAAATGAATTAGAATTTGAACATCGTGATCTGCATTGGGGTAATTTATTAATACAACCAACGGATGCTAAAACAATTGTTTTTAAATTAAATGGTGAACAAATTGAAGTCAATACATTTGGTGTTAAAGCAACAATTATTGATTTCACCTTATCACGCGTTACATACAACAATGTTTGTATTTATAATAATTTAGCTGATGATCCAGATTTATTTAAATCTGTTGGTGATTACCAATTTGAAGTTTATAAATTAATGCAACAAAAGAATCGGTAAGTTAATTCTTTAATATATATATATTTATATATATATATATATATATATATATATATATATATATATATATATATATATATATATATATATATATATATATATATATATATATATATATATATATATATATATATATATATATATATATATATATATATATATATATATTATTATTATTATTATTATTATTATTATTTATATATATACATATATTATTTCTATTTATGTGGCACCGGCAATTATATTAGAATATTAGTTTCGCCAACACTGGTATGATTACTTGAACATATTCGTTGCCAGCGACGATCTCGGAGACAGTTCCTTTATTTCCTTTCACAAATGTAATGTTTCAAATATCATATAATTTAGGGCAGAATTTTTGGTATTTCTAGACTACTAAAGTAGTCTAAAACATTAAACAATAAAAATAACTAATAAAAAATGTTCTTTCGAAAAGACAATTTTGTTTCGAGTTATTATAAAATAATTTTTTTTTTTAACTGTATATGCAATATCGGAATTATAGCTTTAGGATTGTTGTGAATGAAGATTAAGATAAGAAACTTCTTTCTTGTCTCCTACAATATTTTCGTTAAAGTGTACAATGTTCAAGTCATTTGTGAAAAATCGTTCAACATTAATTTTTTAATAAATAAAAACTCAAAAAATATTGTCTTTTCGAAAAAACTTTAAAGCAATTTTCCTGATATTATTTTTTATGTTGTAATGTTTACCCCTTAAAAGGACTCCCTACAATAGAACAGAAATTTTTAAACTATAATACATAAGATTGGAATATTTTTAAAAGGATACTTTCGGTAGTGAAAAATGAGTTATAAAATTAGACACAAATTAAAATTTATTTAGAAATATACTTGAATATTCTCAATTTGAGTTATAAAAGCACATTTTTTTATTATATTAAAATTAGAAGTCGATATAGCAAGTAACCTAAAACATGAGGTACCATAGTGTGACGTCATATTGCCAGTTGTCATCTATCAATTCAATCTAAACATTTATCTTAATTAGAAAAAATATTTTAATGTGTTAGGTTATGTTTAATTTTAATCTAATTTTATAACAAAAAATCGTGTTATGTTGCCAAAATATATTTTTTGTGACTTAAATAGTAAATCAACATTTTTAAGTAAAAGTAATAAATTATTGTAATATATTTTTTTCAGAAATCAATGGGAACATTTTGAACCATACACAAACATATTATGGCTACATTATGTAATATTAAAAATGATAGATGGTGCACGTTATAGAAGAACAAAAACCGTGAAACATAGAAAGCATATAAGTTTGATGCAATCCATATCTCATGAATTATTGACTCAAACAAGTGCTGAAGAATTTGTTCTACGATTTTATTATCAAGAACCAAATGCATTTATTAAATTAATTTAATAATTATTTATCAAAATTTTTTAATAGGATAGTTGACCATTTAATTTGCGAAACAATCATCGATTTATTTTTCAAATCAATAAAGTTTTAATTTAGTTTTTTCTTTAATTAGTGCTTCTTGTATCATTTTTATAAGAATTTATTTCTTTTGTCCTCCACCTAATAAAATTTCACAAAAAAATTATGGCTAAATATGGGGAAAAAGTCAGAATTTACGAGAGAAATTAATTTCAGTTGTGTTATTATAAGAAGTGAAATATTTTAGTAAATAATGCCGACCAGAAATTATAATAGAGAAACTCTTCGAGTTGTTCATTTTGGGTGTATAAATGATGCAAATCACTGTTTTAATTTCAAATTATAGAGGATCAGCACTCATTGTTAATTATTTTGTGGATGCAGACTTTAGTTTTGAGTAATTTTATTGTTAAAAAGATCGAATTTTTCGCAATTAAAAAATGAAAGACTGAATTCGGAAGTGTGAAAAATATGAAAAATACGATTATTGTCTGCTTATGGTAGTACGAACGTCACGTGATTCATGTTGTTATTTATTATAGGTAAAAAATGAGTATTCTGTTATATATTTTGCCTATAATATAATCCAGAAAGAGTATTTTTTCTTACTTTATATTTTTTTCATTTTACATCTTTTTTATTAAATATCTTTTAAAAAAGATGGTTTACATTTATTTATTTATTTATTTAATTTTTTACTATTAATTTGATAGATTTCGGTTAAATCTGGATGAAAATTACCAAAATATACATTTTATCATTTCTCATAAGATAGGAATTAAAAATATCTACTTTTGGAGTTAATTATTTCTTTAAAAAGTTAAACAACATCACCTCCCCTTCCCAAATTAATTGGATTTATATAAATGCATTTAAACTATATATTTAAAAAACAAATGAACGCTTTTACTTAAAGGCAAACTTACCTTACGCGTAATTATAACAAAGTGTTCATATTTAATGAGATAAGTGCGTTTCGGTATTAATTTGTTTATTTTTTAATTATACACTATGTTCCGATAATTCTGTTAATTCCTAAATTATATTAGTAACAGAAAGTAACAGTTTATTGTTCTTATGATTACATACAATGATTGTAAGATCGGATGATAATTATATAATTTAAAATTCTACGAGGACACAGTTTCACAATTCCTACTAGACACAACTTAGCTCCGCTAAGGTTATTTCTTCTCAATTGCTCTTCTCCAAGTCTACTAAGCCGTTAATTTCTTTGTACTTCATTTATGAATTCTATTCCAGCTCTTGTTTAAAGATGAAATTATTGGGCATCATTTATTGGACAATTGTTGACCAATCCACCAAAACTTTTATAAAATTTTTATATAAAACATATTGAAAAAAATAATAATTTAACCTCAAATCAAAATTTTGAATTAAAATATTTCTAATAAAAAAGATCTTGATAATTAGAAAGGGAAATTTACACAAATAATGATCTTGAGAATCTATATTGTATTTTTTTTCGACAAAAAAATATGAAAAAATGTTTCGATATTCTGTATACTTATCCTTGTCTTTTAAATACTCAGTCTTCGTGTCTTATTTTAGTATATGTTTAATGTCTTATCCTTTTATAAATATAAATGTTAGACAAATTAAAATTATTTCGATAATCTTAAAATCACTGTCGTTTAGAATTTTACACTTATATTATTAAAAAGTTTGTTCTAATAGAATTAATGTAATATCAAAAATCCAATCTGGCAGTTACGTTTACTATTTCGTAATGAATCGATTTTTTAATATGATAAAATGTGCAAAACCAAATTTAAATATCATCCCAGACGGAGAGCTCGTGGGAGATTTGAGTAAGGTCCTTTCTGTAAGAATGTGATTTTGTTTAGTGATGAATCGTAGTATACAAAGTACAGAAATCGCTTTCTGGCAGGAATCAGTGATGTACGTCATCAGCTTTTACACATTTTAAAGTGGTGAGAATTGACTTAGGTCAAACGGTAAGAGAAAATAAGTTTAAAAAAAATGTTGTAGAGTTTAAAATTTCACATATAAATTTTTGTTTGCCTTTTTCAGCCATTATTAAACATAAGGGAGCCTGTTCGCCTATAAAAATTTATAGGCGAATTATTTACTCTTCCACATATAGATTTTTATTAACAGCAACAAAAGCCAAGAACCATTTTATGTAAAATTTTATGCTCTACAATTTTTATTTGTAACTTTTTTCTTATTATACTTTTCACACTCAATGACTCAATTCACACTTTCTAATGCGTAAAAGCTGACAACTGCCAGACGTGCAGCGCTAACTGCCAGAAAGCTGTTTCTGTACTTCCCATACTAACCTCATCATTGATAAAACTTGCAGCCGTACAGAAAAAACCTTACTCAAATCTTCCACGAGCTCATAGACTATCCGTAGGTATACTTAACTTAAAAAATTTGAGACATCTGATTCTTTTATACCTATTTTATATTTTCAAATAAACGATTTGTATGATCTGTTAAATTGTGACACCAATAATTAATAACTCAATAATGGATTAAAATTATCACGTAAGTAAAGTAATCATTATTTTATTGTACTATCAAATTAGATGGGTATTTTTGTACATACGGAAGGGGGATTCGACTTTTCAAATTGGACTTTTGATATGACATTAATACAAATAAAAAATTTTCTGGTAATATGAGTGTAAAGTTCTAAATGATGATGATTTTAAAATTATCGTAGTAATTTTAATTTTTCTAAAATTTATTTTTATAGAACGGTAAAATATTAATCATATTATTATAAAATAATATGTAAGATAGGAGACTTCGAGTACTTTAAAATATAAGGGTAAGTGTACATAGTGACGTATTTACCTTTTTTGAGCCTATCTGTACAAAAATATACACGTTTAAAATATAAATTCTACATTAAAATGTAAGGTGTGATATATGTATTAATTTTAGTTAAAAATGTATTAATTTTGCAAATAATTATATTATCTATTGTTATCGAATTAAAACATTTATATTTAAAAGTTAATAAATAAAATTTGCAATAAATAAAAATTTATATTTGCAATAATAATTGAATACCAATGTAATTGAAATATTTTTGTAATAAATTTAATTTCATACTGTATTGTTGTTTTTATTTGGAAACTTTTTGTAAATAAAACGTGAAAATCCAGTAAATTTTTGTTTGTGAAAGAAAAAAGGAAATATATTTTGCATATTGCATATCATTATTGGCTATATCGGAATAAACCACTACACTAGGAACTTTGTCCTACGGACTAAGGCCTATTTTTTGGAGAGCGCGCGTATCAAACTACTTTTTGTAATGGCTTCGTTTCGACGAGACACTCAAATTTTTATTTTGAAAGTTAAATTGTATCAACATTGATTTTTACACCATTAATAAACGTTTATGAATCTATAATCAACCTAATTTGTGTATTTGTATTTTAAAAATTCAGTATAGAATGCAGTGTAATCGATGTCAAACAAAAATTTAGAATAAAATGGGATAAAAAAAGATGGAGATAACAACTAACATAGTTAATAGTTTACGTATTCGACATATGTTACTAATTTTTAAGTTTAGAATACAGGATGGCAGCACGTCAAAGTGTGAATCGACTTGTAAGTTAGCTGAAATTGATCATAAATGGTGTTAGTAAATATAAAAATTCGATCAGGCTTTCTTTCTTCGTAATAACGAATTTAAATTTTCAAGGTCATTTGGAGAGATTTTAGCACATAAAATTGCCAATATTAACTCGAAATAAGTACTCAGCATATTTCACAATCTGGTCAGATGTTTTATCAAAATTTTGGTGTAAAAATTTATCGAGGTTATTAAAAATATTTTAGAATACCTGTATGTGAAAGTGCAAATAGTAGCATGCATAATATTCCAAATAGTCGGGTTATTAATTGTTCATAAGTTTAGCATATTTGAGATATTGATCATAATTTCTGGAAAATTTTAATTTAAAACTTTAGGCGACAAGAAAATGGATAGCCTAAGTTCGAAATTTATCCTATTATGAAAATAATATGCGAAGAATACCCGAAATTTAGCGTTGGTATTTCATTTTAAAAATTTTATCTTGTAAACAATTTAAATGATTGATTTTTAATAGATCGTAATTGATCAGCATGTTTCGGTAATTGAACAGGCTCTATGTTCTCAAAATTATGATTTTTTTAACGCTGTAAATACTGTAGCTTGTCAATGTGTAATTTAATTATGGACTAGAATAATAGTTTGACTTCTTGGCCAGCAATGGATGGTAATTGGTCAAATTTATTTTACTTATGCCTAAAGGATGCGCATTTGACTAAAATTAGAATTCCGAAAATGATACGTGTAATATGATAAAAAATCTAATTAAAATATTTTTATAAAACTGAAATCAAAAATCAACTGATAAAGTTGATGTTTTAAATAAAGAAATTAACAGCTGATTTAATTATTGTTCATAATGATTAAAGGAAATAATAATTAATCAGTTTTTCTTAATTCTTTATATCTATATTATATCTATATTACAAATTATCCTAAATACCAATTTATACAGACTAAGTTCCTAAATACCAAACTTATCAAATCTCATTATATATCGACCAAATACAAGCTGCGGATGACCAAATACTTAAGTTATTTTACAAGTCAAAATTTGAACTTTGAAGTTTCACCCTTAATACACTCCATAATCTTTAATTTAAATTTTAAGAAAATAAAGCCTGGCTAAATTTAATAATATTACTGACCAATAACCATCCATTTTTGTCAAATTATTTAAATTAAGTTTTTCAAGTCCATAATCGTACTTTAATGTGCAATAATATTTATCTACAGAGTAAAAATATTAATCATCATTTTGAGAAAATAAGCCTGACCAATTTCAAATCCAATTTATAATCAAGATTACTCAAGACTGAGTTCAGACTGAGACCCCATTGATTATAAATTGGATTTTAATTGGTCATCATATTTATTTCAGGCTTATTTTCTAAAAATTATGTTTATTGACGTAAATAAATTTTGACGTGCTATTATCAAATGATAACAAAATTTTAAATTCAAAATTTCGAGGAAATACTGCTTGGGCAAATTTCTTCATATGCTGTCCAATTATCACGCAACACAATCATTAAAAAAGGTTTTTCAAGTCTATAATATTGACCCCGGACTGACGTAACGTAATGACAGGCTTAGACCAATCTATAAAGTAAAGCAACAGCAGTCACAACCTGTATTTGGATGGGTGACCACTTAGCAGTACTGTGTACTGTTGTTGTATAAATAATAATAATAATAATCCCCTTTGGTTAATGGCTATATAGCTGAAAGTAGCTAAAGCCGGAAATTAAAAAAAAGTCTATAATCGCACTTTCACGATCTGCAGTACGTTAAAAAAATTTTAAATCATAATTTTGAAAAAATCGAGGCTGACCAATTTCCGAAACTCGCTGACCAATTACGATCTATTAAAAATCAATCATTTAAATTGTTTTTGCTAAATTTTGGGCTTTAATCGCATCAAGGAGTTCTCTTCAGTTCGTATTACATTTTCTTAATAGGATAAATTTCAGACTTAGGCCATCCATTTTCTTGACGCCTAAAGTTTTAAATTAAAATTTTCCAAAAATAAGGCCTGATCAATTTCTAAATGCTGACTTTATGCTAACAATATTTAAACACTAACGTGCTAAAAAAATTTCAATTAAAAATTTTGTGAAAACGGCTTGACTAAATTTTGAAATATGCCTGAGCAACTATTTCGACTATTTTTCAATTCAATATTTGCAATTTGACGTCCAAAAAGTCTTTCCAATGACTTCGAAAATTTAAAATTGTTTTGACGTTAAGAAACAAAGCCTGACCAAATTTTTATAGTTTGCTCACCATTTATGATCAATAAATGACCAATTTTTTAAGTTATCATACAAGCCGATATTCACATTTTTATGTGCTAGATCGTGGAGTCTATAAATGAATGTTTTTTTTTCTCTTACACCCGGTAGATTACACTTTTTCATATCAGGATTGTGGTTAAACTTTAGAAAAACTTTTCTATACTTTTAATTTTATAGGAGATTATACTCATTGACAAACGGATATTATTTAAGCATAGAGGATCATAAAAAATTATTTTTTAAAGATTAATCGATGGATTACTGGATTTTTATTCTTAAGCAAATAGGTGCCTATTTATGTAGACGTAACATACTACTAATCAAGCAGAGACTTTTACCGATATATTCTGTGTAATCAAGGGATTTAGTACGCATTACATTTAACATACCTAATCAATAAAAAGTACCTACTACTTATATTTATGAAATCGTATGATTTAAATATTTTTTCAGCTTGCATTTAAGATATCCGCTTTTAAAATTTCGAATATTGAATATTTTCTTAGTGTTCATGCAGATCGTAGCAATATATGTGAGTACGTCCCGGATGCAATATTTGTAAAGTCGATGTTTTGACTTTTGTCCAACTCACATACGAAAAGGATGAGTTTTCAATTTTCAGATGCCTTTTGGCGTCCTGTGTCCCATTAAACTGCCTTTCTCGGCAGTTATATTCTCATATTTATATATTTTTATACTTGAAAAATATTTTTATTAAAATAATAAAATATTTATATCTATCATATTTATGATTCCTTTACAAATACATGTATACAATCCATCACGGTTGTTATGCCTGCACGCGTGCATACATGTATACTCTCCTTGTCATAAACACTGTATAATTTTTCTATCTCATTCTATACGTTAAATCCTAGACACTATACTCTCGATCTACATTATACTCTCGTTATACTCGTTATTATACTCGTTATATCGTATTACTGTATGTGGTTGTCTTTTGATTGTCTGTCGCTTTTTCGTTTCATTGAGTTTCAAAACGCTATTTAAGAAGTATTACTTCAAAAATTTTCGCAAAAAATAGCACCGATTAAAAAAAAATTCAGTAAAAAGTGAAAAATAATTCAAAATTAACAACTTACCTTATTACAAACAAATTATCTATAGTTACCTTATAAAGTCGACGCTAATCATCTCTCATCTTAAAATTTATTCGCTGGCGCCGCGCCGACTTCAAAATATAATTGGTCACAAGGAAATTTTACATATTTTTAATTTAGAATTACTTTTTAATTTTTTTTTTTTTTATTTCAGTGAATTTTTTTGAAGTCAGTTCTGAATTTTGCAAATAATTTTTATGTTGTAATTATATTCAAGTGTGACTATTTATGGTAAAAGAAACAAAATTTTATTACTTTTTATACATTTTTATACACAAATTCATATTGAAAATTTTTAATACAAAGTCGTGTTATATGCTTTATTAACAATGTTAATTTTATTAACTCGTTAATCTTAATTTTTAATAGTAGGTATTATTTTATTAATTTTTTTTTCGGATCGTTTTAGTTCTAATTGGGTAATATTTTTTTATTACGGATCTACAGAAATTTTTCCAATTCCAACGGTAATTTACTATTTTAAATTCTTAAATGAAGTGAATAAATAAATTGATACAGGCATAAGTGGATCATGTTTATTATAAGGCGTAAATTAATTCCAGTGTGACCATAGGCTAGGATTATTTTTACAAACCAGTCGCACATGTACAATCAGCGTATAAATTACGATGGTAATCCAAATGCTAGTCACACGTCTGTCAAACCAACGTAGTGCAAAAATTGTCCTTATTTCTTAAATAAAAATAGTGTCGCAAAAACTATATGCACAGGGGACACCCGGGTTTGAACCGGGGACCTCTCGATCTGCAGTCGAATGCTCTACCACTGAGCTATATCCCCTGAATACTTCTGGATCAGTGACTAACCCACTTGAAAAGGCGTATATAAAGGAAATTACTTTTTATTCTCTGTATTCCCATGGGAACGGGAAGTACGCTATATAAAGAGTACATTTAAGGGATAATAAAAAAAGCCTAACTGCTTTGAAGGCCTTCCTGGGGGTCAAAGGCCCGAGAGGAATCAGATGTACCACACCAAATACCGCGTGTTCCATTTTAAATACCGAGTATATATACAAATATTTCATGTAACGGGTTTCGTAAACCAAATACCGAGTGGCAACAAATACCAGGTCCCACAATGTGACGGGGTCTGCTAGTTCAATATATAATCAAAATAAGTAATTTTATCATCAACATTTACAATTTGCAAACCTTTTGGCTCAATATTACTTATTTATATCCGGGCAAAGCTGGGACGAGAATGGTAAGCTATTAATATAAGTAAAATAAATAACATAATACTTATATTTTTGTCTATACTAAGTAAAGGTAAAAGCAAAATATTACTTTACATGATGAGCTTTCATGTGAAATTCATAAATTTGCAAGATTTTTGTCCAGTACTAAAACATGTACTGGAAAAACATAAAACATGTTTATTTGACAAATTTTTTTTAAACACGTTGGGGTAATTATTTATCGATAAGAACCTTTTGAACTTGTAGGCAATTTAAAAATACTGGTTACAAATATATATTTTTATTTGAATTTTTGTAAATTTTCCTTCCTTATTTTCTTTCCACCGGGGTTCAAAAGACACAATAGTGGTACCGGAAAAACAGGGCCAAAAACAAGAATAAAGTAAAAACATATTTCTAAACACAACGTTTTTTTAAAAAATAACTAAAAAAATATAAAGGATTTTTTAATTGAATTTTTAGTATGCTTAAAGTGAATAAACTTATAAGTGAAAATATGGTGAAAAATGAAGTCAGTTAAGTTTTTCTAAGCTATCTTAGTATTTGAATTACATTATGCCAGAATATTATTATTGCCATTCAATTTAGGTACGTGTATACAAATTTCAGCTCAGTCTAACATCAAAGATAAGTCAAATTTAGCTTTAATATTTGATTACAAATGCCGGCACATGTGAAACCAAAAAAAAGTTAAATAATATATAATATTATAATAAATTTTATAACAAGACTAAACATATTTTGGGTGATTATTTAGGATGAACTTGAATCCCATTATGTATTTTATATTATAAAAAAACTTGCTGGTAATTTTCTTTTACTAGAAATAGACCACACGTTTTTTTAACTAAAAGAATATACTAATTTAATGGTGTATTTTATAATTTTTTAGTTTAAAATGAATGTTTTAAATACATTAACAAAATTAATTCTGATAAACAACTCAACACATCATAATAATCGGGTATTAAATTTTTTTAAATATGTATATAAATTCAAAGTTCCATTATTATTATTATTCGTTTGTTTTTGTGGTTTCGTATATGTATATACTCGTGTAATCAAAAATCGCGACAATCTAAATCCTCCACGCTTACCTAAATTTATAAAATACACTAATTTTATGGTATATTTTATAATTTTTTTAGTTTAAATTCAATGTTTTAGATAAATAAAAAAAATGAATTCTAGTAAACTCAACACAACATTACTATCGAGTATTTAATGTTTTTTAATAGATGTACAAATTCAAGGGTCGCTTTTGTGATTTTTTATACTCGACATATATAGTATACTAGCAGACCCGGTTGGTGTGTGAAACCCGGTATTTGGAGTAAGCATTCGGCATTTAGTTTGGAATAGCCAGTATTTCGTATGGGACACCCGTCACATGAAATTTGTATATATACACCCGGCATTTGCTGTGTCACACTCGGTAAATGGTGTGCAACCGTTACTTCAGCCCCTGTGAATCTCGGGGCTGCCTTCGCCTTGGCTCTGCAATTAAAGAAATGCGGATTACATATGTCATCCGCATTACAATTATTTACATACTTGGTTGTGACACCATTTGCCCCCACATTTCAATGGACTTAGAACCTATCCTATGATTTAAGTTCGAACAATTCGCTTCAAATGCAATGATTCTTTAGAGTGTCACATCCTGTCTTGGAATTGCTGAAGATGCAGACCACGTGTTCTATGCGTGTCCAAATTTCAGCCCACTATGTTTAAATTGACGATTCAACCATAAACATTAGTAGAAGCAATAATATCATTTACGGTTGCGTGGAACACGACCAGGACATTCGCTACGGAAGTCCTCCGGAATCTGGGTTCCAATGAAAGGAAGAGAGTAAATAAAAAACGCATTCAAAATAATAGAAGATGTAACTTTAACTATTTGAGGAAAGAGCATAATCTGTATCCTTGCGAAGTAATGCTTAACGGTGGTTTCTGCGGGAAGTGAGAGGTTGAAGAAAGAGGAGGTTTTTAGTCCGCATTAATTCTGATTCAGGTATACCCAGACAAACAACTGGAATTGATGATACGTAAAATTAATTTTCCTTAACCTATATAAAAAAAACACACACAGGCAAATTTCCACCTGCGGATCTCAAAGTATTTCCGGTAAAAACTCCATATCGAAATTTTGGCAGGATTACAATACTTTTTTTTGCTGATTTAAAATTTGATGATTTGACTTTCTACCAGAAAAAATTGGTGTTTCGTGTTGGCAACTGGAAATGTGTTAAAATAATAAAACAAAAATTTAGTTGTACCTATCAATCGGTAATTTTAAACAATAAAATTACATTTTTTGATAAATTAAATTAAAAAAATATTACTTATAACTATAATTAAATTAATACATTGATATCTATCAATTATAATAAATCGTAATTTATTAAACAACATTTTTGGAACCATTTAATATTATTTAAGGACTTTCCTTTCTCATTAAGTATGCGTATGTATACGAATTTGGTTCGTTCAACAGAGGACGAAGAGCCAGTGACTAATTTTAGGTGGTAATTTCAAAAATCATAGAATCTCACACAGTAAATCCTTTACCTATACAAAATAAACATTAAAAGTCATTTCTGGCATCCCTCTGTGGCCGGAGTAAACTACTCTAACGGAGTTAATTCGGAAATTATTTCCACTGTATTTTGTATTCATGGAATTTTGTCAGAAAATTCACATCCCTCCTAATTGTCAACGCTATGAATATTTATAAAAAAACTGTAATGGTTTGTCATTTTATCAGTCTTAAAATTTTAACAGAATAAATATGCACAATAAATTATATAAAAGAAAAGAACAAAATTCCATCAGTAACAATCTGCCAAAGCGAAAAATGCTTCCTAGCGAGTACAAATGAGAAAGCAATATGACAATCTGTGGGTTAGAGAGAAAACACAAATGTAGAATAAACCTTCGATAAATACAAATTATGCTCGATAATAATTTCTTTAAATTTTATGATTGATATTTTAACTAAATTAAATCTTATTTCTTACCCTCCTTAAAATTTCTGGTAGTTGACCCCGATCACAGAGGTCTGCCAGAAGTGACTTTTAATGTTCAGTAGGTATAGGAGATTTACTGGGTTAGGTTTCATTGCTTTTGAAATGACCACCTAAAATCGGTCACTGGCTCTTGGGTCTTTTATAGTTATCATTAGCTCATGAATAGGGTTACCATATTGCTTACAGTAATCGAGAAGATTATTCAAAAAATGACTTTAGTACGATTAACGATTATCGGTGTATTGTTGTTGGGCTCGATGCAATTAAGAGTATTGCAAAGGTGAGTTTTTTTATATTTGTAATCAGAAAACTTGAAAAATTGAACTGGATTTAACAAAATTATAAAATAGCATTTGTGGATCGACTTAAAAAACTTGTAAACAATTTTAGTCGCTTAATTCTACTGAAATCATTTTTTTTTATATCGTTTATAGTTGAGTCTTGTTATAGAACGAATAGAATATAATAATTTTCGTGAAGATGTCGTGACCAATGTCAAAAGTGAAAGGCACAAAATTAGTCGAACAGTATCAGCTCCAACATTACGGTTTACGTTACTTCGAGAATTATCCAATGTTACTGTAAGTAAGTACTTCAAAAGAATTTTCTAATTAATAAAACCAGTTTTTAGGCTTTAGAAAGAAAATTTTTTTTTGTAATTAATGGCAAAATATTAAATCTTTAGAAAAAATCGCAAAAGACTCAAAAAGTAGTATTTTTCGATTTCAACTGAATGTAACAATTCGTTTCGAGTCTGAGCACTTTGGTTTTTTAACAGAAATTGCAGAAACTTCCTATTTATATTTTCGTAAATATATGATACATTTTTATGCTTCTTATTTACCCATCCAAACCTGAATTTTATCGTAATTAGAAACATTTCTTATAAAATTTAGAAAATTTTGTTAAGAACAACTTACAAAACTTATAATCATGATTAGTCTAGCATAATTTGAATTTTACCTTGGAATCCAGTTATAGTGGATATATTTCAATTTTTGACGGTTTTTTAATTCGCTATAAAAGTTTACAACTTGAAATTTACCGCTGTTTAAGTTTTTTTCTTTTTAGGGCCTCACTATGAAAATAATGTTTTATCTAATATCTATATTATAAGGTAAATCCAGGGGAAAAGGTCGTACTATGTAGTCAAATAGTTAATTATTATTTTAACTTCTCAAACGCACATAGCCAAAGGACAGCATAAATCAACCAAAAAGGATAAATTAATAACTGCAAATAGAAATAAGTGTGATAATACCAACATGGCCATCTTCCCCGTTCCTCTTTTCGATTGGAAGATATCGTAACTATAGATAGGTCGATAGACATGCAGATCAATTCCTAACTACATTGGAGAGTTCAAAACTTGTATTTCCAGCATAGACTCAGTTATCAATCTAATAATATGCTGAAGTTGGCCGATTTAAAGTTCTGTGTATAAAATATATGACCTATTTTTGTTGTGAGCGTAGATAATGAATGCCTATAGATAATGAACCAAGTTTATATCAAAGTAAGATTTCGATGAGTGGAACAAAAGTGACTATCGCCGATTAGCCTCAGTTTGATTTTTACACAAGACATTTCCTCATGTGTCGACTTCTACAGAAGACTTGTGTTTATAAGAAAGTCGACACTAGAAAGTCGAAAGTATTGGACTTTTAATCGGTCGACTCTCGAATCATAATACGTTTCAATGTCAAACGTATTATATTTTATAGAACTTCCAACGCCATTCCGTTTCATATATATAAAAGTGATAATTTATTTAAAGTTTTTCATGAAAAGTAAATCATATATGATTTATTATTCACCATAAAATTTTAATATTTAACATTGTTATCTAAATCCATAATATTTATAATATATACATATGTATAGGGTGTTGGGAAAACATATGTTAAACCATTCTAGCAAATCTTCAAAATTATTAGTTTTCATAAACCAAAACTTTAATTCAAATCGAAGAAGAATAATTCTTCTCAAGTTTTTGATTGTCTAAAATAATTTAGATTCAAATTGCAATAAAATAAAAAATTTCATTAAGGGGACACCCGGGTTTGAACCGGGGACCTCTCGATCTGCAGTCGAATGCTCTACCACTGAGCTATATCCCCATATTTCTAAACTGCATTTTTAGACAATCCAATCGTTTTCTACCATTTTTATACAATAGAACGCAAATTTCTTAACTCATTCAACTTTTTTCTGACGAAAAACAAATTCATAATTTTTTTCTATTTGGATTAATCTTACCCGATACTTAATGAACGAGTATAGATATTATATCTGAAAGTTTAGAAAAACGAGACGTGGCATGCAGAAACCGGATCTCTGAAAATTCGAATTTAAAAATCACATGTTGTACTTTCATAATTAGTACTTCATATTAAAAGTTGATCAATATATTGCAGGAAAAAATTAAGTTTAAAAAATTAAAACACTACTTCAACAATATGCTTTAAAAAGTACGAAACAAATTACGTAAATTATTGTTCCAAATTACGTAAAATGATGTTCAGAGGAAAATTAAAATATGGTTTGTAAAAATTAATGAATTTTCTTGAAGAAGGCTTTGATAATTTTTAAGAAATAGTTTAATTTAAAAAACGGTATTTATTTTATTTAAAAAAATTAATTTTTAATGGTTCGAAAATCTACTAAAATCGTTTAACCGTTCTTTGATTAAAAATAATTTAAAGGAACAAAATTATTGTAAAAAAAATAAAGCATAAATAAAATTTACAAAAATTTTAAAAGCTGTTGTGATTTTCTTATGGAAAGTAAGTGATAAAAATATCGTATGTATTATCCTACGTTCATAATTTAACATGCGACTTATTATTTTATTCTTGTTTATGTACCAATGGAGAGTATAATGCCATTTTAATCATTTTGTATTTGCACTTTCTTTTCACAATTATATATTTCATTATTTAATCTTCGTATTTTTTTAAACCCATGAAATAATATTCAATACGGTCGAGATATACATTATTGTTGTAAAAATTTATAAAGACTACATAACAAGAAAATTATTCTGTGTAAAGCAAATGCATATATTATACTATTTACGTATTTTATCTTTTAAGACACTGTATATGTATTATTTAAAAAAAAAAATTTTTAGTCCCTACTTTAAAATAAAATAGCATACAAATTTGTTGTTCCGTGTGCGAATTATATGTAGATGATATCAGCGATATCGCTGATATCGGTAAAATCAGCAATATCACAAAAATCTTTGAGTGTGCGATTTGCCTTAATTTTTCGTTTTATTGACGGTCACAAACTAGTTAAGTTTACTAAATTTACCTAGAATAAATAAAAATATATATAGGAATACTAATAATTTTTCCATAAGTTAGCTATAATTATATTTCGATAGCTCAACCTATATATAATTATACAATATAATATTATAAAATAATGTTTATACACCATTAGGTACTTAATTTGAATTACATATATTATTATTATCAAAAATATAATAAATATATGTAAAAGCATAGTTAAGCTTAGTTAATTAGAAAATAGACAAGTTTTGAAATCAGTTTGTGAGGTGACTTTGATACGACCCAAACTCAACACTCCAACACTTGATTATTTTAACGTGCGATACATTTTCAATCGGTTCTATATATTTCATTTTGATTCGTTACTTCACTTCGTTTGTTTGTTTTAACTGTAATATATAATTATTATAGTTAATCATCTTACGCGTGGATTGCCTTGTTGTTCGCGCAACATTTCATTATTATTTTTTTTTATTTTTTAATTATTATTTAATTAATTCCAATTTTTGTTTTTATTTCTAATTACTACTACTTATTTCTATTTATTTTTATGTGTTTAATATAAATTAGTTTTTTTTTTAAGTGTTTTAAATTTTTTGTGAACAAGTGATATTCTAAGAAGGAATAACAATGGTTGAAGCATCACCAGCTGTAAGTAGCCTTTAAATATTTGGATTCTAACTATAGGCTTTTGATAAAGGATTTTTTTATTTAGAATGAAAGAAAGTATATTTTAATTTTAATTTTCATAATATAGAATATTGAATTAAAATATCTTTTTAAGTAAAATTTAAATAAGAGCACAACAATTTTGATTATAAATTTTAGTAAAATTATACTTCTAAACATTTAATTATCTTAGATATATTAAATTTTTAAATTTCTAAGCGATTTTCAGCTTAGAATTTAGTTTTTGAGGTTATTTATTTGTATTAAAATATAAAAATATTAAATACGTGTTTCGATTATAATTCAGTCATTATCAGTTTAAATTAGATAATTGCAATTATTCTATAGAGAAAGCCGTGTCTAAGTTAAAGTCTGATTTTACCTATTTTCCTTCACTTCTCTAATTTGATTGTATATTCTGTATATTCTGTATTATTTATTGTTAGTTGTAACAATAAGAAATATATTTTCTTGAGATTTAAAAACAAAGTTTTGAAAATATAAATAATAATTCAAAAGTTAAATAACCTTTAAATTAGAACAAAAAAATGAGTAAAAAAAAAGTCACATGCGTTTGAATACTACGTAATTTACGTAATTTACGTAATATTTGTGTAGTATAAATTGTAGAATGTACGTATGTTTTTATTACGTATATCAAGACTAAAAAACTCGTTGAAAAATCAACACTATTTATTTTTTCAAATTTTTTTTTATTGTTTGCTGATAGTAATAAATACAAAATACTATGATCTATATATTAATTAAGAAATTAATGGCGTTGAGTTTGTACTATTTTATACTTTAAAGTTAAATGTTACGTTAAAGTAAGAATACGCTTAAGTCGCAACTATAACATAGGATCTAGACCTTAAAAAAAAAGTGGGAATGACTACCCGAAAATCAGCTATGTACAAACACAATTAGAGACTTGAGTTATATCGATACATGGCATTCTTACATAGAGCGCATTATGTAAGAAAGCGATGTATCGTAAAAAATATATATCTAGACTTTACGTAGGTTAACGGGGCAAATTACGAGCCCAGCAGTACTAAATTCATAAATCTGTAGAATATTTGTGAAAGTTAAAGAATACCATCCAAGCAATCTTGTACGATTGTACGATTGTACGAATTATATTATCTCTCTGCGATTTTCAAAGAATATTATAAAATACAATTTTTATGATAGGAAACTGTTCGTTATTCTTCATACGAAATTCAATTTATCTAATTACGAAACTTTAATGCACGAGTGTGTTTAATGCAAGACCAGAAAGCTTAAAAGTTAAAACTTAAAGAATTCTTAAGTTGGATTATATGTCTTAAAGGGGGCTTTCAGATATGTTATCATGGAGTATGATATTAATTAAAATGATAATTAATAGAATAATTCTATCAAATATAAAATTTAGTTTTCTATTGTATATTAGTTTTAGTTTAAGCTTCCATTGACATCAAAAATAATATTACAAAACATGTTAAAACTATAGTGCATAGCACATGCTTTATTTTTGTAACTTTATCTTACTCACTAGTTGCATCAAGATTCCAATATTTCATTACTACGATTAAAAATGGAAAAAATTTAAAAATAAAGACTATTGAAATCGAAAATTTATACAATATTGTATATTATTTAAGATCGCGTAGCGATTATGCAAGTCTAACTACCATGTAGAAAAGACTGTAAATTAAATAGTATTTCTAATTTACTGTCGAAGTAAAGATGAATAATACTATATTATTTTCTTAAACTTTTATATTAATTAAAAGATCATTATATTTTAATTAAAAAATCATTATTACAGAAAAATTATTTATTTTATACATAAACTATTTAATTGTTTTATTAATAATTATTAATAATTATAGATAAGTATGCATTTTAGCAATCAAAATAAGACACTCTCGGCATGTTCACATACATTTACAATAACCAGGTGACGCGTCACGAATGTTTTTCATCTCCTGAGAGTTTTTTTTCGATTATGCTTAACGACCTAAAGAAGTTTTCACTTCGAAAATTAATTTAAATGTATATTTTTAATAAAATAATCAATTTTTCCTCATTGGTTAATTGCTTTTTCCTTAGAGTTATATTTTTTTTAGTCTATTAATATTTAATAATGAATTTTAAAATGTTTTATAATTAAACTGCCTATCAGTGACTTCAAACTTTTGGAATGTCGGAGTAAGTCATTATTATAAAAATATATAATTAAATAGAACAACATAAATTAAATTTAAAATTCTTCGCTGATTGCGTGTGTTGGTCTATTGTCAATATTTCCTAGGTTTTTAAGGTTTATGTTTATAAGATCACTTGAATTTAGGTTTGTTTAAATGCAGGTACCTTATTTTACTTGTATAATTTTTATCATTAAACTTTTGTTTTTGCTTTTACTCATATAATAACTTTTAATTGTAATTGTTGACGGATTTTAAAATAAATCTGGATTATATTGACCCGTTAATTATCAAAAATTAATATATTATATTCAAAAAAAAAAAAAAAAAATTATTAAGAAAAATAAATTGAAACATTTCCAAACTATATCTATGCCATTTCAATGGAATCAAATTCCCATTATTCAGTGTGTCGAAAAATTGGAATATTACAATTAATAGTACAAGTATAATGTTTCGATTAACAAAATAAAATTATAAAATCAAGATTTTTCAAATAAGTTAATGGTTTTTTAATTTTTTTATTTTTATTAAAGCAACAATAAACGACTCTCATATTCAAAGAATAACGTTTCAATGAATCATGTTGAGTTTTATTTTTATTTGAGACTTCTATAATAAACACAATATTTTCGCACACAAATACCTGAAAAAATAATTATATAGATGTCTCCAGTTTCAGATATTAGTTTATTTTTTATATTAAATTACTAGGATTGATTTATTTTTCAAAATATATGTTTGTGTGAATTGCTTCTGTAGATATACTGTATATCATTGAATATAATCCAAAATTATGTTACTCAAAATATTTATTCAAAGCTTAATCCAGCACGTTTCTATTGTACTATATTTATTTAAATACAGAACTCATTTACATCTAGGGACTTAAAGCGATAAACAGGCTATTTTCGTCAAAAATAATATAATCCAGAATAAAATAAAATATGTATGATTCAACTCAAATTTAAAAAAAAAAGTAAATAATTTTATAAAAACTAAATTGATTTTACAATAAATTTAAAAAAAAACATGCTGTTGCCGTCGATTTGTTGAAATATTCGAGATTTATTTGGCTTTTTGACATTTAATGCCCACCTGATTTGTCATCGCCATTATTTCTCTGTAGTATATTTACATATTGGGAATTGAGTTATTCGTAAGTACGTCACTGTAAACAAATACTTTGATTAAAAAAATTTTGTCGTAAAAATTTATGAAAGGATATCGGACATCGGATAGACTATGTTATTATTGTAATATGTCTGATAATATGCATAAAGTTTTGTTATTTGGCATTCGAAATATCAATTGAAGAATGAAGTTTAGAATCTATTTTTAAAAATTATTTTTAAGGTCTTTTTACATAACTCACACACACACATGCGAACAAATAATATCTACAAAACTATTAACGACGTTCATGAACTATTATTAACCCTTTCATCAACTATTTATTGACAATGAAAACTTCAAAACTAACTACTTTAAACATGGAAAATCTTCCTTTTTGTAACCGAAGAAGAAAAGGAACGAACCTGTTCACAATTTTTCTATTTTTGGTTAGCCACGCATGACTTTTTACAGAATAATTTTTTTTTTTATAACCCAAAAAACCATTTTCTAGTGGTAAGACAAAAGTAAAAAATAAAAATTTTTCCATAGAAATAGACTTAATATAAACTTGACTTAAAAAGTAAAAAATAATTTTAATTAAATTATTCTATAAATTTTTTCTTTGCGACCAACTGGGCTTTTCAAAATAAAAATTATCTATTTTTTTAATAAATTTTAAAACTTAATAATAAACAATATTAATATGATAGTGTGTGAAAAATTTTATTAAAATTAATTATTAACACTTTAAAAGAGAAAATTAAAAAAAAAATGAAAACTTGCCATGACGTAATAATGTTAATATAATTTCTGTGTTTCTATGATTTTCTTATTAATAATATTACCGGTTTTTCGAAAGTATAACATCATGAATGGGCATCCATATATGATGTCATCAAAATATGCTAATATACAATATTCATTACATCAAATTTAGATGCCATCCATGATGTTATACTTTCGAAACACTGCAGGTAATATTATTTATAAGAAAATCATAGAAACGCATAAACAACGTGAGACGTAAGATTGTTAAACTTTGGCCCGGAAACTATTGGGGTGTGCTCCGTACTGAATCTAAAATCAATTTTTTTAATTTGATAATTTTTTAATTATATCGAAAAAAATAATAATTGTTTAGTTGTAATACCATGATATTTCCAATTATTACAAACACTTTTTTTGAAGTTACCATGTCAAGTTGGATACCATCATATTCTTAGCTAAAAATTAATTTTCATTGGAAGCAGTTTCAAAAAGTAATTGGTCTCAAAGAAAATATTAATAGAAGTAGTTTATTATGTCGGTTTAACTTTTTTCAAAAATTTATTGTATTGTTATTTTAACTGATTTATTTTCGTATTTTGTAATTTAAAGATTATATTCAAGCAAGATAGTAGGACTATTAAAAGCTACGAAACAAAATTTCTACTTTATTTTGACCAATAATAGATATGAACTAAAGTATACCATAACCACTGATCGAATTATTCAAATCGATCAAACTACATTAAAATCGTTTAAAATATTCCTAAAGCGCATAAAAATAATGTTAGCAAGGTTGTTCATAATAAGTCTGAAGCTTTTGTGAGAATAGAAATTAATTCGAAATTATTTCATGAATGAAATCGGGCGCCCAAAATTTTGAGAATACACAATAAAATACACTTTAACTTTTTGTGAAATGTTTAAATTCTCGCGCTATCTGTTAAGGGTTAAAAATTTTACTATTATTATTGTATAATTTATAGATTAAATATTTTAAGGCTTTTAATTTATTGGTATACATTTTTTTAAATAATAATTTTAATTCATTCATTAAATTATTTCAAAAATAATTGAAAAAAAAAAAAATTAAATATTTTTTATTTACTATAAAAAACAATGTGTCGGATCAAAATACATGTCAGAAAATTTTTGTAAATATTATTGCTCATCCTCAAATTTAAATACCTTCATATTTTGAATAAATGATTCAAGTTTTTTTTTTTTAATTAACGTCCCAAAATCCAACAAACTACATATATTAGACTTTAATTTACTGTTACAAAAATTTTATTTATTCATGTTTCAAATATACGAAAATTCATCAAAATACTATATTAAGTGTTTACGAATTTTTTTTATTTATTTGAGCATGAAAGAAATAAAACCGTTTATTATCAATTTTCAAGATTGAAAATTGGCCTTTAATTGCTTACAATAATCAAAACAGATTCTAGTAACAATGAGATTATTTCAAATTTTCAAACATTGTTTCACCATTTTACAAAGTAATTGGAACCAATTTACAGTTTCTATCCACACTTTATTGCATTAAATTTCATTCAGATTGTAATAATAGTCAAGATCAATAAGTCTCTAAATCAAAATATCGTGGTAAAAGAGGCATTTTGGATATCTGTTATTACTATAAATTTATCGAAAATGATGTATGACAAACATTTTTTTCTCAATCCCTGGAAAATAATAAAAAACGATAAAATTGTTTGTTTTTTCGATTATTCAACAAGGGATAAGCATTACAATAAAGTTTCAAAAATATAGAGCATAAAATTCAAGATAAATAAGTTTATTGACTATTTTTTGGCTATGAATAAAGGCATGATTTAAGAAATTCAAGACTTTCAATAATTAATATAAAAATCTTAATCAGTATTTTTAAATTTTATGGTTTTAATTTGACAGCTGATAGATAAAGAAACATCCGTTCTTGTTATCACAAACACTAGGTGTTAAAGAGAGCGCAATATATCATTTTTGAAGATTGTACGAACATTAGAAATATATCACAAATTTACGGTGTTGACTAAATTTCATACGATAAAATAATATATGAATTTATATTAAATCATACTACTAACTGCTCATAATGTATTCTAAAATTATTTAACCATAAGTTAAAGCTTAAAAAAATCGAATTTTTTTTTGACTGTTTGAAGTTGAATTCAAGTTTATATGCCGAGACAAAATTTTTGATAAAATTTTTTAAATATTGATAATTTTATTTAAAAACAAAATAAAAAATTCTTATAATTCTGAGTCTCAGATTTAATGAAACTGAATTGGAACCCATTTTATTTGTTTATTTGTTTGTTAAGTAACTTTTGTTAATTTCGAAGGTCATCAGTGACTACAGTATTAATTTATTTTTATCGTCAATTAAAATAATGAGTTCATTCCATACACTTTTTTAGGCATCGTTAATTTAGTCCATATTTTTGTTCAAGAGTCAGGGCTAATTATTAAATTTATTTTTTGTTATTTTAATGTTTTTATTTTCATTTTTTTTAATTCTAGAATTTGACGCAACAAACTGATTAATTTATTTTATAATCTTTGTCTTAAATCATACACATTTCAACGATAATTTTTGACCTTAACATACAATTTTTCCTTAAAAAATAAGAAATAATATTTTTTTTTTTTTTTGTGACTGATAACATAAATTAGATGTAGATTAATATATTAGAATAGTATCTAGTGTCTATCATTTATATTATAACAAAAAAAACATTAAAGGGGTCAAACATTATTATTTAACCCTTCTTAAATTTCATAGGCTGTATAAGATATTACTTGGTTTCTAACTATTAATTTAAAAAATTGAATTATTACCAAAATAATTGATAAATTTATTAAACGCCAATCAATTAAAACAATTTAAATTAGAATATCCAATTATGTTTTGAAAAATTTAATTATATATCAATCCAAAAAAATATGATGGGACTTCCAGGGTACGATCCAATAACTAGTCATCATTATAAACAAAACAGGGCGGTCTAGGTGCAACTAGTAAGTTCCACACGTCAAACTTCCCAATGAGGAGAATAAAAAAACAATAATTTGTTTATGAAAATGAGTATTTTTGTCTTAAATATTAACCCACCTATGGTTTAGTAGTTAAGATACCTAGAATTTACATACCAAAAACGAAACCGTATACTGAAGATGGTGCACAAAAAGCGCTTATTTTAATTAAACTGGGCAGTTAATCTTTGAGAGGTGCTTCAAAAATTTTCCGGATCTAAAAATGTTAGTCAAGTAATAAAAACCCAATATAATAAAAACGTTTCTAAACGTGGTCGAAAACAAGTTTTATTCCAGGAATAATAAACGGATTTAACCGAAGAAACATACACTGATCGGCAAATGCGGGTTCGCTCTGTTGATAGTAGAAATTTTGTCTGTGGTCCAAGCCCTCCAAATTTCTATAGAAAAACTGCTAGGATTTCTCAGAGACTATAAGTGTTCGTTATTAATTTTGATAAATGTACAATGAATTCATTACAAATGATTTTTATAAGAAGTACCTATGTTATATTAATTTATCACCAGTCTCATGAGATATGATGTTTTTTGAACAAAATTAGAGCTACCCAAGCTTAAAAAAGTTTAATTATGAATTAAAAAGCACGATGTCTCATTTTTAACCACCTTTGTCTTTTTTTTACCCTAAAAGCAGGATAAAAATGAGATAGAATAAACAAAGTTTTCTAGAAAAAATACTTAATGTTTGAAAAAATATTTATGCCATTAGCGTTTCCCAGTAAACTTTCCATTGACTAATCATTTTTTAAACAATAAAATCGAAAATTATCATAATTAGAATTGAAACTTTAAAGTATTCGACGAGTGTTAATAATAAAAAATAATTTAAACATTGATACCAAATCTTATTTCGAGTATTTAAACAATTAAGTGTCACTTGTTTATTTTCTCTTTGGCTATACTCTTTTAGCGGCGAGTGAAGCCGCTGGCAAAAGCTAGTAAGGAAATAAAATACTCGTTAACTTTGTAAAAGATGATAAAAGACAAGCATAGCCGTGAGAGATCATTAAGTATTAATTATATAAGTATATATATATATATATATACTTATATATATATATATATATATATATATATATATATATATATATATATATATATATATATATATATATATATATATATATATATATATATATATATATATATTTATTTATAATAATTTTAAATACGTCATTAGTTTTTAAATTGATCTTGAAATCGAAAATAAATATATAGATTTGAATCACAGACCTATTTTGTTGTTGTAGATTACTTTGAAACAACCGCATCCAGACAATATATATTTACCTATCTATCTAACTTTAATGTATTTTTGTATACACAATATTATTGTGATTGATATCTATCATACTACAATGATTAATTATTTACAACATTGTTTTTAACGGGACTTCCATAAAAACTAGTTATCTGGATAATAAATTTTATAAAAGTAGGTATATCTATATGGTTTGGTATTTCTCAAAAACTAAGAATCAGATTGTGGTATATCCATTCCATTATGATTGGAACAATTTTATTCGAATGACCATGTTGTTGGACAAACATATGTCTTTTAAATAGTATTACACAAATCAACATGCAAATTTTCTTTTCAATTATCTTAGAATAAAACAAAAAATTACTATATTTGTACATGTCATCGAATTTATTGTTTTACATAATATTAATAAGTATTCACTTTCGAAGGATAGATTGACGATTTGATGGACCGCATATTTTAAAATACATTTACTCGCAGGTCAACAAATTTGGGTACCTTTGGGCAAGGTGTCCAAATTTTTATTGTTTATAACATGTTTCGTTAAATATAATATACTAAAAATTAGGATCATTATCTACTAAATTATTTTTTCTATTACTGCCAAAAGGAACTTTCGTATTAGAATATCATTTATCACATCTAACACAAATTATTTAGACCATAATTAAATGTATTTATACATTTTAGAGATGTATTTATGAATTCAAAAAAAAAATTTTGTATGGCTTAAATATACTCAAGAAGTTTGGCCCTGTACATAAGTACTTTCCAAAAACGGAGAAGTGAACACTCATGCTAATGGTCTCAGAATCGACTCCTGGTACAGCGTAAATTATCCTACCACATATATACAATCAAACAAAAATTTGCCATACCATTAGCCATTTGAACTATCTAGTCGGAAATTAAATTTTCTAAATGTCAAACAAAAATCAAATATTAAATTGAAATTGATTAAAAAATGGCATTTAAACATTGTGAATCATAAAAAAATTTAAATGCATACTTCATAATAAAGTCCTATTTGAAGTATTATTTGTTTGTTAAGTCAAGTCCTATATAAAAATTTAATCTGAATCAATAGAAAATACATTTATTTCCAAATATAGGCAATCTTTATAGCAATGGATTAATATCAATTGCGTATAAAACCAACAAATTGAACACGTGTAATGTTATTCTTATAAAATATATTAAAACCTTCAAATTTATACAAAAATAAAATAATTTCTATTTAAAATGATAATTTTTTAAAATGAATTCCTTGACCATATAGTTAACCTATTATATAAAATTATTATTATAAATATTTTTAACTGTATCATTCATATTAAAACGATAACATTTTGTTGTTTTTTTAGATAGATACTCTTACTTATATTTTTAAGTGAAGCTGATCGAATATATAAAATTTTTTTCAAATACTTTATTTAATCTTTAAGCTTATTAACATACTATTATTTTAAAGTTACTCTAGCAAAGTAGTTCTAATAAAGATACCCAAAGCTATCTCCTTCAAATTGAATGGTTTTTTGTACTCATCAGCTCCTGTAAATTATTAATTATTAGCTGTTATCTGACCGCTTAGTGAATTCCAACTAAAATATACGAATAACTAGTAAACCTTACTAAAAGAAGGTAAGAGTAAAGACTAAACCTTATAAAAAACCAAGAAGAAAGATTTATTTTAATCCAGTTTGTGCGGTCAATATTTTCTAGCGTTAAAAATAGAATACTCTAACATATTGTATATATGTAGAGTATAATAATGGTATAGTGAGCCTCGGTGATAGACATATATGTATAAGGAACGAGGGTTCAATCCCATTGATTATTTATTTAGAAATAATGGACTACTGCATTTTACTTTTGAATATTCGAAATCAGTACAATATTTTTAATTGAATGTTTTTAATATCACATAAAATATTGTAATCAAGTTTAATTCAAGGTCAATTTATGTAAATTGACTTGTTCTAAATATATTTTTATTGTGGCACATATTGAGGAAAATCAAAAACTGGGTTTTTGAAATATATGTTAGTTGTTCTTTTAAAATACCAAGAAATGAAATTTTTATAAAAATGATTAAGCATACTTTCAAAATGAGACCTCGAGGGTAAACAGAGTAACAGTCTTTGTATATGGCTGTAATTTTTTCCGATGATGAATCATGCGAAATACGAAAACCACGTTCGGGCAAGAATCGTCATCAGCTTTTATATATTTGAAACGGATAAAACGGGTCAAAACGGTAAAAGTATAATATTTATTCTATCTCATTTTTATCCATTATATTTTGGGGTTCAAAAATGTGACATCGTGTTTTCAGGTTCATAGTTAAAGTTTTTTTTTTAAATTTGGGTAGGTCTAACCCAGCTTGGTTAAGGTAACCCTGCTTGGCTAAATTATAGGCTTAAAGAGTATTAATATGAATTACTCATTTAGCAACCTCCCACCTCAAATACTAGCTGTAATATAAAATACATTGCTATCTCATTTTTACCTAAAATTTAATGTCTCATTTGACACCACTTGACCCTATTACATTCCGAATAATTTTATTTAGAATATTATCTTAATGTATTAAATATCTTAAGAAACATAAATCCATATTTGGTTCGGCATCCAACACAGTGATTCATTAAAACTTTCTTTGAATTATGGTTTTATATCAATTGATCAATTTGAGGTCCATTCACACATATCAGTTACGTCACGGTTCAGTTACCGGTCAATCTAAGTAAAAATAACCGATCCTATCTATTCCTTCTATCTATCCTTATTCCTTCAATGGTTTCCACACTGAATCACTGTGATTGAACAGCGACGGACACGTGTAGATACCCTCCGCAGAAGAATATTTAATAATTCAGACTGAGACATTATGACTGTACTGTAGCATGACTGATATGTGTGAATATACTACTTAGTTTTATGGGTATCGATATTTTATTTAGTAAAAGCTTAAATCTGCTATTTTTATTTTATATTTATTTTTTATTAAACTCGACTTTTTAATTTTCAAAAACTCAAGGACTTCCAAAATGTTGTTTAAATGTTGCATGTAGAAGCATAGATTAAATAATTTATTTTTACTTTTAGTGCAATCAAAGCAAGTACTTTTATTACTATGTATTTTTAACCGACGATAAAAGCAGAGGTTCTCAAGTCGACGCTGAAATAGCTAAAAGGAGACAGGAGGGTGCAAAACAATTTTTGGTAATGAATCACAGACAAGTACAACATCATTCTAAATAAAAAAAACCTTTAAAGCTTGGTGAAAATCATCTATCAGATTAGTAATTGGTAACAAATCTTCGAAAAGTAATTGGTAACAAATTATTTAAATTGTTAATTTAGAATTATTTTTTTACTTTTTAGTGAATTTTTTTGAAGTCGGTATGGGAAAAAAATTGTATATACTTAAAATTTATTTAACTCTAAAAATTCTGCTTTAGATATAATGAAAGCAATGAAGTTTTACACTTGTTTTGGAATTAACAGCTGTATACCTCAGTGAAGTTACAATTTTCCTACATGTACATTATTTCGGATTGATGTTTATGTACTTAATAACATGGATATTTGAATCTCCAAAAGCCTTGATGATATTAACGCTCAATAAATTTGATAAGAATTATTAAAAATGTTTAATCATTAATAAAATAATAATAATAATCTTCTTTAATTATTAATTTTGTTCAATTTTTGTTTGTTTTTTTTTTTTCGATGAAAATCCATAAAGCTTGGAAATAATGTATTAATAGACTACTAAAAGTTTATTAAATTTAACGCCTTTAACTTTATTTTTCTTATAATTGTCTGGAAGAGCGGAGGTCTGTGGCATAACTTTTGGTAAGATAATTTTACACTTTCTTTATTTATGCCATGAGAGTATTATATTAATTTAATACTCTCTTTTATCATATTCAGAAAATTTAACCTTTTATTTAAAGTTTTTTTTCCACTTTTGGGTAAAATCTTAAAATATATGAACTATTTTCTATTTATGTATACGAGTAATGCACGATAATCGGTAAAATAAGAAAAACTTCAATGTGAAATATTGAAGGAACATAGAAAAATTGTAATTTTTAACCCCCCTCCTATTTTAAAATATTACCAAACAAGGTAATAATGAGAACCAGTGGAAGAATTTGTGATATATTTTCGAATGAGGTCAACAGATCAAAAAGCTACTAGTAATTCTAATTATTTTTTTATTAATTATCTCATTATCTGTAAATAAATAATCTATAACAAAATCAATTACTGTTATTATCAATGATTGATTTCAAATCAATTGTATTTTATTGAAAATACAACATATTATTATTATATTAATTAATTAAACAAACATTTTAATAATTATGTATGTAATTCATTACAATTTTAATGTATTACAAAAGCGATGCGCGCCTATCATATTATCAATAATATTTAATAATTTTTTGACCTTTGTTTTTTAGCGAAATGTGTTCTATCAAGTTTGATATCAATAACTGGTTGACATTGGTCATTTTGTTATTACAGAATATAAATATTATTAGTAGAATTTTTTACACACGATATATTTACTACTATGATATGAAATTTGATGTTTTTGTACAACTTATACAGAATGTCTGGGAAAATATTAAAAATAATTCAAAGGTTTTAAAAGAGACTGGCAATATTTTTACGTTCTATTACTAGTAGTAAAATGATGTATTGTAATCGTGTAAAAATTTCGATTTCAAGTTTTCCGTAATGTTTTTCCTTACGGTTCCACCATATTTTGATAAATAATCAGTTTATTTTTGTTTTACGAAAAAACTGTTTTAAGAGAGATTGAAACATAATACTAAAGCACCCTCCATTATGTAAAAATCTTTCAATTATTTCGAGAAAAACTATTCGACAAGGCTTCCGTTTTTCATGTCTATATTGTGCATAATAAATTTTGAAATATTTGGATAGGTGTTTTTTTGGAATTATTTGTGGCGCTAAAATTGAAAGAAATATATTGCTTATTTCATGTAATTTAAGACAACAACTTGTTAGAAGCACACTCCTTTATGCCAATAACAGTTGTGGATAATCGCTCTTAATATTTCTTTTACCATAAAAGCTTATATTTTAAAAGATATTTTGTTTTCTTTAAATTTTGTTATCAATACTTTTATTAATTTTATTTAATAGGTACATATATAAAAAAAAAGTATTTAATTATTTTTTATAAAATATATATATAAAATATTAAATAAATGATTATTCTAGAATTAATAAATAATATAAACATTATTTAAGTAGTTGATATAATAAGTAATATGATACAACGATTAACACTAATTTAAATTTATTTGACATCAATTTAAATTTAACATTTGTATAATAAATATACTTAATATTATTATATTCCATACTCGTTGTAGAGCAGAATTTCGAGGTACTTAAGCATGAAAAAACAATACACCTGCATTCTGGTAATAGAATTTATGTTAAGCTAGTAATATTACGAATCCCGATATTGACAGATCAATTTTTTTCTTTTACGAACCCCTCTATTTTTGATGGAGTTATTTTAATGATAGTTTTATATAAATTGAGCACAAATAAACAATAAGTGATTTACTCGGCTTTTACTGGATATTTTGATACACGACAAATAATGCCAGAGCAAGTTTTAGTCTAAAATTTGTAACGCTAACAAATATTGACTTCAAAATCAAAATTTTGGTATAGGTTCATAGAAACACCTTATTACTCACTTTTCTTCATTTCCATTCGTCCGTGTATCTGTTCGTTAGCATGATAACTCAGAATCGAAAAGAATAGCAAGCGTAAATTTTGATGGCGTATATAAGACATAAATAGTGAGTTTTTATTCGTGAGTAAGGAACCATACTTTTATTTGCGTAAAATGTTTAGATTAGCCACAATTTCAGTTCAAAATTCGCTTATAAATGCATGTATTTGTAATACTCATTATTATAAGATATGTATTTATGGACTACAAATTTAAGGTACTTTATGAATGTACATAGAATTACCTACATAGAATTTATTTTTTTGGTACTAGTTTTCAGAATTTATGACACAAAAATGAAGTATTTTTCGTAAAAAATCACAATAATTTTTTGTCTAATACGTAAAACAAATAGTTTTGTATTCTTCTTCTCAATTTTAAAATTTTGTAAATAGGCGAATTTCGGTACCATATGTTTGCAAAACAGTCATGAAAAAATCAAAATTGTATGAGGAAAAAAAATTTTCGTGGCGAAAAGAAGTATATAACATGATTTAATATATTAACAATTTAAAAACTTAGCTGGTTCCCGGCGTTCCGCTGTCGTGGAAGTACAGAAACATATATAATATATATATCCAATATTATTGTAACTATAACTCGGTAAATTAAATTATTTTAAATCTTAAATTTTCAACAAATGTGGCATTTTCCAAACAGACTTGATAATATTAATCATTCAAATCATACAAAAAGGTGATGAGTGTGTGTTATGCTCTCAACAATCTGCAACTCATTGAGTGTTTTATAGCTCAAATGGAAGGTCTTGAGTCACTGAGTGTTCTTAGTGACTCAAGACTATCACAACATCGTGTTTGAGTAAAACTTGAGAAAGGCAAAAGATGTAATACAATTTTGATACTTCCTCTGGACACAAATACATTTCATTAAAAAAATTATGCAAATCAGCTGGATAAAACAGCTTCGAAACAGTTTTCATAAATTTTTTATTTTTATCGATTGTAGGAGCCAATTAAACCATATTTAAAAATGTCATATCTTTTTACTTACGATATTCAATTGCTATAGCTCTTAAAAGAAACATTTTTGAACAAAATTCAAATAGTTCAAAATTATTTATTTTTGTGATTTTACGTAAAACAATAGTAAGAGAAAAATTGGCCCATCATCCGGATCCTTAGTATTTGAGCTTTTCTTAAAATAATTCCATTGATAAAATGCGGTGCTCGATGTTTGCATACTCAAGTACCTCCAGATCCTGCTTTATGGGGGATTTTTATATTTATCAGATAAAATGCATTTCATGGAATTGGTTGCATACGTTGCTTTAAAGACAACCCACAAAGAAAAATGTTGTGTCAGGAAATACTCTTTTTACCAATTAAGAAATAAGTTTTAATATAGGTTTCCAAGGAAAATGTGGACAAAATTTGATCAATCAAAAATAACAATTAATATCAAACTTGGCTGCCCGAAATTTTTGTAAAATTAAATATATAAGTTGTATTGTGTTATCCACGATTAATCAAATTTTAGTATGGCTTAGAAGGTAATTTTGTTCAGAAAATAAAAGAAATATCTTGATGGTTTCAGAGATAAGGCATATGCAGACCCGTCAATCCTTAAATCCCCAAATATGCAAACCCATTCTAACTCGACCCTAAATAGCACCTATGTAGTTTAACCACAAGTTAAACGTTAGGACCAAAAATTCCACAATCTCATGGTTCCCAAATACGCCAGCCTTGCTAAATCGAACCCAAATACTGCAGATAGTTTAATCACAGGATAAACGTATGACCTAAGATTTGTGCTAGCTCAAACTGAAAATCGCTTATGCTGAGTTGTCTCGTAAAATTGCTTGGGTATTTTCATCACAGGCAGGACATAAGGATTAAAGAAACTTGATTTCCCTACTAACTCGACTTAGATGTCTTTTTTTATGATGGTGCATATGATTCTAAAACTAGCTATTGCTGTATTTTTGTTATATTCTTCATAGCTTTGTTCACATTGACTAATTAAGTGATTTAATGAAGTAGCAAGTCATTTAATGATTTAACACTTTCACGACCAAAAATTAAATGATTACGGCAATGCTCTGAAATACACTTGTTTTTAACAGTATACTGTTAAAAGTCACAGTTATATAATATTATTTCATATAATATAATTGTTTATATTATATGACTGTGATTAGACGGATGTAAGACCCATTAAAATTCGGTGTACATCTCAGAACAATAGCTAAATGCCAAACAAATTACTTGCTTTATTAATAGGGTAGATGACTGATACTAAATGTGGTACATTTCACAAATTATAAAAGTAATAAAATTCGACAATTAAATTAAAATTGATTCAAAAGCGAAAAAGTTATAAGCTATAAAAGATGTTATATCCATCTTTTTCTTGAAAACGATGGTTTACCTATAATTTATATGGAGTTATTTGACGGTGATGTTATAATATAGTATTTCCCACTTTCTTTAATCAGGAATTTTAAGCGTCTAAAGATATCTAGTTTATTTTCAAAGATTTCAAAAAAATAACTTCAGTTCGCATGTGAGGTAATAATAAAGTGATAATTAAACCTTGAATGTAGTCAGCATGCCCATTACTTGACCAATATGAACAGGGCTTTAGTTAGTTAAATACTTTCTGTATTTAGTGAATAGAAATCATTACATAATTATACATAAATATAAATTTAATATAAGTACATATCTATTATGTATGTAATAAATTTAGTAGTATGCTCAAATAAAAATTTGACCTTGAATATTGATAAATAAATAATTAATAAAAGTACATAAATAAATTTAATATAATACGTAAAAGTATTAATTAATTTTCAAATATATAAAATACGAATAAAAATAAGTGGGGAATATATATATATAAAATTACATACTAAAATTTACAAGATGTAGAAAAAAAATAGTTATCACTTTCTTCAGAATTCAGATGATCAAATACACCGAGAATTTGAATAAAATAATCCTCTTGTTGAAAAGTAAGAATTTATTTTACATTTGATAACATTCGAAAATAACAGTTTATTAGAATTATTGAAAAAAAAATATTATGATCTGTTTTCATGAAAAGTTTCCAAGAAGGTATACAATTATGATAAAAAAAATAATATCCGTCCAATATTTAACAATTTATTTCTTCTTTGTTGATTTTCAAGACATGCCGCGTTTGTGGCTCTGGTTGAATCTGGTAGCATCAGAACTGAAATCGAATCGCTAAAACGAGAAATCAAAATCTCCCGTTGATAATTTAGAAACATAACTCTATAAATTGAGTATAAATGTGCATCAAATCAAGGGATCAAATTTCGATATTTTAAGTGAAAACAAGCGCAAGTTTTTCCATTATAAACAAAATCGTAGCGAATTAAAATTGTTACAATATTTTCTTATATTAAAACTATCAGAAAAATATCTTTGATAGGATATCTGGGAAATCGAATCAGACAAAATAAGAAAAGAGTTATTATATTAATTCAGTGATTTAATGGATAAAAGTTTTGAAACTGGCTAAAACACAATTGGATATTTTAATGATACAAAATTTGCGCATTATAATGTGAAATTATCTTTACTATCTTAAAAAAATCGGAAAAAAAAATTAAAATTGATTCAAAAACGAAGAAGTCTATGACAGATGATGAATTTATTCTGGCTAGAACTTTTATAATCAAACTTTGATCCATTTTCTTTAAAAGCAATTCCAGCATAGAAATTTTGGGCTATCTATGATGCTATTTGCATAGATATGACAAATTATTTTTAAAAAGGGCTCATTATTCATTATAATATGTCTGCTATACATTTACAAATTATTCTGAACATTCTGTATACATAATTATTTTTTAAATGCCACGATTTACCATTTATTTATATACTTTGTAAGTTTGCAAGTATGTAAAATAAATACAGTGGCGTCATTTTAATACTATAGATAACATTTGACTTATTTATCTACTGGCAGAGTTCTCATCAAATGTGCTACTAATTTTCTGAAATTAAAGGGTTCTAAAATAATTGTTGTTTTCTACTCTCCCCTTGATTTGTTTACACATCTATAAACATCAACGATTGAGTTAAGATTATAATCGTTATATTATGAGCTTGTTTTCGGGAATATAAGAATTTTGATATTTACAGTTTATTCCCTCAATGCCGAAAACTTTCATTATAAAATTAAAATATGCTTTAAAAACATTTTAAATACATTCCTGATAATGAATTAAATCGTGCTCTATTGCATAATTATGAATATGAGCGGGAGAAAGACTCAAAGTGGTGGACTGATTCTAAGTGATTAGTTCAGCATGAATCTGTTTGCTAAGCAGAAACATTTTCTCTGCGCCCAAGGTTCTAACGATGACACAAAGGTTAGCATTGGGCATTGTGATTTAATAACACAATCAAACTGTTTTAACTATAACAATTACTCCTTTGTTTCGAACTTATGATTCCCTTACCAAAATATTCGGTGATATTTCCCACATTGATTACAAATTCATAATCAATTTTTTTTGAGAGGCATGTCATAAGCTTAGTTGCTAGATTATTTAAGTGTATTCATTTAAGACTAAAGTCTCATTAAAACAAGCTAGTTACGGCCTGTACGAGCAGACTAATTAAATCACTGTGATAAATGGCCTCCAATTTTTCTGGATGACTGAATGATTTCCCTTGACGTACCAACGTAAAAGTGGGAAGATCGTGATCTATGTGTATGAGACCTAAGCGCAATGTATTCAAAAATTCTCTAGTAAATTTTCTTCACTAGACATGATAAATTGAATTAGTATAATGAAATAGAAGCTTCTGAAAAGGAAATTTGAACAACTTGTATTGCCTAGATCGTGCTTACAAAATAATTTGCTGAAAATCAAAAATAGGTATAGTTTGAAATAATTTTTTACTTTATTGTTATTTTTTGGAGGCCGCTTAATTATTGGGTTATTAATTCTCAACGCTGCGCCTCCCCGGACTTACGGCCCTGCGTTTTGAAGCTATATATTTGTTGTAAACGTACAAGTAACTAAATTATATATTTTATAAGTAGTAAATAACGTATTTATGTATTAAGAAGACAAATGACTTTAAGTAAGAAGTTTAGTTGACTTAATGTTGGTTTTTTTTTTAATCGGACATTACACATTTATAACTCAAAAACTTAGCAGAATACAACAGCATCAACAAACAAACGGCACTCGCTCTGTTCACCACTAATCAGATTTAAAGACAAGTCAAGTCAGTCAATCAGTTTTTAGTGTTTTGTGGTGTCTGTCTGTTATTATATTACGTCTTGTTTGTTAATAAAAATTCAATTCAAGTTCTTGTTGTGATTTTTTTTAAATTTAAATAATTAACATTTTTTTTTAATTATTTTATATTTTTATTAAAATTGTGTGCTAAAGCTTTTTTCCTTTTTTTTTTTTAAATAAATTTTATTCAATATGCGTCCTAAAACAAATGTGCTTATAAGTTCTTATAATCAAAATGGTAATTTAACAAATGGTGTAACCAGTACAGCTTCACCAAGTCCGCCTGCTGTTTATACGAATATTACTGATAACAATAATGTTACTGAATGTTACACGAATAATGTTACGGAACAGGTAAAAAAAACAAACTATTCACATAATATTTGATAAGAATTTATTTATTTTTTGATGTTGCGGTTAAAATGAGTAATGAGAGATTTAGTATTTATAGGATTAATATTTATGGCTTTTGATAATTTTAATGATTACAATTTTTTATCGCTAAGTATTTAAAATGGTTGGGTCTATTAGAACTCAATGAAATATGTCGATAAGATAAACAGTTTTTATATGCTCATCTTGTTGTATGAAGTGTCCTTGTACCTCGAAAACTGCCTATTGAATTTTCGCCTACAGTTTCAAATTTTCCAAAATATACGCTACTGTTTTCTTATGAAATCTAACCACTGCTTGGTGACAGATAATGAGTTTTCGGATAGTCCGCAGTTATATTCGCATCTATCGATAATGTTATAAAGTTTGAGTACAATTCTTTGATAATTTTTTCGTGTAGTAAATTTCTGTTGCTGAAGATATTCTTGGACAAATGTAGCAATGGAACATAAAATATAATCGTTCAGTTCATTTGGCATGTTACGACTAGTTATTGATATCAGTGGATTATTCGTTCTTAATGTAACATATATATAAAAATTTATAATATGATATGGACTTTTTAACTTTTTTTTTTAAATAAAATATATTTAGGAATTAAATACGTTCTAATTAAACAAATATTTGAAGGGGTGGTAATCTAAACATTGAACGAATAAAATAAAATTATTTTACAGTTTAATTTTGTATTTTTTTTTATCGATATCTAAATAAAATTAAAATCCTTTTTTGAACATAAGCCAATTGGATTGGATTATGTTCAAAAGCAGGTAGAAAAACATCTTTTGGTATTTAGTTTTTGATTTATATTTTAGAGCAATTTGAAGAATTTCTAATCAGATGTGCGATAGAATATTCTTGATTAAATGTCCTTTTTTTTTAAAATTAATTTTGCTAAATAGAAATTTGGAGGTTACCAAGCTTAATTTCGTTCAATTGTTTACCATCAACTATTTTATGTGACAAAGACTAATAATAAAGGAAATGATTTCGTTGTAATAGTTTTTAACTCATTAAAAATCATTCGATAAACCCCCTATAATAAAATAATTCTTTAAAAAAATTACTATAAAATTTGGGTTTGTTGATTTCAAGAATTTAATTTATGGTCCCAAAAACAAAAAAGACACTGAAAGTTATCGTTGAGAAATTCGAAGTATTGAAGATCGCCAGTTTCTTGGATGTTAATGCCATTATTTCTTATTAGTTGTGTAGATTTGTATAAAACTTTTTTATTCATTAAGTCAACTAATTATAGGGTGTTATTAATAAGATTTGCCTTACGGTTTCCTATAAAATAATTAGAGGACTGACCAATTATATGATATTCACGTGTATTGTATACAGAGCGTAAAAAGCATATATTGTTCGTTTTGATTATATGCGGATATTGCATGAATTGCCCGGTATGTGATTAAATTGTAGATAAAAATTTTTTTGGAAAAAGTAAAATTAACTAGAAAGTAAAAATTAATTTTAAATTAAATAATTTAATAAATAGTTATCTCTCCGGCGCCAACGAATCATTTTTCAGCTAAGAATGTAACCGACTTCGAAAGCTCATTGGTCACATGGAAATTATTAACAAAATTTCGATAAGAACTATTTGTTGTTTGATAAATTTTTATTTTTTATAGTTATCAAGCCACTAAAAATTTGTCTATTTCTGACTATTCAATGACTAAAAGTTTATTTTGATTTCCTTACCGCTTAACAGGAACGGATCTACACTTTCTATCGCCCGGGACAAAAGTTAAAATTTGACTTTTAAATAATATTTGCCACGTATGTCCCTACTTTCCCTCTCTCTACACAACCTAACATCTTTCTTAAAACTTTAGACTTGGGTCTAGTATCCAGGAAACTTAATCATATCTCAAAACTCGGGGTTCACAAAATCGGCAGTACAAGAAGTGAATTAAGGAAAAACAATGAAAAATTTGTAAGCAAGGAAATACTTATTTAGTGAATCATAAATTATTTTTAGCATTTAAAAATGTTTAGCTAATTAACTGATAAAAACTATTTTCTTATAATAACCACACATGACACAATATAAAATCACAAGATATCTTTTATTAGCAATTAAAAAATAATTCTTTATATATTGTTTTAATACTCGTTGTTAGTTAGTCCCGGTGATGGTCAGATTATGAAGTCATAAATAAATATACATCATCTACACATTTTTAATGGCTTAAGCTAAAAATATTTGCCTGTTATCGTAAAAGGGATTATCGTCATTAGAGAGACTTGAAAAAAAGTTTTTATTGCACATTCTAGCATACAATTTTCGAATAGTCAATTTAGTATGATCCCTGGTTTAACTAGACGATTTTTAATGTCGTTTGTCTGTATCTGCCTATGTTAAGGTCCGTTAAAAATGTATTCTAACCATGTACTGTGGCGTTAGTGTATTGTTGTAGATGATTAATTTACTTTTTGTAAATTGAAAGCTTAATAAAAGAATGCACAGTTTTGTATATCCATGTTCTTTAATGTTGTAGAATTAAAGGTTTTTAAGAAAGCTAAAACAGCCCTGCCAAGCGGACGGGTAACAGTTAGCTTTTTATTAAAAATCTTCTGCGTACACACTTTCTACAGATTATACGAGATTTATTTTTATTAATTTTTAGATCACAGTAAACTAAAAGAATAATGTTAGTTACTAAAAAAAAATTAATACAATATTTGACATGTGTTAATTTTATAATATTTATATTTTAATAAAATTTTTGAATAAATTTTACATTTTCTTTCTATCACACGTTTTCTAAATTTTTTGTGAATTATATTCTGCATCATTTATATCAAAATATGACAACTAATGCTCCATCATCTCCAACAGCAGTATGTAGTTTACAATGTCGTGGAGTTCCACCACCGTATGTCACCCGCGAAGTAAGTCTTTTGTTCCTCTAATTATCTTATCTAATTTTAAGGTTGGAAATATGATTTTTGGTTTTGACTTGAGAGTCGGCCGTATAGAAGTCTTACGGATCAGATACATGGATATTTTTTGGTTTGTACGTGTTTTTGTAGGGCACGATTACGATATCCATGGCTACAATTAAACTTCTACTCCTTTGAAAACCGTCCCAAACTCTTGCGTCACGCTTAAATTGGCAGATTAATGAATTGTACACTTGTCATGTAATTACATGTGTACTCTTTTCAACATGTAATTAATCTACCATATCTTAATCGCGTTCGAGTAAACCCTATCATTTTTCTATTATCTGGTACCCTACACGCGTGGCTCCTTATAGGGCCCTAAAATTTAGTAGGTTTACTGAACAATGCACAAGGTATCCTTCATATCATAAACTGACGCCAGTGAGTTAATCTCCTCTTGGTATGGTAGTCCAAGCAGGAATTTTTGGATTTACTTGAGCGCTTTAGTTTAAGATATGGAAAAATCTTACTCCATGTTGAGTACCTCTACCAGATCGTAGTTCTCCATTGTGCCCCATGTATAGAGCTGCCAATCAGATTAAGAAAACAAAATCGATAGTTTAAAATTGAACGCGTCTCATTAAGGTATGATAGGTTTATTACATGCTGAAAAGTGTATATTTTACTAATTTGACGATTTAGAAAAAGTATGTTAGGAACAAATGTGACTTTTGACTCGGAGGCTTTTGAAATGACCGATTCAATTCTACCAAAACTTTGTCGAAAATATTGTCGATTGCATATTCGATACCAATTCAATTTATATTAAATAATTAGTAATAAGAAAGAGGTGCCTGTCTCAAAGTTCAGAATTCAAATATCTAATTAATTAAAAATATTCTAACGATATCTTAAAATAGAAAAGTCATATTTGAATATAATTGTTTTAAAGATTATACAATCTAATTGCGTTTTTCAAATAATTATATTTTAATAAACAATTTCCGTTGGATTTATAAATATATTAAATATATTTTTTATTGTATATTATATATAGTTTTTATCAACAAAAACAATTCGTTTCTAGGAAATGAATTCTATCTAGTCATAGGAAAATCCAATGATAAAAGCATTAAATATGTGTGATAGTTAAAATATGATGACAATGGTTTTTTTATTTTTAGTAGTGGGATTAAAATATTTATTGATAAAAAAATATTGCATAAAAAATTTTTAAATAGTTAACCGATAAGTAAATTTGCTCGCATGATTATCGGTCGTTTTATTATGCTTGTTTAAGGAAGTTGTTCGCCCTTGTAAGATTTGCTTTTCTTAAAACTTTTATAAAACTGGTAAATTACGAGTGTTTGGTTAGTTAGTTTTAAAAAAAAATTGTTTATCGATTTATAATTAAATTTAAGCCGAAGATCAGCTGGTGTCTTTAATTGATCGCCTCTAGTCCAGAGCTGACGACAAATTTAGGGAATGTATTTTAGACACGTTGATTAATAAAAAAAAATTGTTTTGTAACAACGTGTTTTCAAATTGCGCACCATACAACATTTTCAAAAAACCCTAAAAATACCTTTCAGGCAATTTTAATTCAATCTTTTATTTTAGTATCTATATAATCCAGAAATAAAATAGTGAGCGTTGCAAATGACACAATCATTTCAAGTCAATTAATTCATGTTGGAATTGAATGTTTATTTGCAGTCATACACTGTTATGAAAGTCAACAGGCTCCGAGAGGTTGGACGGGCGGGATAAAAATTTCTGCTAAATAACCATGCAATCTAAGGCCATATCTCCATCTAAGGCCATATTCAGCTGACAATTATTCCACCCGTAAATATTCTGTTGACTATTTTTTTATTTACTACATTATTGAAACTATCTCTATTATTAATTTCAAGCGACCTGAAATATATTTTATAATTCCTCAGCCTTGTTATTCGGTCTGAAATCATCATGAAAAATTCAACGATACCTACCGGGCTACTAGTACAATGTCCGTGTCTTATAAGATATTGTATAAAAGCCAAAAATCAACAATAGCAGTTTGTCGTGCGACAAATTCATAAATTGTAATTGTAGCATTAACAGCAATTATTCACAGCTGTTGTTGACATAAAGGAGTGTGATTCTAACAATATGTTTACTTAAAATACATATAAAATTATCGCGCCCAATCAATTTGGTTTTATATTTAAAAATGTTTTTACTAGAAAAACTGAGATAAGCCTTCCATTTTTATGTGAATATTGGTCATACCAAATTTCAAAACTTTTGCATTATTATTTTTTGAGTTAATGGAAGGTACTTCAGTATTATGATTCCCCCCACCTCCTTAAAAAAAGTACTGAATTTACTTTAGGTAATACCTACAGATAAATTTAAATTTGCTTAAATATTAATCATTAATATCCTGTTTACGATAAGTAACTGGATTATATTGGATTTGCATTTGAAAATACTTATAATTAATTTCTTTATATTTTTATTTATTTAATCTAATCATGATTGAACTTAAACCGAAAACTGACTAAGGGTAAAACTAAAAAAGGGTTCTAGATGTTACTTTTAAGATACAAACCAATAATTTTCGGATTTTCTTCCAAATTATTGGGTTCATTCCGAATCATTTTTAATAAGCATAGAACTCCGCAAGAATTTCGTTCGCGATCCTTCTAAAAAGATGAATTTTGATAATTTTCTTGATAGTTATAGGCCCGTAATGAAAGAATGATGAGGGTAAAATTTTAAGATCACTGTCACACAAAATTCACAGGTTAAAGCTGTTATGATTAATGTTACACTTAATGTAAGAAAATATATATATATATATATATATATATATATATATATATATATATATATATATGTATATATGTATATATATATATATATGTATATATATATATTTATTTATTTATTTATTTAATTTTTCCAATTTAAACTGAGCTTTATTGACTGTGTTGACTATCCTGACTATCCTTCCCCAGTCCTTTTATTATTTTATTGTAATTAATTATTTGCATGCAATTAAAAATTGTTTTTTAATGATGCCAAAGAAGTATAACTTCTGACGCGCGTACGCATTTTTTTTCGAATAAGTTTAGATGTCCATAACAAGTTCATATCAATTATAAATATGTATTACTTCGAATATCCCCAAAAGTTGCAGCTTAACAGACATCGGGTTTTACCCCAGACATCGACATTACAAAAAGAACATCGAATTCGATTAATTACTTATAATTAAATTTATATATAAAATTTCGTTTCATTTTCCATTTTTGAGGTGAAAATAATAAATACCTTACAGGAAATTGAATAAATTTTAGTTATTTTAAGTCAAAACGGATATCTCAGCTTAATTATACATGTAAATAAAATAAATATGAATATGATTATTAATCGTATAATAAATATGTGAATACATAGATAATCTCCAACCTATATGAGAATAGATAATAAATTGTATGATTAATGTGTGCTTGCTTGCTGCATACCTTTAATTGAACTGCGTGTAAATTTATTAAAATCATATTTCATTCATTCTTTTGTATTATGTAATAGCAAGTGTGTTTTGTCACGTATTAACGATCAACAAAATCGAATTGCTTATGTAAAAAACCTTAGGTCTTATATTCCATAAAAAAGATAGAAACACTAACAGAATTAATTGTTTAGATACTCGGCATATGATTCTGTATTAATGATTAAACTACTTTTAATGATTAACATTGAAATATTCCATCTGCAAAAATAAAAAACTCCAATATTCCAATACATTCAATACAGTTATAAATACATTGAATAATAATATATTTGCTTATTATATAATTTTGAGCTCAAATCATTGGTAACCTAAACAACTTACGAAAAAGTGTTTCAAACGAAATTTATTTGTTTTTATAAAACATTTTTTGTTTTTAAATCATTTATGGTTTAAAAATTGGGTCATGGGTTCCTTGGATCCAACGGACCAATTTTGCTTATTCACTGACTTAATCTCTGCTTTAATGTCTACCTAACGTCACTTGAATGAGCTATCTCTTTTCGTTTTTGATTTACATTGGTGACGGACAGACAAACGACAGGTATACGGGTGAACATGTGGAAGTAAACTAATTAAGTGATTCTATGAACATCTATAAAACAATTTTGTTTGTTCAATCAGTATTTTCTTGCGTTACAAACTTTAGACTAAAATTAATATCTTCTGACATTTAAATATATGTGTAGAATATTTGTCTTAAATGATAAATTTCTTAAATAATCGTCACTAATGTCGATCTCGTATCGTTAAAAACTTGATTCGAGTCGAGATCGAGACCGGATCAATAAATTATACGAGAGTTTAAGTATTGTCTCATGTAGTAATTAACTCTTTAAGACATTACATCTTCATTTCATTATAAACTGAATTCTAGATTCATTAGTTTAATGATTACTACCCGGGTGCAGTTATAATATTAATATGGTTTCTATGAAATGTTGATTGTATAAATAATCGTTTCATGACGTTGATCTTTTTTTTTTTTTAATTATGATAACCACTGGAGCTTGTGACTACTGATTAATGAGGCCATTGGATGAATAAACTTAAAAAAATAAAGTCAGCTTACGGTCACAGAGAATTTGCTATGTTGTTATATAATACAATATTTTACCGCATATCAAACTACAACTCAATCGGTTCTAGAAATTGTACTATTCAAGTAAATATATTCGAAAATGAATATAAATGTGGTGGGTTTATTAGAATAAATAAACCGATTTTGCACATTCACGAACGTGTACTGATTTTTTTGGTCTAGAGTACGCCATCAGCTCTATATCTCTCCCTTGATTTTGAGTACTGTGGATTGTGTAAACACATAATAGGGGGCCACAATTACGGATCTGAAGTTATCTTTAAAAGTAGGCAAGTTGTGTACATTCAAAATTCCTTATTTAATAAAGATGGAAATACTTGCTTGTGACGTCACTTGCTAGGTTCTTCATACAAATTGTATGAATGTACAGACAGCGTCGTTTTCAAAAAAAGAGATTGTTATATTATTTTGATTACATATAATTTCTTTGTTTTTTAATACAATTTAATTTAATTTTCAAGTTTTCTTATGGTATATTGAGTCTAATTTTACATTTTGTAGTGAAATGTATCAAATTTAGAATCAGTTACGGTTTTAAATATTTTGTAGTGTTACATTTTTTAAAGACAAGTTTACAAAAATCCTAAAATTATTAAGGCTTTTTATTTATTTTTTATCTTTAATAAACACGATAGGGATTTATTGTAATTTGCAACTAAAAAAATATTTTGTTATTTTTTGAAATGTACTTAAATGAAAATTATTAGAGCAGCCTAAAATATAATTGATGTGAATGGTGTCGAATACATCAGACTCGAATCTCGACCCAACTTTCAGACTAAATACTGGTCTATAATTAATGAATTACAATGAATCCTTAGAAGTCAATTCGTAATATTGAAATTCATTGATTAAATTGAAATTTTCCATTCGATATATAGTTTATACAAATAATAAATATAATTAAATATATTAACAATAATATTAATTTATTTTATTAACACTTGTGTGACAATTCATTTAAAGTAACCAATTAAATTTTTGTTAAATAATTGATTGCTATAAATAATATGAGTTATAATAACTTTATAATAATTTAGGAAATTTTATTAAAAAATATCTATTCGATGGCGCTTTGATTATTATATGTAGATTCTAGAATGATTTTGTTTAAACTTAATTTAAGATAATTTCTATTTTCCATTTAGATTTATTAATAATTTTAAATAATAATTCCCTAATGTTATTATTATTTATTAATTTAATTTTATCCTCTGGAAAAAAACTTAGTTTTGATTAATATTCTTTTTATCTATTATGGAGAATTACTTCAATGTTTCTTAAATTTTATGTAGTCACGCAGACAGTTCACAGTTTTTCCTCTAGGATAATTTGTATGATGATTGAATCCACAGTTTTAGATTATAACATTTTCAACATGTGAGGGTTTTTCTAAATTTTAGGGTTGCAAACGATATTTCATTTTCTACGCATCCATTTTTTCTTAAAAAATATCGATGTTGAAATCTGTACAATATCGATACATTATATTCATTATGGATGATGTTTTAATATCGATGATTGGCTCATAGAACTGAGTGCATCTAACATTCGTGTATTATAGTTCTAAAATGTCGGGTTTTTAAAAGGGATGTTGTATTTTTTTTTTTTAATCGAGTTTTTATACTCGACATACATAATATGTCGATATAATATGATAATTAATATGAGTATATTAATTTTAGTCTAAAGTTTGTAACTTTGCCTAATATTGACCGCACAAACTAAATTTTGGTATAGTCCGCCAGCATTACAACTCAAAAAAAATAGATAGCGAGCTGAAATTGTGGTGATGTATTTTAACAACATAAAAAGTGAGTTGATGTTCGTGAAGGAACAAAATCGGTCCATTGGATCCAATTGATTCTTGACCGAACTTATCAACTATAAAAGATAGAAAAAAACATCAAATACATAAAATGTTTATTTTTTGAAACAAACAACTTTTAGCTAATTAGCTCCAATTTATCTAATTATCTCATATATTGGTAATTACAATACATATTATTATTATACATGTAATACATGTATCACTGTATAGATTGGATATTTATGGTATTTTATGAATGCTAATTAAAAATAGTCCATACAATGGTATTCAATCATATGTCGAATATCTAAACAATTAACTCTGTTTATTGTTATCTTCACTATTATATCACGTAGTCAAATTTCACAAACTCATATAAATATACCATACCAATAGACTTTCCAGTTATCAATAGACTTTTTATTAAATACCAATAGACTTCAAGTTATCAATAGACTTTTTATTAAATACCAATAGACTTTCACTTCAGATTGTTTATCCTTAATCATTTTTAGTAAACGTTTGCCAGAATATAGTAAAAGATAATATTAATGTTTTTACATGAATGTTAAATGGCTTACAAAATTACATAATTTTAGATTTAGTTAAATTGATTTAGCAGGCGTTATTTATAGTAAAATGAAAATATTAAAAATATTTATTTGTAGTTAAACTTGAATAACCAGCTTTTTTTTTGTATTTCTACAGCTTACTTGAATAAATTTATAAAAATACTGTATCTATTTATAAATTTTTGAAAGGGCATTAAATAAAAATACTTGTAAAATTATGATAATGTTAATCATTTTAAAATAGAAAAAGAAATTTAATGATATTTAATTAACAAGTTATAGTATTTTGTTTAATGAAGAACTGAAATAATTAATTTTTAAATATTTATTTTTACAGGGATTTAGTAGTATCACCTATCCAGATAGGTATTTTAAATGTTGTAGAAATTATTAATTATATTTTCAATATAAATTGATAATAATTTATTTCTAAGAAATTGTATAATATTTGTAAAAAAATTTTTGTTTGTTTTCTATAGTTTAGTATTTCAAGGTTATGTTGAAAAGTAGTCGGTTTACTTCAAAAAAATGTACATAAATTAATAAATAAATATTTTTGATAATAAATAAATATTTGAACGGAATATAATAATGGGTATATTGTTATTCATTCTTTAAAATACTTTAAAGTGATTAAACAATTTATGCAACTACCCTATTAAAGGTAAACAATTTTGATAAAATATAAAACGAAACAGAATAACAATGCTCGTAGTAATACTCAAATGGCATTTCAGTTTTGATCTCAGTATTACGAAAATAGAGGTTATTTGAACCAACTAACTTAATGAATTCAAAGATTTAAGGCATCTGCTATTTACAAAGTAGTGTAAATCGAATTTTTGAGATTTTATAATGTAATTCCACTGAGAAATCACTTTACGACATGTTGCTTAATATTTGTTTCGTAGTGTTGTCTCTTGTAGGCGTTCGACTACGTGGCACAAGATGAATTAATGTTGGCATACGGAATATTTTCGTATCCGATTTGACGTACAAACAGTAGCAGCAGTTGTTTATTTGGTGATCGATTTGAATCTTTAAAAAAGCGCCTTGATATTGGAGAAGGGTGATAAGTCGATCGTCAATAAATTCAGTATAATTTTTATAATTTAGTTGGATAATGATTCTTTATTTAGAAATTTCGCACGAATGAATAAAGAGGATTTTCTATACTTATGATAAATTATTAAAAAGATAATCTCATTTTCAGTACTTATATGATAAACTATTAAATAATAAATCTCATCTCTGATTAAAAAAATATGATACCAATTTCCGGAAAGCAATAATACCTCGCGTGATATTATGATCACCTTGAGATTTTTGACTACGGGTGATAATAATCTATCGCTTATGAATCTGTTTTAAATATCCGAGTCAAGCATTTATCGAATTATTCCAGAGGTTAGCAGACTTTGGTGGATGTTCTACATTATGTTGTCAAGGTAAAATTTTATCTTCATCGCCGTACAATAATTATATTTATCCGATAATTGTTTCAATTTATCGTTTTTTATTCTTCTATATTTATATTCCGTGATTTTATTATTCCATCGGGAAAATTATTGTAATTGTCAATAAAAGACTATCGTTTGTCCACTCCATGTTGCTGGGTACAAGCCGCACCGAACCGTTGACTGTTGGATAGACGATAACACTGTTTCACAGTTTCGATCACGTTGAATCACGTCGAGAGCGAAATCGACAAGTAACTCGTAGTATGCGGCTCAAATTTTAATATTTTGTATTTTACTTCCTCATTTAAAAACAAGTTTTTATGCGGAATATACATTTTAGTTCATTCAAATATGTATATACCATCCCACACCAATTTTTTACAATATTACTACTAGTTACTACTAGTCCCGGTGCCCATATGCATATCATGTCTTATCATTTATAAGTTCTACAAATTTGTATTTGGCTTAGGTATGATGAGTGTAAACATTTTTTTTTTCTATGCATAAAATCTAATAAGTGGACCTATTCCGATTTTAGGGTCCGTAAAATTTACGATTAGTCCCACAAGCTTAAAATTAACGGTTTTTTTGTTTTTGAATAGGGTAGTTTAATAACCAAAGCAAAATTTTGCAATTTTTAATTTGTCGGGCAGATACATACATTTCGTTGGGCACATGAATGGCAAAATAGTTTTAACTGAATGATCTTACATTATGAAAAAAAACTCGTACTTAGCAGAGCATAGTATAAGATTTTTATTGAAATTTTTGTCTTTATTGAAGTTTTTGAAAACATCGGATAGCAACATAAGGATTGCACAAAGGTGCAAAGATTTAACACTCCCAAAATATAGTCTATAGACAATAAATTTTGTGGAGGAGCGAAAAACATCTGATTGATATTATCTAAATCTATACACAAATTTTCAGCCCTCTAACTCAATTTAAAAGAATTGTACAGATACGCTGAGCTCTAAACACGTCAAAATAAGCATCTATTTTCTTGGGAGTCTACTTTAAACTTCCGAAATCAATTATGTCTGGTAAATAACAAGAATACACATCAAATTTATTTCTATTTCGGGAAAGAAGGGTTGCTGGATTATGCCCAAAAGTACCTGAGAATGCATACCTTCAATTCGACAGGAGTTTTTTCTCTAAGAATCCCCTTCAATATATATAAAAATTGGGTACGAACTTCAATAAAAAGGGATCACTTATCCGAATTTCCGTAAAGGAAAAAATTGATTCACTAATCGTAATTAAATTTTTTGGATGTACATTTGTAAATAATATGATATGGGCACTCAAACTACATTTTTTTTTGTCAATATTTGAGATACATTAATCAATCATAAAATGAAAAAGATAAAATGCATTTGAATCGATCACCCACTTAAGTAATAAATAATAAAAAAAACTTTCTTTTTATAAAATTGAATGAAATACGTTACATATTGAATGTATGTCACATTATTTAGTCTCTCTTGCATATTGTGGTCTGAAGTCATTCATTTCTGCTTAAATCTTTTGTTGGTATATAAGTATAATAGACCAGGGTCGATAATTTTTGACACAAAAAAAAATATAGTATGAAGAATCCATTAGAAGCGGAAGAGAATATTACAAAAAATGGAAAGAAAACTAATTTACGGGTAATCTGAGGCTGGTAAGTCGAAGGGGGTGAGTTTAAAAGGGTAAAACATGGTTTATCTCGATTTGCGGCAAAACTACAAGACCAATGGAAAAAAACTAAATAGCAAAGTTATGGATAATAAAACAATCAACATCTTTTGTTTATACTTTTTTCACAATTCTCAAAATTTATGATAAAAATTGAAATAACTTTTTTATTTCTATCTTTAAAAAAAAAAAAAATTTTTTTGATTTTGCAAATTTTGAAAATTGATGAAAACGTACCTTTTTACGTTTCAAATACACCGTGATTTTTTTGATTTAAAATATATATTTTCACCTTATTTTGAATAAATATCGAAAAAGCACCCTAATTTTTTTAAAGTGTAAATACAAAAGTTGTAGATCTTTTTATTACCTACGATTTTGCCATTAAACTGTTTTCTATAGGACTTTAGCCGGAAATCCAGATAAACTGTATTTTACCCCCAAAAACTCACCCCCTTCTACTTTCCGCTCGTAAATTACTTTTCCTTTCATGTTTGTTACATTCTCTTCCGTTTCCAATGCATTTCATCCTACTAAATTTTTTTTTCACTTTTACCATTTTTAAAGGCTTCTAATTCTGGTCTACATTCATTTCTGCTTAAAACTTTTGTATTGGTATATAATGATGTACACGTTAAAAAAAGCACGTATTACTTTTAATTTGAAATATGAAAAGGAATTATGACATTTCAAATATAAATAAATAATAAAAATGGCAATGGTTTTTTTTTTTTTTATTTTATAAACATTAAACCACATGAGTAGTGTGAGTCATGGCTGTTAAGGTGGTGGATTTTATCTTATATAACTACATTTATTCATATTCAATTTAACTTTATTTTTCTTGTATTATTACTACATTTCTAATGACTCTGACTTCTTCTTACCACAGACAAACTTGAACTTATCGAAAATCACTAATTAATTAATACCAACATATATAAAATGTTACTAAAAATAAATGTGTTATATTTAACACGCCTCCTCACATTTATTTTCTTTTAAACAATTAAGTCCAGTGAATTTCTTAATTCTTCGAATCTTTTCTTACACAATGCTTTAGTAAAAATATCCGCTACATTTTCTTCACTTTTAACCTTAATAATATTAATAAAACCTTCTTTCATACATTCATATACATAATGATAATGCACTTCTATATGCTTCGAATTTTTTGTAAAATTACCATTTTTTGCTATGTCTATTACACCTGAGTTGTCTTCATATACATTAAGTGGTTTAACTAAATTAACATCAAAAATTTTTAACAATTCTTTAACAAACTTAAGTTCACTAACAGCTTCCGATAATGCTACATATTCTGCAAATGTTGATGCTTTCGTCACACTCTTTTGTTTCCTTGATTTCCAATATATTACATTGCCAAATAATCTCAATACGTAACCAGTTGTGGATTTTCTGTCTAAGTTATCCCCCGCCCAATCGGCGTCAACATAACAATCAAGAACTTTAATATTTTCATTTCTCTTATAAGTCATCTTTAAATTTTTCGTTAAATAAAGATATTGTAAAATTCGTAAAGCATATTTGTAATGTGTCTCGTTATAACAACTTTGAAATCTACTCAAGTAGTTTACACTGAAACTTATATCCGGTCTTGTAGCCGAACTTATATAGAGTAATGCACCAATTAAATTTCTATATTTAATGTTCATTTCACAATTATCTGATTTTTCAATTTTCAAATTTACTTCCATAGGTGTACTATATAATTTACTGTTTTCCAAATTATATTTTTTAATTAATGATTCAATATATTTAGTTTGATATAATTTCATTTCATTCGTTTGAGGCTCATAATCTATAGTGATTCCCAAATAATCTTTAATTTTACCAAGATTCTTCATTTTAAACTTTTCCGATAATAAAACTTTAATTTTTTTAATTTCATTTTTATCTTTGCAACAAATTAATAAATCATCAACGAAAATTAATAAATAAATGGTAACTGTTCCATTTTTAAACATATACAAACAAGGATCAATATCACTGCGTTCAAAACCTATACTTTTCAAAAATTCGTCGAGACATTCATACCAAGTTCTAGAGCTTTCTTTTAAACCGTACAACGCTTTTATCAATTTACAAACTCTGTTTGTACCATCTTCATAACCTTTAGGTTGTTTAACATAAACCTCAGAATTTACATTTCCGTTTAAAAAAGCTGTCTCTACATCCATCTGTTCAATTTCTAAACCCATCTGACAACAATATGATAACAAAATCTTCAATGTTTGCATTTTAGCTACAGGAGAATAAGTATCTTCAATTTCATCGGTTTGTTGAAAACCTCTCACAACTAATCTAGCCTTAAATTTATTATCACACTTTTTAGTATAAATCCATTTTACATCTAACACTTTATTATTATCGACATTGTCAACCAATTTCCAAGTTTTATTTCTATTTAAACTATCTATTTCTCTATTCATAGCTTTCCGCCAAATTGTTTTCTCATTACTTTCCATCGCTTCCTCAAATGTACTTGGTACATTTGTACTACAAAAATTAGCAAAAATATAACTATTATACACTTCATAATCTTTTAAATATTCTGGAGGTTTTAAGGTTCGGTCAGATCTACGAACACCCGATACCTCATCACCTTCATTAATATTATCATCATTTTCATTTTCATCATTACTACTTTCACTAGAAGTTAGGCTATTGTTGGTTGTATTATCATCTACATTATCCGTACTATCAGATACATCATCATCTAAACTGATCCATTTTACATTATTTTCAACAAATTCTACATGTCTTGCAACAACTACTCTCCCGTTTAGCAATATACGGTAACCAACATTACTGTATCCTACTAAGATTCCCATATCAGCCTTTTTATCCCATTTAGATTTCCTCTTTTCTTCCGGTATTCTAATAAAAACTTTACTACCGTATAAGCGTAGGTTTGACACATCCGGTTTTCGTTTAAAAAATATTTCATAAGGCGTTCTTTTTTCACTCGTGTTTGCTAACGTACGATTTTTCAAATAAGTTGCCGCGCAAACTATTTCTGGCCAATATTGTTTATCCAAATTTGCTTCTTCTTTTAAACAACGCGACATATTCATTATCGTTCTATTAAACCGTTCCGCGGTTCCATTTAATTCATGTACATAAGGAGGACAATTATTAATACTAATTCCTTTATCTTTCGTGAACTGATAAATCCTATTATTCAAATATTCTTTGCCGTTATCACATCTCAAAATTTTAACTCGTTTTCCCGTTAAATTTTCACATTCATTTACGTATTCAACTAAACAATCATAAACTTCTGTTTTTGATTTCATTGTATATATTCTAGCAATTTTACTGTAATCATCAATAAATGAAACAAAATATTCTTCGCCTTTAAACCCTTTTGTCTTGAAAGGTCCACAAACATCAGTGTGAACTATTTCTAAAATTTCCTTTGCCTTTTGTCTACTATTTTCGAAAGATTTATCATGCATTTTACTTTCTGTACATATTTTACATTTCATTATTTCCGATTCAAGTTTATTAGGTAGACCTTTTAACAATTGATTTTTACACAAAGTATTTAAATAACCAAAATTAACATGGCCTAACATACGATGCCATTTTTCTTTATTGCTCATCTTATTTGTATTTCCATTTGCTATATTAACAAAGGACACTTTTGATTCATTTGATCTCAATTTACTTTTCATGATGTATAAACCTCTCTCTTTGAATGCTACAGCAGTGACTTTACCATTATAATTATCAATAACCTTTGACATCTTTCTTTTAGATATAATCGTATTATTTTCTGTGATTTTACTATAACTTATTAAATTTGATTTCATATCTTTCACATAAAATACATTTTTCATCTCTATTAAATTCATTTGACCAAAAGCATTAAAATAACTAACAACATTTCCTAATTTTGTTGAATTTACCTTTCTATTATCACCTAAGTAAACATTTACTGGTTTTTTAAGTTCAATACATTTATCAAAATATCTTTCGTCATTAATAATATGGTCTGTACAACCACTATCTAAAAGCCACACAATCTCATTAGAATCTACATTTCTTATCTCAGAATTTTGTACCACATGATGCTCAACCGTTTTAACCCATGCATTATTCTTCTCTTCATTCTGTTGTTGTTGACGTTGCTGAGGAGTTGCTTGTTGCTGCTGCTTATTTCTGCGATATCCACGAAAACTGCCACGTCCTCTATAAACACCTCTTCCAGTACCTTGCCGTCCTCGTGATGATCTCCATCTTTGATCATCTGATGCTTGTTTATTATTTCTACAATTTCTCTGAATATGACCTGCTTCACCACAGCCATAACATATCCAATTTTGCTGACTTTTATTCACCATAAATACATTTGATTTTCTACCTGGATTTTCATCTTTTGTAATTTTCATTTCAGCCATTTCAATTTTACTCTTTACATAATCAGCCGTTTGATCTTCCACTTTTAACGTGTCAATTAAATCACCAATATAACTATATGACTCCGGTAATGTGTTTAACATGTAATTTAATTTTTCTTTTTCAGTTACAGTTGCCCCAGCACTTTTCAACTCATTCACTGTCTTTTCGAAATCACTAAAAAATGTTGCTGAATCATGGTAGTCTTTTAGTCTCAATCTTTCCAATTTATTTCTACATACAATTTGTAATGCCGTTGATTCCTTTAAATACAAACTGTCGAACTTCTTTATTATTTCATATGCAGTTTCTTTATCACTAACAAATTCCAATTGTCTATCCGAGATCGCACTATATATGTAATTAATTGCTTTCAAGTCGTTATCATCCCAAAGGTCTTCATCAGTTGGCGTTTTTGCTCTTTCAATATTTGTTTCACATTTTTTTAACTTTAAAAACATCACTAACCGTTTTTTCCACATATTGTAATTTTGTCCGTCAAAAATAGGAATTTTAATTTCGTCTTTAGACGCCATCTTGTAATTTTTTTTATACGACACGTGCACAATAAAATTAATACCAATTTCAATCCTTTTTTATATGTCCAATCTTTTTAACAAACTATGCTCTGCTACCATGTTAAGGTGGTGGATTTTATCTTATATAACTACATTTATTCATATTCAATTTAACTTTATTTTTCTTGTATTATTACTACATTTCTAATGACTCTGACTTCTTCTTACCACAGACAAACTTGAACTTATCGAAAATCACTAATTAATTAATACCAACATATATAAAATGTTACTAAAAATAAATGTGTTATATTTAACAATGGCCTAGAGTCTGTGTACTTTGTCTAATAAAAACTAAAATTTTTGCTGATGTTAAAATTTTGTATATATTCGAATTAATAAAAATAAATAATGCTATATGTACAAATACAAATTTCCATCTGTTGTAAAGTTACCATCTACGAGTATAATGTATTGACCTATATTAGGAGTCTATATTAGGACCTAGAGATAGGTATTGACGTATTGACCTATAAAGGGAAAAATACACATTAATTTTAGTATTCTGTGCTATAAATACAGATTACTTTCTATAGTTATAGACTTATATAGTTTGAAAATAAAAATATGAATACTAGAAATAGATAATAAAAAGGATAAACCTTATATCTGAATTTGTAGTGATATCTGGTTAAAACATTTTGACTTACAAATCTTAAAATTTATAATTTAAAAAATATACAATTCTCTTAGAAATTTTTGGTAATAAATAACACGAAAAATGCTTATCCAAATACAATAAAATTTGGTATGCACAACTTTATATGAAAATGGTGGGTATACCGAAGAGTTTTTCGTGGCAAAATATTTCCTAATATATAATTAAATTTTGATTTTTTACTTTAAAAATTTTTTTCGAGGAAAACTCTTTTACGTGTCCTCCATTTTAATGTCTAGATTATGCATACCAAATTTTATAACATTGAAATAAATATGTAATTTTGGAGTTATTTGTGCGCGAAAATAGTGTGTTGGTTATAGAGATCTCTATCATAAGAGCCAGTGCACACTCCCAGATTTTCTGATCAGGAAATCTGATGTAACCCTTAACATGTAATTTATATTAGACCCCCCGCACACGGTAAGAATTCTACATAAGACATAAAATTTTCTGATCAAAAGATGTCTTATCAATTGCACATATATATATATATATAATGCTGTCTGATTTCTGTTCAGAAAATCTTACGATGTTATCTGAACTAGCTAGGCCACCTATTATCCAAAAAAGTAATTAATAAATTTAACAAATTTGAATGTTCATTGATTCGTTGTGGTTCGTTGTACTTATACGATGATATGCGCTTGCTTAATTTCTTTGGCTGAAGTATGATCAGGTTTTCTTATAAAAACTTCTTATAGGACTTCATATAGGATGGTGTACGTTGGTCATCAGATTTTCTGATCAGAAAAAAAGATAAGACCGCAAATGTCTTATGCCCTAGACGAGTTGCAACCTGGAAGTCATTATAACTTCATCAATACATGAATCTATTACAATTAATTAAAATACGCACTTTATTATCGGCTCTATTTTAAAATCCCCACCCCCAAAAAAAAAAAATAGAAACGTAATTGATTTTTTACATCATGATTGTAATGATTTGAATAAATCAAAACATCACTACTTTAAAATGAATTGTTAAGTAAATAATTGAAGACAATCAATAAATACTTAATTGTGAATATATATGATATTGATGACATAATAAAACGTTTGTAACCTTGCTATTGATAATGATAAATTCAATATTTTTTTTTTATTGATCTTCATCATTTACATTTACAATCATATTTTAATAAAATTTTGTAATGAACTTGTTGAGTGTGTTCAGTTCTCATTGGATGTTTTTTTTTTATTGATAAAATCTATTTATCTATTGAGTTAATGTTATTGATAATAATTATCAATACTTAAGATTATAAATTATATTTTTTTATGATGATTGCATTTTAAAAATATGTTAGTTTTTTATTAAGAAAAAAAATTAAGTTTAGTTTGACGTCATAATGTTTAGTTTGTTAATTTAAGTTTTATAATACCTGTCGTTGAAGGTTATGTTTGTTTAACATTTATGATTTATTATGTTTAAATATTGTGACATAAATCAGGAATGCAATTGTGTAAAGTAATGTATTTGTTGTATGTAACTAACAAACAGAATACATTTGTATATAAAACAAATTAATTTATTATAATGCTTGTATGACGTCATTATTGATAATATTAAGGAATTAAATGTGTTTAGTGTCCTTTATAAACTAAACAAGTAGTTAAATAATAAATAGAATGTGGGTCCGTGTAAGCATTTTATGGGATGCGTATAAGCACAAAGGAAAAATTGTTTTATGTAACTTAAATATGATTGGTAAAAACACTATTTTCTCTACGAAAATTCTAATACGTGTACCGTTCTGTTTTACGCAGCCTGTAATGTTTGTTTCAAACACGGTTTAGCTTCTAAAGTGGTGCCCAAGACTAGGTTCAAGAAGCCTTTGTTTTAACTGTAGAATTTTGCATTTTGTTTGTATTTATCTATGTCTGATTTTGATGAAATTTGCTAGACACGTTTATTGTATTCAGGAAATTTACTGTTTTGCAATCAAACAACTTTAGTTTGAAACATTTTTTTCATAAGCTGTTTAGATTCGCCAGAATTTCAGCTCAAATTTAGCTAATAAGCTCATAAACTTGAACCACATATTATTAATATATTTATAATTATAACTGTGCGGTGATATGCCGGGTATCTTAACAATTTACACTGTTAGTTGATATTTCCACTTGATTATAAGCACTTCACTTCATTTCCATGTAAGCCAGGAAGATGCGGTTATTTGTTTTCTTCTGAATGAGGTCAATAACTCACATAGCTATTAGTATTTTTATATTTAGGAGTCAGAATATTCGAGAATCTATAATATTCTATATACATATATATAACATAGAAAGTTCTCGAAAGAATTGATTTTGTAATACTGCTTATGTTCCAAAACTCCATATCGGCATGCTGACCAGCACGATAAGGTCATCGTTGTATACACAACGAAATGTCAAAATCCTATTGGCCCCATCATATCGATAAGTTTTGAAACGTGCCTATTATAGGTAGTACAAAAAACATAAACACTGATATATAAATAAGTATGGATTAACCTATATAATAACCATTACGAAAACATAACAATCGTATAGACAATGAACATAACATGAATGTAATGCAAACAACATAAAATGTGTACGTGATGTAAAACACGTGATGCGCAGTAGAATGAATTTAAAGTTTTACGACATTGTTTTGTTATACGTTACCATAAACATATATAAAAATCAATAGAATACCTACCACTACATTTTACCATCAATGGTATTAAAAAGGTCTTATGACATCTGTATACACAGTACAACAATATGTGTATAATCTGATCTTTTTTATCTTTTAGTGTCATCTGACATTTTCTTATAATCATGCAAATACCTGAAGAAACTATGAAATGATCATTGATATGAAAAAACTGCGAGAGCTCGGTGTGGGGAGGGTGATTGCGCAGATTGTCGCTTGCGAATGGCATCAAATGCCATGCCACATCTAACACGCTAATACCTATAGACTACGTATATTCCATCATATAGTGTGGTGATGCGTCGCCCTGGCCTATATCGCCACGCCAACAATCAGATTTACCCTCGTCTATAGATGTTTCACATCAATAAAGACTGGTTACAATGCTGGTTGTCTAGTGGCCACCGTTTTTTTACTACACAAAATCATCTTAATTTTAATCATTACGATATTCATTTTTGATAGGCTGGGGAAATAGTGGCAATAGTTTACTGATACTGGAATTCATGACGGCTACAAGAAAAGAAAACGCATCTTGATTCATAAACGCCACAATTATGGAATTATTGACGATCCTACAAGGTCTTGGGAACAGTTATAGTTATTTTAGCGATACTTTTTAATTATTTAAATAAAATTCGTAGATACTTAAGGGAATCCGTGTTTTATCCTAAATTCTTGGATAATGGTGAAGATAAAACTAATGAGAAGTGGAAAGAAATGGAACAAAACGTCATTATTGGAGTATGAATTGATTAAAAAAACGATACATGTGTGCTCTGTACGAAAATACTGAAGACTAAAAAGAGAAGTCTACTTTCCCTGCTTATTTGGTCTATGAAGTTGCATTCTAGAACTGCAGCTTGTCTGGAATTTGCCTTACTATATGTTCGGCGCTGTTAATTAAGCCAATAAAACAGACTCATACAAAAATCTTAATGATACTTAGAGACAAGATTTATAGTCGTATCAACTTTACAGTTTTAATACAGATTCTACAACAATGTTTTTAACAACTTTTGTTGTATTAACACATAAGTTTAATGAAGAAGAAATGACATTTGCTCCTTAATATATATCAATGTCATTACGCTATTTTATTGAATGAAAGATAAAAAGTAGATAAATTAGCATTACATAATCAGCTAATGGTATTTTAGTTGACATATGGAGGTAATATGATTTTCTCTCATGATGGTATCATACGTAATTTTAGCACATGCGTACACAATGTATGATAAAATTGGAGGTGTGCTTGATGGTACTGGAGGTGTGTCAAGAATGTATAACCTTTATTTGTCCTCTAAAATAAATGAGTTGCACAATTCTATTGATGTGAGTGAGTGTATTTCAAACATATAACAAACACACAATATATATATTGTAATATGTCTGTATACTACGGCAGTGACCTCGAGAATAATAAATAATCTTAAATGCGTTACAACTTAACAATTTTATTACATAGCGTTTTTTTTATTTGAAAAAAAAAATTCATAAAATATTCGATTGCATCTTGGATGTGTTAATTTAAAAAAATATATATATATCTATATATTAATAATTAATAATTATTATTACTAACTTCCAGCGACCTATATATTATTAATAAATCGTTGTGAAAGTGTATTAAAAATTTATTATTTATTTTATACTATTTTTGTAAGTCAATGGTGGTGTAAAAGACAAGACGTATTTTTTTTTATAACAGTAACTTTCATAGACGGTGATTTCTTGTGTGTGCTTACGGTTGTAATATTTAAAATAAAAAACAATGAATTTGTATCAATTTATTTTAAGATTATTACAAAAATTTAAAGATACCAATTGTTTGACATATTATGAACCAACACCAGAGGTAATTAGACATTTTTTTTTTTTAAATATTATATAATTGTATAATTTATAAACATATAGTTTATATATCTGTCAAAAAAAAAATACAACTTTATGACGTAATATATGTAAACTATGACGTAATTGGTGTAGTAGTATTGTATTATTTATATGCATGGTTATATTGACTTCTGGATTGTTCATGCATAAAACTCCACCTGATTATATTCACCTGCATATTCGCAAATTCCATACCAAAAGCTTCACAATTTTATTTCGCAATATTTGAAATTTAAAAAAATCTATATTATACTCCGGAGTTTTTCCACCATGAGTCATGTTAGTATATGTGTAATATATTTTGCAAACCCATTTATTTTGAGTCATCCGCTCAGAAATCGGAAAATAAGAAAAATTTATAGAAGTTTTTTGGTATCGTTATTATTAAATCAGTGCTCATTTAAATCAAAAGTTAAATAAATTTCTTATAGGATTTGTATTGATACGTTTTGGTTAATTTTGATTCGAATATTTTTGGTTCTTATTTTCATTTTTTTGCCTGAAGAAGTAACAAATCAACTAAAATAGGAGAATTGAAAATTAAAATTGTTTCAGCAACATATTGGCAACTTTCTCCATTTATTATATAATATTTCTGTTTTAAGTTTACCCGACAGCTTTATATCAATATATACCTCAAAATTTTGTGTTTCGCTTCATTATGCGCTTAGTCTTTCTACTTATATATAAATACTTTCGTTATTTTTTGTTATTTCCAAGTTGTCAAACGACGGATATTTGACAGTACCAGACAAATTTTTTATCCATTTTTATTTAACAATCTTCTTCTCATAAATTTTCTGAATCCCAAACACGAGATCTCCCTACTTGCAAAAGTTTTCGTAATAGTAAAAATTGTATCGGGGTATTTTTTCACAATAAGGAATAATTTGTTATTGACCGAGCCATGTGGGGTCTATGCTTTAACTATACAATTTACATTTCGTCTATCTATTTAGTTATCTATGTATACTCCCTTTCCTGTACTTACTTTTAGACCAGGGTAGAAGCTTTTAAGAATGGTAAAAAGTGACTAAAATTATAGTAGAATGAAACCCATTGGAAACGGAAGAGAATATAACATAAATGAAAGAAAAATAATTTACGAGCGATCTGTGGTCGAGAAGGGGAAGGTGGTGGGTTTTTTAAGGGTAAAACACGGTTTATGTCGATTTCCGACAAAACTACCTATGGAAAAGGTAGTTTTGTATAATACTATTCAGGAGCTAGAGGCTGATATGGTTTTTGACATTTATGTGAAATTGTGAGTTAATATTGAAATACTGTAATTTTTATGTTGCGTTTTGTTCTTTCTCTTACGGTTTCAGAAATGGGTAATGGATTTTCAATTGACTGATTTAAAGTTTTTATCTTAATAAAAATAATAGTATCAAAATTTCAGAATTAGGTATTTATTTCTATGAACACTTTATATCGTAAGTTTTATTTGTACGTTCAATTTTTTTTTTTTTAATGTTACAAACTTAATACAGAATTAATGTTGGATATAAAAATGATTAAAATAAAAAATGAATTGATAAAAATTTATAAAATTCAATTCTGTTACGAATTATAGATAACCTTGTTACACCTTGATGTAATTTATATACATATATATATAATTTATGATAAATAATTTACAGCACAAATGGACAAAAATATAAAACTTGCAATATATTTGTGTAATTTTTACAAACACATTATTTTTTTTAATAAAAAAAAATAAAAAATAATAAATAAATAAAACGCATTATTGACGCTGATGACGTATCAATTATATTATCTAGTGTATGTATATCTTAACTACTATCTCTAACTATTTAAAGATAAATAAAAACATTTAAATTTTTCAATAGTTACTTGTTCAAATTACATAAAAAATTTTCCACATAATTAATCATCATGTTTATCATAGTTAATTATTTGCATTTTAATAATACCTTTACCATATCTAAATATTAGTTCGATTAAAATCTTAAGTCATCTAATCGTATGATGATGTTTTAAAACGTGAGCAAGATAATAATAGTTTTTGCGTTTGAAACCTTTATTTTCTATTTCAAAAAGGTACACGAATTCGAAGAAATGTTGTAGGTTATTTGACAGGACACTGTTGATCCATGGAGGATAGAAAAGGAACGAGAACTATCTTGTTTAGAGGACAAGTTGAAAAAGTGTCCACTTGTCAACAGTAACTTTTAATTCGAAGATTCACTGAAATGGCGCTCGTGTCGCTAATGGAAATGATGTGAATTTAGCGGTTATCAACCGAGTGAAGAGAAATTTGATAAACGAAACAATAACCAAAGAAATAAACGAAGATTTTATCTACTTGCTACCATGGCGCCACCTTAATTTGCTCCTTTTCGATGGACACTTTTAAATACATTCAGATGGTTCTTCTTCCTTTTCTATCATCGTGTCGATTGAACTATCATCTTCATAATTTGGAAATCTCGGGCAATCCTACTTGTATATCGTGTCTGGAGAACGATGATAACTCCATTCGTGTCATTTGCACCTGCAGAAATATTCAGGGTGTTAGATATAGAATGTTAGGGTCTGATACTCTGAATCCATCTATTATGGAAACAATTCCGATGGTCAAACACTGGTCTCGATAAGATCCTATAGCATCACCTGCTCTGGATGATTCTCTCTCTGCACCTTCAGTCAGAAGGCATCCTTCAGGTGGTGGAGTGTTCTAAAGAAGGATACACACAATCAAAAGGTCTAGGTGCAAGGGACGCAGCAGCGGTTCCCCTTTTATTTTTATCTTATCTTACATGAAGTTGAATTCTACCAAAGTTCCCTTTATGCATTAAATAATAAAATGGAAGTAATTGAAATGTTTTATCATATATTCGCAGAAAAAAGTAAATAGTTTTATCTAATTTTCGGATACACTTTCAAAGCATTTTGGGCCATTCGAATAAAACTAAATGGCAAAGTTATAAAAAGATCTAAAACTTTTGTGTAAATTTAAAAAAGTTTTGCGCTTTAGAATCTCCCTTGATTTAAATTAAAAAAATATAACGAATCATAATTGAAGAAACATTATTCTATTAAATTACTTAATGTCAAAACCAATTTAAATTCAAATCCATTTTTATTCCAATTATTCAAATACAGATGTGACCTTTCTGTGTTGTATCGAGTCTTATCATACATAGAAAGTAAATTTGTTATACAATACGATTAGGTACATAATCGTTTCATTTTTGTGAATAACCCTGTACATACACGAATGGGTAGAAGCAATAATATAATACATATGTAAAATAGGAAATAAAATATTGAAACGTGTAACTTTTATTTTTACATAAATTAAATAAATTATTGAATTTTTATTAAATAATTTATAAAACATAATATAACATAACAGACTACGGACACATATTAGTTAACCTAGCAGGGCAAAGTATTCAAAATTGAATTTAAATATGCTCAAGATTAGGTGCAGCAAAATTAAATAATTTGCACAAATTTTTAATTAAGAAAATTGAGACATTATGATGCACTGTGGCCATGATATCAAGCTGGCAGGGCAATGTGAAAAAATAACAATTATAATATAATGTAAGAACTAAAATTAGGTGCTTTTAACATGAATCACTGAAAAGTGTCAACCTAGCTAGAGCAATCATGTTGCACGAATTTTTTTGGTAATTTAAATTAAATTGATGTATTTCAGGTACTCCATAAAAGCATCTAATTTTAGTTTTATTTCAGAATTGCTCTGCCAACGTGATATCACGGCAGCAGAGCATCATAATGACTCTATTTTTTTAATTAAAAATTTGAGCATTTTAATTTAATTTTGTATCGTGTAATTTTGAGCATATTTAAATTCAATTTTAAAAGACTTTTGCTCTGCTAGCTTGACTAGTATTATACAGACACTTCTTATGTAGCCAATATCATACCAATCTATTATAATATACGAGTTAGTAATAGTCTATGGTATTTTACAAATCATAACATAATTATGTACTTATTTAAGTTTAGGAGTGAATGTCTGTTGCAAATTTAAAAATTGTTGCATCATTTTTTTTTTTTTAAATAGCTCTTTTGTTACAATATTACAAGAATTTATTAAAATTATGAAAGATGTATTGTGGTGGTGAGGATATGAAAGAGGATAAAAGAGGTTAGAAAGAAAAAATGTATGTACTAAGGAAAAAAAAATTTCTAAAACAATTTTTAATAGTAATTGGATAAATGTTTGTTTATTTAAGATTGTTTAGAGTAGAATCTGGATATACTTGTATATGCTAAAATCGAGCACTGCATTCTATCAATGAAATGGTGCTATTAATAGCTCAAATATATTTATATTATTTACGACCCTCCCCGTTTTTAAGGAACTATATTATAGTATGATTTTATTTTCTATCTCTTTCTTGAAAATATATGTAATTTATATAAAGATACTATCAGTTGACTAAGACCGATGGCTATATTTTTATAGAGTATTGCACTTCTAACTTACAATACAGTAAATACACACATACACTCACTCACTATAGTATATACATGGAAATAATCTTGTAATTTAATTGTTTATCTAAAGGACGTGATCAATCCATTCCACGTTTTTTTTTAGGTATTACGAACATATTATTCTAATGAATACTATTTTTTTCATCAAAACGGTATTATTAGTAAGATATTGCTTATTTGTAGTTTGAAAATTCGTGTTTAATATGACCTCGTGTAAACAAACAAAACTATAAAATAAATAAAAGATTTGTTTTATTATAATAGAAAACTGATAAATAATATAAAATTATAGACAAAGATAACTAATATAAAAAGTAGGATAGTAAGATAACTACTATAACATTAAAATTTACTTGTGTGCTCCCAAAATTGTCAAATTCGTTATCGTCCACCACTGTTTAACAACCTTAACTACAGGAAATTCTGATAAATGATTTTTAAAAATAACAAAATAATTACTAGTCATATGTAAAAATACCCTGCAGCTTCATTTTAACTACAATGTTATCGGTTTTTTATGTTGATTTTGTGTTATTATCAAACTGACAGCTTATTCTTATTACAGTAGATCAATTGGAATAAATAGTTTCCGTATCCACAATTTTCAAGGAGTATTTTGGCAGCTCATAGATTATTTATGAGACTCTGTTCCGTAAAAATACTATCCGTAGATATTAAAGTACGAAATAAAACAATAAAGTGTAATATTGTAAAGTACTTTACTAACTTGTTCAAAAATATTTCTAGAAAGTATTGAAGACAGTATCTATCGAATAACTGAAATTAAAAAAAAAGTATATTCATCGAAAAATCAGAAATTGTACCCTCCGGTAACACCCCTTTTTTAATTTAATCCCTCTAGATTTCTTAGAAAAATCGAAGCGATTTTGACTTTATTTATTTGACGATATCTTCGCTAGTAATTTTTATTTTGGCTATATAATAGAGGTTGAACCCTTTTCATTTTAAACTACGTGAATTTCAAATTTTCGAATTCATTTCTATAAACGATGAAATTTATTTTCAATAGTCTATACCCGTCTATATATTTATGGTCTATCATGACAATTAACAGACGGATACGAATATAGACGGGTATAGGCTATAGAAAAATTATATTTCCGACTATATTTTCATGGTCTATCATTGTTTATGGCAGTTAACAGACTTATAAATATAGACGGATATAGACTTTTAAAAATTACTTTTCATTTTTATTAGATTTGATGGGGTATCTTAAGATGTACAAAATGTTTTTGTTTCAGATAATATCCCCAAATTTAACTGAACATATTCGTACATCAGACCAGAAAGTTCTGAAGTTCTCTGCCGCCAATTATTGACAGTGTATTTACTATGCCTTATTTTAAAAATAATTTTATCGAACATATCTTATCACAACTCGATAATTTATTATTAATAAATATATAAATAAAATATAGTCCCCTAATAACTATAATAATAGTTTTGTTAATATTAAATTAACCTTGATATTAAATATTTTTAAATGATTTAATATTTACTTCCAATTTATTTTATTTATTATTTGGGGAAGTAAAACTTTACTAATTATAATGACAAATATAACAGAATAACTAACCTTGCCTCTGGCTAATTATATAAACATCGTATTATTTTATTTATATTATGTAGAATTTATTGAATATCCGATGAGTATGTGTCTTTCTAAACAAAATATGAATCTTCAACCAAATATATATACAAATATAGCTAATTAACACATTTCTTATATTCAATATGCTATAAAATGTATTGTAATTCATGTAATCACAGTTATAATATAATAAACTATATTTTCTATGAGCATCTTTCCTATAAGGAAGTACAAGGCGTGACTTTTTTGAGTCGCACTCAATAAGGTTTGTTGTTGAAATTCCTGTTGTATGTTAATAACAAACCGTAATGCATGAAACCCAACAAAGACGCTCCTAAAACTTTCTTATAAGAAAGATGCTCATAGAAAATAATATATTGTATTATAACTATGATTACATTAATTACAATACATTTTAAACAGCATATTGTTATATACAAGAAATATGTTAATTTGCTGTATTTAAGCTGAAATTGTATATATATTTGGAGGTTGCGCCTTGAACTTCCTTATAATAAAGATGCATAGAAAATAATTTGTATTATAACCATTATTACATTAATTACAGTACATTTTCTAGTATATTTATATGTATTATAATAAACGTGTTAATTGACTGTATTTGAGCTGAAATTGTAGCGAAGTTAATCTATAAATTGAAAAAATGGTTTTAAAAAAATTGTTTTCATAAAAATTCAATTTTTTAAAAATAATTTCTTTAAACACTGTAAAAACTGTCATTCGCGGGTTTGATTTTTCGGACGATTCAAATAACTTCCCTTAATTTTTTACGTTAATTTTCACTTAAGATATGAATATTGCTATTGCACATAGTCTAAATTAAGTTTCGCTCCGAAATATATACAGGCGTTATTTCATAATTGTTTATCCCCATCATACAGGTTGTTTTTGTATTATGACATATGTATCTCGAGAAAAAAAATTGAATTGTGGAAGCTCTTTCAAAAAAAAGTTTTTTTATTTGAAAAATCCGATTAACCTCAAGTGCAAAATAATTTTTAGGAAAGTCAGCTTAATTTTTTTTAATGGAATTCTATATATTTTTTATTGCAGATAAAAAATAAAAATAAAAAACTTTTATAAATAATTTTCTTGTGACCTTTCGAAGTCGATGCAATCATATTCTTAGGTAATAAATTGTTTCGTTGCGCCGACTTTAAAAGATAATTAGCCGGTTTTTTTGTTTGAAAAATTTTAATTTTTTACTTTTGAGTATTGTATACAATTTCGAAAAATTATCCATTTGATGAGAGAGTTAATCACTAAATTTGTTTTCGCCCATCTCCCTCTTTAGGCCACTTTGAAGCTACATTGGGAATCCAACGAAAAAATAATTGTTAAAATCGATCCATAATCAAATTTACTATACTTAACCATAAAAATTATGAACTAGTAATTCTTAATGTCGCGATTTATTTCCACTCAATCCTATTCAAAATTTGAATAGGTTTTAATCGGAATCAATCGATATTATAATTTCCCAATCAATCGATATTATAATTTCCGAATCAATCGTCTTCATTTCCATTTCAAATCCTAATGTTTTAATTGGATTTTTTATACAAATTCAAGTTTGGATTTTTCAATGGGTTTTTTTTAAAACTATTTCTTATTATTTAATTGTTAAGTTGTTATTAGAAATGCAATTAATATTAATTGATAAATTATCAATATTATTAACTTTAAATATATTTTTAATAGACTGCAAATATTTTCGTGTTAATTAATATAGTGGTGTTACCTATATGGTTCAAAGGCATGTGATAGGAGGTGAGAATTGTGTGTGTGTGTTACAAATAGTTAGATAAGAAGCTGTATAATTACGCCTTGTTATAACAGCTGACAAGGTTAAAATTCTATTTATTTCCTCTTTGGAAATGAAATTGTCTTTGATTTTTTTAAAAATTTTATACAATTAATATTGATTAAAGGAAAATTTGTATTCTTACTATGAATATCAAGACAATTGTTTTATTATGTGTGCGATTGTCAGATTCTATGCAAGCAAAATATTAAGAAATCTTTCAAATTTTGAATATAGGATATTAAATGCATAATACAGACGTTGATAAAATTTGTAGACCATTTGTCATATCCAACGTGAGATAATTGCAATTAAAAATAAAAATTTTTTTTACAAGTTGCATGAAAGATGTGTGACAAAATTGACAGATTTTTTTTTCTTTGTCCTAGAGAGAATGTTACTGTTTTGATGAAAAATTCCATTTAGGCCCGTGTTGCTCGGGTATAGATCGGCATTATTTTAGAACCGCAAAATTTTAGAAAATAAAAATAAATGCCAAGAAAAATTAAAATTTAAAGTTTTGTTGTGAAGTTAATAGGATCTTGATGGCTGTTTCTTCAAAGATGGTCTGTACCCCGTTTGTGAAATTTCGAATGGTTGCACACATGCAAGGTAGCAGTGTATCTAACCTTAAATTTCAATGCATATTAGTTCAATTTAGTGTAAACAAATTAATTTTTTCATAGTTTTGAAAATGTCTACTTTTGTGCCAAATAAAGTGTATTTTCGGGGAATTTTATTGCTCTACTTTTTTCAAAAGAAATATGCAGCTGAAGCACATAGAATTGTTGTTGACACTTATGATGACAATGTTTTGTCGGATACGACATGCTGAGACTGATTTCCGCGCATCAATAATAACGATTTTTTAGGAATGATCCAGAAGCAAGTACATTGGATACCGAATGAATTTAAGCCGAGAGACGTTGAACATCGTTTTCTTATGTGTGAACTACTGCTTCAACGGCAGAAAAGAAAAGGTTTTTTGCACCGCATAGTGACTGACGATGAAAAGTGGATACACTATGATAATCCAAAGCGTAGAAAATCATGGGGTAAGCTCGGCTATGCATCAACAGCGTCTGTAAAACCGGTTCGAAGCTTCTTCTCTGTATTTGGTGGGATAAGCAGGGTGTAATTTATTATGAGCTGCTCAAACCGAATTAGACTATCACGAGGGATCGTCATCGACTTCAATGGATGCGTTTTAGTTGAGCCTTAAAAGAAATACTACCGCTATACGAGCAGAGACACGACAAAGTGATTTTGTTACATGATAACGCTAAACTTAATGTTTCAAAACCAGTGAAAATCTACCTTGAATAGGAAGCTACAATAGGAAGTTATACCCCACCCGCCGTATTCACCTGACATAGCCCCTTCTGATTACATCAGTCTAACTATGATTTAAAATTTAATATTTTTAAATCACTTTCGTAAAGCGCCACATTTTATCGGGCCTCTAAGGCGACAAATAGCCTAAATCCATCTCTGGTTATCATCAAAAATCCCCAAAATTGCCCTTGTACCAAAAATCAACTTTGAACATAATTTTCAAAATATTTCGATTTTCTTCTATTTTTTTTTTTTGTTTAAATTGGCCTAAAAGTCTTTTCTTCGTCATTACAATAATTTTTTTCGACATTATCTTTTGCTTTATTATTTATCAGTGTATTGATTTATTGATAGAAAAAAAAACTTGGAGGTGTGATTTTTCTCATTAGAACAATGAAACTTCGTACTTCGTTCGGTTTATTAATAATTATTAGTAATTATTGCATATCACTTTTTGAGATAATTGCGTCATTTTTAATAATTATTAATTATAAAAGGTGTAAAGTCTTTTGTGTAAGTATTATCTTATTTACAAATACTCGAATTGTCGTCGCGCCTAAGTGGATTTAGGGGGCTCGATTATTACCTGCCTTTTGGTGAAAATTTATACCAGAAATATAAAATTGAATTAATTATAGATAAAACAAACTGGAAATTTCCATAGACTGTTCTTGAGTCATCCTAACATACAATCACGTCATATTTAATCACATAGAAGGGCAATATATTTAACTGATACCGAATTCGCTGTATTTGACATCAAAATTTTAAAAACTAGACTCAATAACATAACTCAAAAATTAAATTAAAATTGATTAAAAAATGAAAAACTTATAAGGCCTCAAAGATTTTTTTTCATTTCTTTCTTTAAAAAAGCATGTTTTCCATGTAATCTCAATAGAGATACTTAATGGTCACTAACAATTTATCACTAATTTTGTTTAATGAGGAGTTTTGAACTTCCATATTTTACTTTTTTTTTTTCAATTTTAATAATAATAAAGAAGAAATAATTTGTCAAAATCCATTCTTCAATTTTGTGAAACTAACCGGTGTTTATGAATTCTTGAATTCTATGGAAATTGTTAAGCTAAAAAGGTTTTGGGCACAACAGGAGAAAAACTGGGTTAGAGGAAAACCTTCATATTCGAAAAAGATTTCGCCGATTTTGTCAAATTTTCTCAAATAATTATTAAACAGCGAGTTTTCCCATTTTGGTAAATAATGGTAAATAGATTTATAAACTTTTAAAAACTAATTGATTTTGCAAAATTGATTTTTTCGACTCTGCTACCATATTCTTGTTTCATACTGTAGTTTTTAATTTGTATCAATGGAAATGGAATTTATGAATATTGAATTGCCAAAAATGAATAAAATTTATTCAACTGAGGAGTAAACATAATCCTAAGATTCTTTTTTCTAATAATTCTATAATTTTCTAAGTTTTTGGAGGTAGTCTTTACAAAAGTGTACCATATAGAATACACTTAATTGAACCACCCTTTTCGAATGATAAATATTTTGATAGTATTGCATGTAACATTTACTTAGAATAGAAAAAATAAGAATGACGTCATTCTAGAATCGTCACACCTTCAACAATGCACCAATCATCAGAGTCCAGCGTTGAGAGGCTTGGTCGGTATATATCGGTTGAAACATTCGTTGATATTCGTATTACATATTGTATACGTATCATTGAAATTATAAGATAAAATGTTTTATGATTTTATTCTACCGTATGTTTTTATTAAACTTTTCTCTAATATACTAGAAAATTGCGTAAGAAATTTATTTAATTGAGAAAATTACAAAAAAACTTGATTCGATTTTAAGTAACAGCAAAATTTTATCCCTTTTATCAGTGTTATTGTATCGTTTTTAGATATAAGTTTTAAACTAATTTTATATTATACACACGGTATCAACGCATATGTATATAAAATTTGCAAACGTTGTGAAATTTCTATGAATTAAATCCTCTGATTACACACCACTTCGCCCCTCTAAAATATACTCTTAAAACTGTTAAATATATATAAAATAAAAACACACTATTATGTTCAAATCAGAATGTATTTAAAATAACAAACGCGAACTTAACTAGAAATACAATTTTTATTTCTTTACTCGAAAAGTGATATTTTATTTAATTAATTGTAAACGAATAATTTTTTGTGTTACGTGAATAAAACAGTATTATTAAAACATTTTTTTTCTGTGATATTTTGTTATTATTTTTTTAAGTTATTTATATTTTATTATTAATATTATAAAAATGGGTTTAACACATAAAGACGCTACCCGTGAGGTACATATTTTATTTTTAATTATTTTACAAAAATTATTTTATTTGCCAATTTTTTTAAAAATTGTAGTACATTGTTAAAATTTTTTGTAACTGATATTTTACTTTTGCGGTATGTCAAAAACACATTTTTATTTTAAAATTAGATCATAGCGCTATTACGGATATTTATGAACAACTTTTTACATACAAAAAAAGTATTTTATTATTTTTATAACTTTTTAAGCTTGTTAGACGTAACGAAAATTTGCGTGGGTGCTTAAATTAACAAATAACATTTGCTATTTTTAAACACTTTACGCCAAGATCTCTGTAAAGATGGATATTTGAGTCAAAATAAAAATTTATGTAATTTTTTTTTAACCCGACGTCGTAAAGTTTCAATCTTTTTTTTGCCATTAATTAGTACCAAAACCTTTAAAAAACTAACATAATTTATTATTATAAAAATTTTTCTTATGTCTTCATTGACCTAACGAACGTTTCCTGAAACTCTTAAAGTCCCTAACCCCTACCCTCTCCTTTTAAGGTAAAATCTCGTAGGACATAGGACAAATCAAATTTTTTTTTAACTCCCCTCCCATTTCTGAAAATAAATACCGATTTTCTTCCTATGTAAGCTTGGAATACTGGATGTTTTTTTTGTAATCGATGGTGAAATCATATGATTCAGTGTAAATAGGTAACTTTAATAAAAACTGCCAAATCTTATTGTAAATTCAGAATCTAGATTTAAAAAAATAGTTCTTATTTTTTAATTCTCCAATGTTGTTGAAATTTATATTTTAAAGTTTTATAAGAATGCCAATTGATTGTGGCCTCTCAAATTTGTTTCAGAACTGTTAAAGCGTTGATTTGTTTTTGTTACAGATACGTGAACATTGCCAAAGTTGGATATTATCCGATGAACAATGTCAAAAGCAAATGGACTTATTTTTAGACAATATACAACGTGGCTTAAAGAAAGCAACACATCCACAATCAATTGTGAAATGTTTTGTCACTTATGTTACAGATTTACCGGATGGCACAGGTAATTAAAGAACAATTTTTTTTAACTACAATTTTTCTCAAATTATCACTATCACATAAAATAAAAGAAAGTCTCCCTATGAAAGGGGATCTATTAATCTATGAAAGTTTTCTTCCTGCATCGATAAAAAAAGGGATGTCTTCAGATGATGTATATAAATAATTCATGAATATCGTACTTATATTCGTCGAGATATGACGATTTTTCGATTTTTGTCAAGGAAGTCAATTAAAATATCTAAACCCTTAAAATAAATTGAAACAATGTGATAAAAATATCGCCCTTAAATATTTTTTACAAAAGAAAAATTAAATATAAACATCGAACTGTCGTAATTTTTTTTTTTTTGGTTTTTTTGTTCTGCGTCCGGGAGTGAAAATAACTAAATTGATGTTTATTTATAAGTTTATACTGATATGTTTCTTTTGAACTCCATTGAATTCAGATATAATCATTTTCTATAACATCCCATTCAATCCTATTGAAATTTCGAATAGAACTGAACAGGATTCAATAGAAAAATAAATTTCCTATTTAATCTTATTCACTCCGATTCAATTTCAATAGAGTTGAATAATAATTTTGAAGAAAGTTAAAATTTCCCTGAGCGGAAGGATAACGGGGCTAGTTGAATAATATATATTTTTTATTTCTTTACAGAAAGAGGCAAATTTCTAGCATTGGATTTAGGCGGTACGAATTTCCGAGTTTTAATGGTTGAATTACAAGGTCCAAAACAATCTGAAATGACATCTGATATATATGCTATTCCCCAAGAACTAATGATTGGACCTGGAGACAATGTAAGTTTTTTTAAATTAGAACAAATTTTTTTTTATTGCTAGTTAAAGGAAGTATTGTAATCGTGTCATAATTTCATTTTCACCGGAAATTCATGTTTTGACATCCCCTGAATCTAAAAAAGTAGTTTTCTGAAATTGGTCGACGTGGCAGTTATATCGTATCGAATACTTGATCCAAACTTCACCCAAAATTGGTATTCATATTACCTATTGGTGTGTCGTGTGAAGCTTTTGGATAAACTCTAGTAATTTTATAGTTTTTTTTACGTTTTTCTCGAATTTGGATCACACATTTTCTTCAAACTTAGCATGTTTACTGGAAATTTTAAGCTCCACAATTTTCATTTGAAAACTTTCTCTGAGAAAATTTATATTACGGAGAAAACATACATAAATTCACTATTTTTATTATTTTGTTTTCGTTTTGTTTGTTTATACACACCAAAAAATAAATAAATAAATATTCTTAAAAATATATAATAGTAAAAGAAAATCCTGTGAAAAACATATATATATATTTTTTTTACTATATTGTTTGTTGTTAACATTCGATTTATTAATTTAATTATTTTTTTTTTTTAGTTATTCGACCATATTGCAAATTGTTTAAGTGATTTCGTAAAAAAACATCAGTTAGAAGACCAAGAATTACCTTTAGGTTTCACATTTAGTTTTCCATTAACACAAGAAGGATTACGAAAAGGTGTTTTAGAACGGTGGACAAAAGGTTTCAGTTGTTCTGGTGTAATTGGAGAAGAGGTTGTAGGATTATTAGAAACTGCTATACATAAAGCTGTACGTAATATAATTTAAACAATTATTTATTAAATTTTTTATACATTTTTAACAATTATTAATTAATAAGAAATTTATTTTATTAATATTTTATCAGAATATCTTTAAAAAAAAATTATTTAAGAACATCGATATTTTTAATGGTTAGTTATTTTCTCCTATTTCAAGATTTTATATAAACTCAAAAGTTTTTTAATTGTTTGATTTATTGAAAAGTAAATCAAATCGAGGCTCTTATAAGCATATCATTAATAAATACTCAGCTAAAAATTGATAAATGGCATAATAATGATTACTTTTTGTTTTTTCTGAAAAATGAGTCGTTTAGGTTTTCTTGCGCCGGCAACTTTCAAATTGACGGACATTTATTTTTTTATTGTTATAAGATCTTTCAATAACAAAACCAAAAATCATTTTGTCCAACATCACCAGTTAGTTGTCCGACAACCTAAAATTTGTAATTTTCAAGTTGCCGGACAACGGACAATCCGTTTTGTCATGTGTTGGGAAAAATAGTTTTTATTTGTATTTGTTATTGAATGATCTTCGTACGATGACAACTGTAAAACGGGTATTTTCAATTTAAAGCCTGTAGGCGCAATCAAAAATTGTACACAATCCAAAAAAATCCACTTTTTAGAATTTTGGTTGAGGAAAAAGTTGTTACATTAACCATAATCAAACCATTTATAAATAGTATGATATGCTTATTTGGGCACCCAGACTGATATTAGAAAAGTAAATTAATTTTGCATTTACAACCGTGATAGATATTCTGATGATTGAAAATTGAAAATTTACAAATATGAGATGAAAATTGACAATTTCAGGGAATAAACAATATAAAATTAATTGCATTATTAAATGATACAACAGGTACATTAGTTAATTGTGCCAGTGTAAGACATGATTGTAGAGTAGGAATGATCGTTGGTAAGTTTTAAATTTATTCAATTCAAATCATTTATTTGGGAAAATAACAAAAACATAATTGGGATTATATTAACAAATATTGGGATTTATATATCATATTTTGAGATTTTATTTATGTTGATTTTTTTAGGGTAGTTCATAATTTAAAACGCATTCTGATTCGAATATACTGTGGTATTATTATTGCATTCGTTGTAATACGTTATAATTCGTTGTGAATTGTACAAGTTAATAAATTGTTATAGAATTAACATAGGCTTTTAGGCTGCAGTTATACTAGTGTTAAATTTATCATTGTGTAGTGCAAATTACAATACACAACTTCCGTTAAAATTAGCGCATATTATTCCAGTATACAACATTATTTTTTAATGATCAATAACAAGCTTAAACTTCAAAAGTATCTTTGTTATTGTTAGTGCGACAACTTTTTTCTTTCCAAAAATTCTGGAAAGTGATACGCTTTAGGAGTCAATCAAATTTTAACTAAGCAGCATCAAATTGCGGAATATTCGCTTATTTCTTATTGTAATGGGAAGATCATTCATAAACAAAAATAAAAAGCATTTTTTCGAAAATTGACAAAAAATTTTTCCGTTGAGTATGAGTTACTTCCTTTTAATAAAATGACTTTCTGATTCCTTGATAAAAACGACCCAATTTTGAAAATTTCCGTAGGATAGAAGGAAGATGTTTTAATGGAAGCACATTTAATCAGTATAAACAGGATATATAAAGAATTAATTATTAGTTGTAAACTAAAAACTTGATTCTGTATTTTATTTATTCATTTTTAAATCAAACAATGCAATAATAATCCTAGTCTTGGGGATAACGCCGTAGAAATTGTCTATTTTTGTCTCTACGATAATAATTGATCGATTAAAAAAGATAGTGATTTTTTTATTTCTTTAAATTAACATTTAAAAAAAAATACAGCAAAAAACCATTTATGAATTAATTAATAATTAGTTAAAATATTGTGCTTGTTTTTATTAAAATTAACAAAATTTTGGGCTCTAATACGTATTTGTTTTGTTCGATTGTTTATTTATAGGGTTTAAAAATAGAATGTCGTGCTATTCTAAATGATACAACTGGAACACTTATGTCCTGTGCATGGACAAATCCAGACTGTAAAATTGGTTTAATTGTTGGTATGTTCAAAAACTTTATCATTTGTATTTTTGTCTTTATTCATAAATAATTAATAAATGTTAAAGGAAAGCGAAATTATGTAACGGGAAATATTTGTTACATAAAATAACAACTTTTAATTGAATAATGATTTGACATTTATTATTTATTTGATAATTTTATTTCATTAATATTTAAAAGGGACATTCATCAAATTTAGTTTAGAGACACTGGGTTACTAACAAATTATGAAAAATATAAATCTAAGCAATGAAGTCCAAAGGTACTCCTAAAAAACAATCATTTTGTGCAACTTAATTGTCCAAATAGAAACTTTATTTTGATACCTTCACTATTTTTAATAGCCGACTCACATATCAGAATGTATATTTACTATTTTATATACCAATAAATTTGACTATGTATGGTACGTTTATCAAACATTTAACTGCTTTAACGTTTAAATAATCAGCCTGTTTTTAAAGACAATAGGCGTGTTTCAAATGTAGTTGAGTAAAACTAAGCTCACAATATCTGACATTGCAATTAAATACATTAAAAGCTTAAATTAAAAACCTATTGTGCTTTATAAGAAAATAGCACTAATAAATAACTTATGTTGAGCACATGAGTGAAATTCGCTGTCACCGTAGACAAAAATATGTTTAGTCTTAACTGAAAATTTTTCTGTGCTAACTTTGTGCCAACTAATTCGCCTGTTTATTTTTTGCGTCATTTTGGACATATGTTTCAGCCGTACGCCTGTTGATACTATTTGACTTCGAGACAAGGGGCTTGAGATTGTTTGGTCATTTATGTCTTACAGTCTGCAGATTAAAACTAAAATAATTTAAATCTGGTGTATATCTTTCTAAACCATATTTATTAAGAAGTTTGTAAAAATTAGAACGTTTGTTCGATAAGATGATTTTTGCGTTACATTTTTTAACTGTCAAAGTACCACTAACTCCTTTAAAAAATAATTAATGAAAAATAAAAATAATTTAAAATTTTAGTTAAATTGATTAAATTAATAAATAACAAATTGTTATTTGTTTTAAAGGAACTGGTACAAATGCATGTTATGTAGAAAGAATAGAAAATGCAGAAATGTATGAAGGTGATAAAACTGGTATAAGTCATGTACTCATCAATTGCGAATGGGGTGCATTTGGTGACGATGGTTGCTTATCATTTATGCGAACTGAATACGATGATCAAATTGATGCAAATTCAATAAATCCCAACAAACAATTATTTGAAAAAATGATATCCGGAATGTATATGGGTGAATTAGTTCGATTAACAGCAAAAAAAGCCATTGAAAAGGGTATACTCTTTGACGGTAAATCATCTGATAAATTTGATGAACGTAATTCATTTGAAACCAAATTTGTCTCGGAAATTGAAAGTGAAACTCGGGGCACTTTTACTAATTGTCATGCAATTTTAGCATCATTAGGATTAGGAAATGCAACCGATCAAGTAAGTAATCATAGTTATACTAGCTGATCATAAATAAACTTGAAGTTTTTATTCTAAATTTGAATATTTCTCCACCAGGATTGTGCAAATTTGCGATATATCTGTGAAGTTGTATCAGTTAGAGCTGCACATATGGTCTCCTGTAACTTATCAACAATAATCAATAAAATTGTACGTGAAAGTGATAAAGGAACAAGTGAAACGGTTACAGTTGGTATTGATGGATCTGTTTATCGATTTCACCCTAAGTTCCATGATCTTATGATGAAGAAAATGTCCAAGCTAATTACACCTGGTGTTAAAGTACGTATTTTTTATTTTTCTTATAAATTAATTTTTTTTCAAATACAAAGATTCTTCGCAAATGTTTGAAATCAAATAGGAATCAATTTCGTTAAAAAGTAAAATGTTTTAAAATTATACGATCATTAAATCATGTTGAAATAGATACAAATTTAAATAGTTGCCATTTTCATATTTTGAAATTATTTCATTCAATAAAAAAATAAGTGAAATATATTAAAAAGAACTAATGCGATGTTGTACAAAAATGCATTTTAATGTGAAACTCGCAAGCAGGCTTTTTCATACCCTCACCATAAAAGAATTTAAAAAACCTGCCATTGTTGGCAAAGATATTAGAAATTTTAGGAAAAAAATTGGAATTTAAATTTTAAACTGATGATTTTATTTATTCGCATGATTTTTTTTAATAAAAAAATTCCTTAATTAAGGATTGTTCGAGTACTCATTTCCTTGAATATCAATCTTAAAAATTCTAGATAACAGTGTACTTGTACTAAGTTTTTAAAAAAATATAGTAGTGTAGTTATAATGTAACCTTAAAATCGAATCTATTTAGCTAGTATGTTATTTGATTACAGGAATCTATGAATTTGAAAATAAGTTATAATAATTCTATCTATTCTTTCTCACAGCATCCATTTCCTGTCATTCCTCTTTTCCTTCTGGCATTACTAAATTTATTTAAAAAAATTTAAACTAAATTATTGATAATATTTTTACAGTTTGAAATAATGTTATCACATGACGGAAGTGGACGTGGGGCTGCTTTAATAGCTGCTGTATCATCACTTAAACAATCAAAAAAAAACCAATCGAATTAACATACAATTTAAAATCAAAATTTTAGTCGTAAATAAATTTTTAATTAAATTCAAATTTTCTTACAAAAAATATTTACAGTTTAGTATTGAATTGTCGAATGACGGTAGTGGAATTGGAGCAGCAGTTATTGTAGCTTCTGCAATCAAGAACGCTAAGTAAAGGAAATTTAAAAAGAATCAACGCTCACTTATAATTTGTTGTAAATATTGAGTACTGCTGGTTTGGACTCTTCATATATTGATTTTTTGAGACAATACTTTGTGGTTTTAATTTTGTTCAATTTATAATCATAATACGTTTGGATTATACGCACAAAGATTTCTTTTTCGATGTATTTATCTTTTATATTTATGAAAATAATAAAAAGGTTACAATTCGAATTAAGTTCCTCAATTAACGCAATGTGTTATGATTTATTTTGAACAGAATTTGAATCATTTCGAATAAAAAATGATTTTGAAAAAACTTTTTTAAAGATATATTTTTAAAAAAATGTGTATAAATAAATGATTTGATGATCGATTTTAAAAAGGTACAAATAATTGTAATAAAATATAAATATTGTAAAATATTAAATTTAAAATAAAAAAATTTTTTTTAATACTGTGCCAATCAATAAATAATTTTATTAAATCAATAATTAATATCATTAATGTAATTAAAAAATCAATCATATATTTTTTTATTGAAAATACAATCGATATTATAAAACAAATTTAAAATGGAAATAATTTTGTTGTACATAAAAAATTGATTTATACAATAATTAAATCGAATCCATAATTGTTGGTCTTTTTTTTTTAAAAAAAAAAAAAGAATAAAATAAAAATATCATTTTTAATAATTTTATTGCGATTTGATTACAAATTCTTCCTATAAATCCTAAATAGAAAATTTACCTGCATGAGCTTACGAGGATCAAAAGATCTTTTTATTTTGTTTGTATTATTGTTTACTACTTATAAACACAAACATATATCACATATATTTGAGTTAAATGCCGTTTTGGGCTTAAATTTGTCCTTCCTCATATTCGCGATTCACAAATATTGAAAAAAATTTCTATAGCATTCAAAATTGTTAAAAGATTATCCTTAAGTGTGGAATAATAATGTGATAATTATTGATTTTCCTTTTAAGGTTTCACTGGCATGCCAACATCGGCATGTGAAACAGATGAGCTAGTAGTAGTTTTAACGTTACCAATAAGAAGCTTTTAAATTGAGAAAATGGCCATGGTTAAATAGTACAAAAATTTATGAAAACTAAATTAGTAGCTCTGAGACCTATGGGTCAAAATAAACAAAAATAGCATCTTAGATTGCAAAAAAAAGTGGGGATCATAAGAATACTTAAATTTTTCCAATTTGTCTTGGATCATTTTCACTTCGATTATCTAAAATTCCGTATTTTCATAGCTTGCATAGAAAAAAGATTGTATTTTTAAAGATTTTTCAAAATGAAAGGGAAGTTCAAAAATAACAGTTCTCGAATCTTCTCTCATCATTCCACATTGAATACAAAATACCGTATCTTCCTACCTTGCATAGAAAATATTTATTTTTTATAATATATATTTTTTGTTTAACTGATACAAATGGATAAATATTCATAACTATTTTTTAAATTTTTTCGAAAATAGTGCAATAAAAAGCTTTTTCCTATTTCTTCCTGATTATTTCAGATTTGATGCAATAAACCGCATCTTACTAGCTGTATAGATAAAAGTAATTGGTATTTTTAAAGATTTCCCCTAAAAGGGAGAGAGATGTAATAGACAAATTATAGTTTTCTTATTTCCCCAACATATCCATTTAATATCACGTCAATTGTAAAAAACGTATCTTTCTATTATGTATACTAAAAAGTAGGTATTTTTAGCGATTTTCTTGAAAAGGAGGAGTTAAATGTTTCCTATAGAGTAAATTTTCTGAATGTGATAAACGGTGTATTCTAAATTTGATAAAAATCGGATTTTGGGTTTGAAATTTAGAGGAACAATATGAGAAACGAAATTATCTAGTTAGAACCATAAACCTTACTACGTTCGTTCATTAAAATAGAATGAATAAAACGAAAAAAAAACAAAGAAGGAAGAAAACTATAGCTCTGTTGAGATGGGCTAGTATTTGCTTTTACGTTACCAATGAGTAGAATGCATATTGAGAAAATGACTATTGGTTACTTACTATAAAAATAAATAATAAAATCTGTAATAACACCTCAATTTCCTAAATCAAAATTGTTTTTGTATTTTATAAATACGTATTTCGACAATACTCTTAGCTAATGTGGTAACGGTCTGCACAATGGTATTTTAGAATGTGCGTAATTTACAGTTTCCAAGTATATCAAATTGCTACGTACTGATGATGACTACTTTGTAGTCGAAATACATATTTATAAAATCAATCAAATAAAATTTTGATCTAGTAAGTTGTGGCAAAAAAGTTCTCTTTGCTATTCATAGTGCTATAGTTTTGATAAACAAATTCCAAAATAGTGGTGAGAGTTATTATACCAATAAATAAAATATTTTTCGGAAAAATTCCTAAATAATATCGTGGTTTGTATACTTGTTTCCGAGCTTCTGTACATGTAAATATTGACAGTTTTCTATTATAACAAAAGAGCGCGTTATGCAGCATAATGCCCGACTACACCACCATCTCGCACAACTCAAAATAGAGTCTCCAGCAGAGAGGAGATAGTATTTTTCTATGCTCTCGAGTACTGCCCGTAAGTGGTAACAATATCCAAACATTAAAGTTATAGCTTTTTTTGTTTCAACTGATACAAATTGATAAATATTTTTATTTTATGTATCCCATATTTATAATTTACAAATTAACCATAGGTTTCATAAAAATTATTTATCTCAATTAAACAAATTTTTGGGCATTAATTTAATTAGCAAGCATGTATCAGCTCATAATTATTCAGGGAATTGATAAAAATTAGTAAAAGTGAATAAAATAAACCAAAATATTAAAAATTCGACATCATTTGATGATTTGACAAATATTTTTTGAAAAAATGCTTTGAATCCTTCCTATAAGATCGATATTTCAATATTTCTCGTGGTAATTCCAAAATTATTATTTGACATATTGACATACAAAATTATTATGTCAAATGAATTAAATTTTATAGGAAATTTCTATATGAAGGTTGTTGAATGAATAACATAAAAAATACAGTTATAATTTTTATTTAATTGATATAATTGCTAAATGTCTTGGTGATATAACAGAATTAAACAATTGAATTAAATATGTTTGATTAAATCCATTTTCAATTAAATACATACAACGATCTGTTAATATTAATAATTCAATAATACTAGAAAATTGCATACGAATTAAATAAAATAAATATAATTTCGAATCTTCATTATTTTCCTGATGATTATTCAATAGATCATTTAATTCATCTTCATCGATTATTGAACTATTTATTGATTGATAATTATTTAAAGCTGATCGACAATAATCAGTAAAATTATTATATTTTGAACTTTTACGTCCTACTTGACCTTCTGGTATATCTGAACCAAATTTTTTTTGCAAATAAACTTGAAATAGCGCACGATAGAATAGTGACTGATTGTTGATTTTCTGTTGGCTTAGAGTTCGATCAACTGATTGTGATGCAATCATACGTGCATTACGGTCTAAGATAAAGTTTTGTTTTTTTAAGTAGTCGCTCATTGGGAATGTTTTTAATAGGTGATAACAACATCCTACATTGCATAAAAATTTACAATTTGTATCGTTAATAAATAAATCCATGGAATTACAAGCTAATTCACCACACGTATGTAATCCAACTAAAGCAAATTGTTCAATATTGGATTTCTCAAATTGATTTTGTAGAATTCCTATCAAGTTTGTGTTTGAAGTCACATATTGCGTGAACTGTTTATAAGAATTCGAGATAACTGAATCATTTGTTAAACCTTTCCAGTATTTTTGTAACTTTTTCAATCGTTTTGATGACCCTGTCGTATTAATCGATTGAGAATCAATCCCTAATACGTTTAATTTATATTTTAACGATAAAAAGGAACTTAAGTATCCTTTACCATCACCAATGTCAACAATATATTCAATATTATTATCCTTACTTAATTTATAGGTTATATTCGCCATTTTATTAACTTCGTGAATTTTTTTATCGGACATAAAATGTTTAAAATCATCAAGAGATTTTTCATCTTGTAAAAAATCATCTTTAGAAATAATAATTGAATTATTTTCGCGAATATTTTTAATTTCGTTTAGAAATGTAGTTAAATGAGGATATTTATCATGATTGTTATTTTTATAAATAACATTAAAAGCATCTTCGAAACCATTTTGAAGTAATTCATTTTGAATAGTTTTTGGGATGTATTTATCCCACAAGTTATTAGTGTAATATTCTACCATATGACAGTTTATAAATTCTAAATACGGAGATAAGAATTTTACAAGATTATTTAATTTTGATTCGATAGACATTTTAAAAATAAATTAACAAATGCGCAAATAAAATTTTGAAAAGGCACTACGATGATCCTAACAAAAATAACTGAACATCTGCGAGCAAGTTCTTAACACAGACGTATTAAATAAATATCGACTGTAAATACTCTCAAATTAATTAAAACAAAACCTTGCTGTTATTCCGTGACCCAGAGATATTTTTCTTGCTATAGTTGATATAACCGAATATTAAAAATTCAATTGTTCGTAAATATTTGCAAATTTTCTAGCATCGGTATTATCAGTCTATATTTAAAGTCTGTGAATTTAATTCAACCCACAAAATTTTTACAACATTGCAGATTTTAAAATATACAAAAACCCATAAAGTTTATAATAATGTTATAAAACCATACAAATTATTAATTAAAATGTTAAAGAATTTTTAGTTGAATTAAATTGACATTGTATTTTTAAACGTGAACAAATTTTTTTAAACAACGCACGAATTTTCTCAATAGTTTCAATAAGTTGATCAAAATTCACATTTGATGGAATACTTTCAATATATGATATAATTGTATGTACATCACGTATTAATGTTTCATCGGTGGTTTCATGAAATGCTGTACTTGTTTGATAAATTTTTATGATACCAAAATAATAACCCAATTCTGTACCAATTTCAGTGCCACGATGGTATCCAAAATGATATGCTTCAATGTTACCATCAATTTTCCCGGTGTTATATCCAGTATTGTAGGCTGTTTGATTACCACGGTCTTCACTTAATACTAAATCGTCGAATACATCATTTATATCGACTTCATCCATATCTTCATTATCTATTTGATTGAATTCTGTTGTAAACTAACCTTTAATAATCAGTTAAACAATATTTTGGAATCATTTGATACTTTAATTATAATTAATATTCTTACCATCAACTTAAGATATCACCTAATGTTTAATAAGTGTTATCGACTTAATGAGTGCAAATGACAAAAGACTTTTATACATTTATGAGTAACCTTAATTTTAATAATCTATCTGACATCTGACATGTACTTTAACTACAGACATATAAGTATAGACCACAGAATGTATCGTAACGGAATATACACGGACTGTGCTGTTAAAAGAAAATACTTCCACGCCATGTAGAATTGAAAGAATCGTTAGTTCATAAAATTCATGTAGCCAACATCTACTGCTCTCATGAGGTAAAATTTATTTCGAAAACTATGTAGTACATGAATAAAAATTAAAAAAATATTACCTAATCGTACATATCAGATAGAAAATCGACTTATAAAGTACTATTCTTATTTTGGTAAGTATTAACAAGTAAAATCCAAGAAAATAATATCCATTATTTAACTCATATAAACAAAAAACATGATTTTTATCTACATACTTTTTTAGAATTTTAAAAAAAATAAGTAAATAATAAATAAAATTGGTATTACTATTTATTGTCTTTGAGGAAATATTTGAATTTTATTTGGCTTTCTGAAATTTCCTTCCATTAACTTTATTATATGACAATTTCGTTGAATTGTTTTAGTAGTCTATATGTATTTACACGTCTATGAAGGGGCTTTAGTGGAGACTTCAACCTAAACTAAAATGGTGATAAACAAATTTGAGTTAAGTTGTTACTACTAAATATAGATGGCATTATTAATATAAAACAGTTTTTTTTTTTTTTTTTAATGTCTGGCTTTAGCTACTTTCAGCTATATAGCCTTTAACCAAAGGGGATTATTATTATTACAGTACTGCTAGGTGGTCATATAAAACAGTTTGTTCACAGTTTGGACACGATATGAGCAGTCCACCTGTCCACATTGCTCTAGTAATGGGGATTCGTTTTTGTCAAGCTCCACGCAGGAGGCACATTATAGACAGACTCCGTGTCGCGCAGTTAATTAAAAATCAAAATATCTGGGTATTTATAACTTTATTGATGTGTCATCGATAGTTAACAAAATAAAATAACTCAAGTTACGTGAAATAACATTTTGTTTTAATAATTAACTTGTTTTCATAATGGTTGAACATAACTTTGATAGCTTTGATGTTGCACACTCGTATTCATGTAAATTATATTTTTGATCCTTTAGTGAGTCTTTAGTCGCTATAATGTGCATTCGCTATTAGTTGAATTTATACACATAGAGATAATGAACTGAGCCTTCATGAAATTGACCTCTTCGTAGAATGAGAAGAGTAAATGATCGTACTACGAATTCTTGTCTTCTTTCTGTAGGTTTGTAACATAGACTTTGAAAAAGGCAATGACTGCCGCAGGATCTCTTTAACTTTTTTATATGTTTTTGCTATTATTTACTTTACAGATGAATAATAGCATACGTTATGTCCACTATATGGTTGTACTACGGCGGAGATGGTGCTACATTTGTTTTAACTAACAAATATTTTTTTTTTAAGAAACAAAACCAAACAATAAAATGCTGTAGAAGCTCATAAAGTCCAATTTTTGTGTATTCAAAATTATTTTGTTATTACTTTGACTAGCAGTTGGCTAAAGTTGTTCAATGTCTATTGTAAATATGATTAGCAGTAGTTTCCAAGAGATGGCCATAGCTGTTGAATGTCGGCAAATAATGGGCATCTGGAATTATTGATAAAACGAATGCAATAATTAATTAGAAAACTGAATGTTAGTTCGTTGTTATGTGAATATATCTATATCTGTGTTTGTTCTTTCATCGATAGAATCTACACACACTTATAGATTTAAAAAATCAATTATAAATCTAATTCATAATTATAATTCATTATCGATTGCGCTTTATCAAAGCTTACAGATGCTCATTATTTACCAGCTATTAGTCACTACTGAGAATCAATCATATTAAGTACTGGCATAGAACAGCTATAGCTAACTGGTGGTCATGGTAAGTGCAAAATTTTTTTGAATATGGGTGTTTGTATATTTTTACAAACTGTACAAATTGGCAACGCTGTGAATAACCCTTTCTAATCTATGATCTTTGGTAGGTTATGGTTGCATTCACCTAGACATCCGATTAGCAATCGATTAATAAGCGATTAGTTATCGCAATTGTTTCCGCAGAATCATTATGTTTTAGAATAGATTTGTATAAATGTTGTTTTTGAATATCTTATTATAATTCATTTATTTATTTTGATTATTAAGTTTATATGAATTAATGATTTAAAAAAAAAAATAAGTTTTTTTTTTTTTTTTTGATTGAATAAATTAAATTAATTCAATTAAAACCATTATTAAAAATGGAAGGGGATGCTATTTAAGCCATGCTTTTCATGGTAAATTTTTTGGTAAAATTCACAGGATTGAAATTAATAAAAACTTTAATTAATTTGATATTTTATTATATTTATTCTTACTATTCAAAAAATCAAAAATTCTCTTAAATTATTTCTGTCTAACAGTACCTGGTTACAAAGCTCCACGTTTGAAAAGTTTTTATCTGATTGGAAATTTTCTTCGTTTAATTAAATAATTTCAAAAAGGTCTAAATTTTCATTTAAATTGTTTTTAAAGAGCTTCTAATCTGAATTACTCACATTAAAATTACATATTAAATTTAAATAGTAAAATGAATAATTAAAAAAATATATAATTTATTTTTGTCATTTTCCTTCATTTGGTTCTTGAGGCAGCTTCACATTTTCTATTATTTTATAAATAATATTATTGTATTCATAATACATTTCAGATTCCATATTTATAACTGTAAAAAACCCTACATACAAAAAAGTTTTTGTACCTTTCAGCAGAACAATTAATGATCGATTATCGATTACGAATCGAATGTCTCGACTGAATGCAACCATTCACATTACAGAAGAAAACTTACTTATTAACCGCTATTTTGTTTTAAAATAAATTTCAAAGTAATTTAATTATGATGGAAGAAATTGTGTTGTGTTAAAATTTAGTTCAAAAAAGACATTACAGAAGAAAACTTACTTATCAACCGCTATTTTGTTTCAAAGTAATTTAATTATGGTGGAAGAAATTGTGTTGTGTTAAAATTCAGTTCAAAAAGGACATTACAGAATAAAACTTACTTATTAACCGCTCTTTAGTTTTAAGATAAATTTCAAAGTAATTTAATTATGGTGGAAGAAATTGTGTTGTGTTAAATTTAGTTGAAAAAGGATATTTAAACATTTGAATATGACTAATATAAAACATAAAATTTGTTTATTAATTAATATATGATTGAATATTATTTTATACAATTGATTAAAATTTTTTTATTACATTTAATTAATATTAAATTTTTAAATAGGTACCTATATAATTTGTATTGTTTGAATATATATGTATATATACAATTATATAATATCTTTGTTATAATAATATGTACAATTGGTAATTATTTAATTAATATTTTATTTATTATTTATAATAAACGATCAATACACAAACTTAACAAATATTTATTTGATAGTTATTAGCTGATGAATTAGATATTTTAGATGAAAAAATCATCTATTATTTAATAATAATTTAATTTGTATTGTTTTTATTAAAAATGTTTATTTGTTACAATTAGTTTTAGATATGTTAGTACATAGGTATTAAATTATTATGTAAAATGTTATAGCTGTTTTAACTAATAATAAGTAAAAAATTTGGTGTCATTTCACTATTACGTATCTATAATGATTATATTAGGTTGATGAGTGACAAAGACGGGCGAATGATTCAAATTTCAATTTACTGTATGCAATTTTAATCCTTGTAAAATCCATAGTTCAATCACAGATTTCACGTAGCTCATTGGAATATGAATCTTTGTCTGTACAAACGAAATACACAATCGCCTAGTTGTAACTTCGGTTAATTATTAAGATTTTAACGCCAGTAAGAATTTTACCAAAACAAAAATATATGAAATTAAAAAATACAATACAATAAAAATGATTGATACATAATCAATATTTTTATTGCTATATAATAAAAAAAAAAGAATTATCACCAGCTGTATTCGCCCTATGTTTGCAGATAAAGTAATTAAATGACTTTCACGTTAATTATTGAAATTGAAATTGACTTTAAAAAATTTAATTTTGTTTATTGTTATATTTATTAAGGAAATAGATAGATAAGTCATCACTAAGTTCACTCATTTTATTATTTGAGATATTATTTATATCAAAAAATCTCCATATCAGTGATGTAGAAGTATTTTTATTGAATTACGCCAGCAAGAGTCTAAAGATTAGAGTCTAGTGTATGTATATTTACTTATTTAGCGCAATAGGATGTCGGTGGAATTTGTTTTAACCACACGGTTATTGTTAAATAGTATATAATAACAGTTGTAAGTGTCCTCATATGAGCTACCCAATCTTTGACTCGATTGAATAAAAGAACTCAAGTTGAAATATCAAAATTGGAGCTCTGGTAATTTTTTGAATTTTTTTGTAAAATGAAATTATCTAGTCTAAAACAGCTATTAACATCATAAAGAGGTCTTATTAATATTTTGTCATTTGTATTTAATTTTATGCCATTTACTCGATAACGTGAACAGTAATATTTTATTTGTATTATTACACGTAAAGAGCATATAGGCAAACATTTAACAATATGTATTAAATCAATCAGATTTTTTCCAATGATTGATTTAGAATAAATATATAGCTCTTATACAAAAACTATGCATGTGCTGTTTGTTATGTAGTATATAAGATATCAAATAAATACTAAGTGCAGGGTGGACTTTGGAGTAGAACAATACAGCCCAATACTTAGTAATTGATAATTAAACAGGTCTAAATAAATTATTAATTTCTGTTTTTGTATACAAGCTTTATATAACAGTGTTTAAAAAAATAAGTAGATTCAAGACTAGTAGATAATTGTGAATCACAATTTTTATATACAAACAGTTATATATCTTCTTTTTTCATTTGTTTTTTGCTAGTAACGAATTAAATAAATAACATTGGTTAATCGGTAAGATCAAAATGTTCTATCGAAATTTTGTATAAGCCGCTGTACATTTAAACATCTCTCCGTTAAGAGGTCGGAGCTTAAAACGCTCAGTGTCCGAAATATTGAAAATTGAGGTGAAGACTACAGTAGAGGCCTGTTCTATTATTGGTAAAGAAAACGGGCCATATTAAGATGCTAAGGTAATAACTAAATCATGGATTCCCACTCCCCACTCCCAGCTAGTATTTCTACTTTATTAAGAACTGTCTGGTGCTAAAATATCGATCACCCACTACACTTTAATAAGGGCATTGCTTAGACCCGTTGCGTCATATGTCATTCGACTTACGTGTAGGTGTATGTAAAACTGGCAAACAAAAACTTGCCTTAGAGCAGAGTGTATTGAAGATTTAGAAGGCACAAGTAACATTTTAAACATTAACTAGGAATATAATCAGCAAAGAGTAGGCCTTTTCACTTGTAGTCTGTCGAGAGTGGACATATAACAACTTAACAAGTATTGTGTCCGTCGCATTTAAATTTATTATAAACCGAGATAAATTAATCCCTAATTATTTTCTTCTATCTACATTTTATTTGAAAAATATAAAAATACACTATGTTAAATAGAGATTCAGGAACCATTCCTTATTAGATGCCTTCAGATTGATAGTAAAAATTTGATGATAACTGTCTGATAAAAATTGTGATTTTGTATTATGTATATAATGTTACAAAATTAAAAATTACTTTGGTATGATAAAAATGTATTTAATTCAATAAATTAATAATTATAATCCAGGAAAAATAAATACATGCTTAAAACGTGGTACTTTGAACCATATTTGTAGCAGATTAATTTTTTGCTTGCATTTTTATTTTGTAAATAATGTGCAAGAGCCCTTAATAGCCCAGTATACGAACAGATAAAAAGCAGTATAATGTCATAATTTTTTCGTTTAGGTCGGATTGACTTGGAAATTTACCAGTAATTAGTGATAAACACGCCTTCCAGAGAGTGGAAAAGTAAAAGGAAGATGGTTTAGTATGAACTATTGAACTATTTTTAATCTGCATTCGCTACTCTAAATATGCAGTTCATATAGTTATATAAGTGTTTGTTGTATAATAACATGTATTATAATTATATATGCATTTATTAGCTAAATTTGATCTGAAATTGAATCTAGACAGTTTACAAAAAAAAAAAAAAATGTTCCAAACAGAAGTGGTGGTTTTATAAAAAACATGCAGCTTTTGTTTTGAATTTTTCTTCTATCTTTGAAAGTTTAAAAATTGGGCCATGGATCTGTTTCACCCACTTGTTTGAGTCATTCACAAACTTAGTCTCAATTTTATGCTCTAGAATACGACATTAAAATTACAGCACGCTGTCTCCCATCATTTTTAAGATGTCTTGATAACAGACAGGCGGGCGAAGGCCAAAAATGGATTAATTAAGTGATTCTATGAACATTTATTAAGTACCTTCAATATTTGCTAGTGTTACAAACTTTAGTTAGACTAAATTTAATATACTCTGACATATTCTGCCGAGAATAAAAATTTGAAGACAAAGAATTGGAAGTATTACTATATGCAGATTCATGAAAGCAACCTACGAATTAAAATCGAAAAACTTCGACTGATGTTTTTTTTGCCGCATGCTCTTATTGGCAATGATAGTTTGCACTACGATATATGCATGGAATAGCTGAGTTCATCTAGAAAATGAGGACCAAACTGATAAGACAACAAAAATAAGTATGACAACAGACATTATTATCCAGGCTAACCTATAGCTTTTAAAACGACTTTGTGAGAATATCGAATTATTATTAATTGTTCCAGTCTTATATTCGAAGATTTCCGGGACGATGGGCTTGCTTAAACATACTAAGAAATTCTCAAATCCAATTAAAATTTCAATGTAAGTCGCTATAAACTACAATTGAAAAGTTAAAGCGTGGCATCGAATTAAAAACGACCAGAATATGAAAAGACGTACGATAAAGTCTTTAAATTGTTTCTCCTTAAATCATATTTGTAAAATTTAACAGTGTAATACAGAGAGAATCTTAGTTTTTCATGCCTGAGTAAAATTTCTTGACATATTGAAGCTTAAAAAATTTGCGTGGGCTTTCTTGTTAGACTGCTTGAGTAGGGGATCGTGGGCTTCTTGCTCGATTGCTTGAATGGTGGATACAATCTTATGATTTTGGCACGTCAATCAATTTTTTTAGTCAAGTATCTTCGCCGAGCTCTCATACTTCATTGAAAATAAAGTAAAAATTTGACCTGTTACAAATATTTGTCGAATAGCGAATGTTTATTTTTCTTGGATTATTTGAAGTGTTAACCATGTTTCTTAATTTTATTCTTTTTATGTTTATTATTTGTACGTTTCTTTTTATAAATTACAGGTGTCACTTCACAACTACATCCACTACGTACACGTATATAGTCTAACATCCATCCAGAACCGGAGCCACTATTAAAATTATTATTATGTCTATGATTATGATGCCTACTGGTTGTCGAACTAATCGTACTACTCGATGTTGTTGTTTTAACATTTTCACGTACTAATGCATATGAATAGGAATATTTCTGTACACATTTTGATATATTATATAATTTACGATCCATAAATAAACATGGTTTACCTTCAACATATCGATCACATGATAATTCATAAAAACGTTGTTTTACAGAGCCATCTTGATATAATTCTACATAAGTACCATTGATATTTGTACCACCATGTGGTTCAACCATTTCTAATACACTTGGACAACAATCGATTGATTTACCAACTAATAATTGATCACTTTTATTATTATTCATTCTTTTATTATTTTGTTTTTTATTATGATTTAATGATGCACCGACCATTGTTAAATGTTTATTATTATGATGTTGTGATGATGGTTGATGATGTTGTTGTTCATTTAATGTTGATAATGATGTTTGATGATCATCGTCTTGTTCAATATTCTCATTATCATTCTCGTCTTTATGTAATTCATTGCCCCTTTTCCACAATAATTCTAGTAACTCTTGTTTTGAATGTAACCTGCAATTATAATTATACATTATTGAATTTTATTAGATGTCAAAAAAGTGGAGAAGAATGGCAGATTAAGTGAATTGACATCATTGTATTAATGAAAATTATAAATTTAAAATAAATCTGTCAAGGTGATTCCACTGCTTGCATTTGATTATTTTACTGCTTGCATTCTTTGATAGTCATCACAAAATGAACTGCTAAAAATAAAAGTTGGCTACTGATAGATTTTTCAAGACATATAATCAAAGATAAAGGAAGCGTAGCACAATGGGATGTAGTTTTCTAAGAAATCTTGAGCATGCATTCGAGAAAGAGGTAAATATGAAGATAATGCAGTTTGCGCAACGTTTAGTAACATAAGACCTTTACAGCAAACAGTAGATAAACAATTTGAGTATTAGGTGATGTCCAGTATTAGGCAGTGGCTTCGACAAATTTTGACTACTGGGATCTCGCGAATGGCATTTGCACTTGTAGAAGCCTTAATGGAGTTGTAAATAGAATGTTTGCGTACGAATCTTTTATAAATATATCAGGGGAATAACCCCGGCAAAAAATTGTGTGCTCTATATGTTGCTTTTGGTCTTGACAGGTTCTTGCATTTTGATGTGCTTGCTCGGGTTTTGTGTTATCTTAAGTAGGATTAAGGAACCCAATGTATAATTGACTACTACTTTGAATCATACAATCTGGGTTAAGTATAATATTTAACAGCGTAGAACATAGTTATTATATACTATTTAATTTTTCGAAGCCTTGGGAAATAATGTTAGTTTATAAACAACACAATTACTCTAAGCAACGCATTTATCATTTTTCATCAGATTTTCATAAAATTTGTGAATTAAGTATGCGATGATATTTTTTATATTGTACAGTTTATGTATAAAAAACTTTTATAAATAATAAAAAATAATTTTGAAATGTTGTTTTGTCCAATAATCATTGTGAGCTTGTCGAAGCCAGTCCTTAATGCAGGATATTACAGTGCTACTTGTAATAGGAATAACAGATTCAGCCGAGATGGGTTTCTGAGATGGTAATCAGTGCCAGGCGATTCAATACCTCGAAGCTTTCCAGCTTTCATCGACTGGAACCTTGAAGCCACTAGAGCCTGAAGAGCAGCCTGGCTATCAGAAAAAATGTGCACACCACTACAACTCTTCTCGTGTTACAGATTTGGGAACCTCTCAGTATAGAGTAAAAGAAACTAGTGTCTCAGCGGATTTGTTTGCCAATATGGAATAATGTCATACTAAAACAAATTTTGGCGAGACCAAACAATCAAATTACTTAGAAAAGTAACTAAAAAAACGTAGTAATAATTATTAAAGTTATTTGCTAAGGATGTTTGAGATGTAGTTAATTTCGATCAGAGGTGATACTAGTAGAATATAAATATTAATGTATACATACCATGGATTACTCAATGGATCATGTATGTTACGACGTACACGATGATGGCTTGTAGAATGTTCTTCTAATATAAATAATGTAGTTGTTTTCGTTGATGTTGTTATTGTTGTATTATCAATATAATGTTCTTGATGATGGTTATTATTGATAAAAGTTGTACTTGTCTGTTTATTATCATTAATTACATGCACTAATATTGATGTTGGACATAAAATGGCGGTCAATAACAGTACCTATAACAAAAAAACCAACAATTGATTTATATGAGCCACACAGGTAAAAATGTATGTGAAAATTCTTTGAATTTTGTACATTGCTTTTTTTGAAACTTTATTAACTAAAGGACAATTTATGGTTTTATAACAAAATTGGTGATGTCAATTCTTGATAGGAGAATGAATATGGAAGATAATATTCAATATTCATTTGAACAAACTTTATGTAAAGCTAGTTATATATGAAACCACTTGGTATAGTGTGATATTTAGTTTGAGCATTTACTATGTTAGCAATTACTCATGTTATAAATGTAGAAAAGCTTTGAGCTTTGAAAATATAGAAAAAGAAAAACTTCTGGTTTTCAATTCGAAATAATTGCTAAACATAAATTGCTCTTGTATCATTCAAACTATGACAGGAAAAGTGTATGACGGAGATAAAATTAGTATTTTTAATTTAGATATGTCGAAAACAAAGTGACGTGGTGCAATTTTTTATTTTACATATTCTTAAAACATTAAAACATACTCTTCAATTATTTTTTTCAATTCTACCGAAAGTTTTCTGTGATATAATAGAAAATAGTTGGTAGTTACTTGCTTTGAATGGGTGGTGACGCACGTAATCGTGAACTATGAGCTTGATTATCTCGGAGATTTAAATAGTCAAATTTCTGCAATTTTGGAATCGTATAGATAATATTAATCTGAGTTCGTGAATAAATAGTTAATAGAAAAAAATGAAAAGTGATTTGCTTTTATGCTCGTAAAATTTTACTACTTATAAAAATGAGACAATCAAGTTTTTTCCTTGCCTTTGATTTATAAATTAAATTATAAATAAATGCTTAATTTTTTTAATGACAAAGTATTTTGTCCGAATTTTTTTTCAGTATACAATAATATGATTGTGCAAAGCAAAGCTTTGTTCTGTTTTGTACATTTTCAACACAATCTCCGTTTTCATGTCAAGATTGTGCATACCCAATGTTATAACATGTGGATAGTTATTTTTTGAGTTCTTTGTTCGCGAAAATTAAAAAAAAAATATTTGTATGAATAGTAAAAAAAAATAAAACCCTTTACAAAAAGAAGAAAAAAACAAAAATTTGCACAATAAAATTTGTCTCATATAGAAAATCTATAATTCAATCATTTAGGTTGGTCTGGTAAACAGTTCGGTCAAGCATGAGAATTCCAGACCAATCCGACTTTTTTCATTTATTTTTCTTGACACTACAGTTTCATAAAATAAAAATAAAATATAATTATATTTATAGAAATAAAAATTATCATTTGGAAATACCTTCGTTTGATTATAAAACTCATGGCATTTATAAAGGATATACTATAAATAATAGGAAGTTTCACTCTCTTGAATCCTCTTTGATTAAAAATTAAATCAAAACTTGATGGAAGAGACATCTATTATCGATTAAATTACTTATATATTTTTTTATTAATGTTTAAATCCAATTTATTATTCAAATACAGATGTCTCAATTCAGAGTTTGGTCGTAATTTTAAAATATGGTAATATAAAAACTTACCGCAATAAAGACATGTAATATTTTCACAATTTGCATAGTATATGGACCCAATATGATTATAATATTGTTGTTGGCTTCTTTTGGTATGTTTGTAATTTAAACACAACCAAATTCAACCAAACAAACAAATTTTACACTATAAACTATTATACTAAATTTATTTATTAATTGATTAACTAATTAATTTGATGAGGTAGATGTGATGTTGTTTGATTATTGTTGATTTCATTAAATTGTAATAACACATGTTGTTTGATTATTGGTAATGTTGATTGGGATCTGAAACAAATTAAAAAACATATTATTAATATTGGATTTTTGTATTTAATATTGAGGGATTGAAGGTATCTGATTCTGGAATATGTGATTCGTAGTACGAGCACAGAAGCTGCTTTTTGCAAAAGTCTTAATTTCTTTTTATATGTAGTCTTTTTTTTTTTTTGACTTCTCAAGAAGACAAAATTGTGAAGTCTTCAAGAAGTCTCTTTTCTGATTTTCAAAGGAAGTAAAAATTATGAGGTCTGTAAGAAGTCGGAAATATCGTTTGTAGCATAAAATAAAAAAAAAAAAAGATTAAGTTTTCCCTAATGCAGGTTCCAGTATGATTAGCTTTTGCGAAACTATTAAAAAATGGAAAATATTACTGTATTATTTTACAAAAATCGTGTTCTATTTGTATTTTTGAGTTCAAAGGTAACTTTCGATATAAATATATAACTATAATTCCAATTTTATTATTGTTTATTAAAACAATTATATTAATTCATTTTTATGCTCTTTCTTCAGCAATTTATTTAATACTAAATAATTATTTTCTTCAATTTAATTCGATATTTTATTTATTTCAAAAATAAAAATTAATTTTCTTGTAAAATTGAAGAAAATAAGAAATATAATTTTCAGAAAATAGTAAAACCAATTATTTCAAAACTGAATAACAAGAATATGCACTATAAGATTCTTTAACTATAATATTTACCAAAGAATATAACGTTTTTCCATGTTAACGATTGATTCTAAACTAATTTGAATAAGAAAAGTTCGAATGTTTTATAATTATATAAATGATTTCGAATAGATTATATAATCTATTTATTTTTGTAAGGTATATAATGGTTCTCAATGTATATAAATACTTATATAAACTCCTACATAAATAAGAAATCTTCCAATTGTATTATCTATATTTATTTACATGTGGGTACATCTTCATTAAAAAATTTTAAGTAGGTATATAATTATATTTTTTGTATTACGTATTACATATCTTATTTTATAAAGAAGTTGTGTGATTATTGGATTTCCGTTACAAGTTGGGTATTGCCTTTTTTTAATTGGACAACACCATCAAACACGCTAACGCAATATATAATACGTATAAAAAAATAATGGATACCAATAATGGATACAAAAGTTCCTCGTAATGGGTGAAAATATTTACTTAAATAGCTGTAATTTTGCATTTTCTACATTTCAATTATTTAAAATTCAGAAAACGAAGTTAACTAGACTCAAATCAACGATGTAAAACTACATCATGTATCTACATAATAATTTCATCAAAATCAGATAAGTGTTTCAAAATATATCAGCATTTATGTCTGAAAACCTAATAACGAATATACTTATTTCAATAGCTAAATCTTATTTCTTCACATTTCGTCGTTTTTATGTAATAACGATGTTCCAGAATAATCGATTTTGACACTCTTTAAATTGCAAATGTAAACGTATATTACGCTTATACGCATAGAATTTTATCAAAATCGGAAAAACAGTTCACAAGATATTGCCAGACAATTAAGTGAAAAATAATTTCAATTGCTATATGGCTATGGTAATAGATGAGATGTTTCCAAATCATCATGAACATCTAGCATTATTGTTTACCACAAACTTATAAATATCGGTTCAGTAGTTTTGTGGTTAGGGGAGTTCGTTTAAATGATCTCCATAGATATACTCACTGGCAGATTGACGCGTGACAGACACAAGCTCCGGAAGTTCGAAATTCATTTATGAACAAAAAAACAGTATTTCCATATTCGGAATAACAATAAAAATGTTATATAATGACGATAAAGTACTCTGATTTTGTTTAATGTTTAAACAAGCTAAGATAACAATCAATGTTATCAATAACATTTACATTGTTAATTGTTTAAATACTCGATATACAGTTCTATAAAGCTATGGTGTGTTTGATATATAGATAATGTATATTGTAACTATAATGAAATACATTAATTATTATAATACTAATATTATCTATAGAAATAAAATGAAATAGGATTTTTTTGCGCATCACCTAAATTACTGCTTTTGATCAAATTTTTTTGTTTTATTTTATAGACACTTCTAAAAATATTATCTGAAACGGGAAAACCGAGTTTAACGAAACTTTCTAGGCTGCCATATTGATATAATCACCATTTTAAGGTGTTAATGTCGCCAAAAATAGTCAATTCTATATAAGATATGGTCAAAAAATAAAATTAGTTGCAGCCAAACAATAAAATTATGTGCTGTTTTGTAGCCAAAATGGCGATAAATCGCCGCATGGGGTTATACGTGTACCTGGAATTTTTCCGGGTAGTGACTTAGTACACTTTTTAATATCTTTTACACATGGAAAAGTATGAAAGGGGCCCACACTTTGTGTGAAATATTTCCACAAATAATTTCAGTTGAATTTAAGTTTTACGCGGACGCATTCGCAGATATAGCAAGTGATTGTATAATTAACTAAATTTAAGCTGGAATTGTTGCAAAATTAAATAGTTTATGGAAAAATATTTAAAAAAAATATATTTGAAAAAATATCTTTTGTATTAAAATTAGTCTTCTGTCTCTTATTATTTAAAAGTTAGTTTATTGGACCCAATTGATCGATTTTGATCATCCACACAGTTAAACTCACTTCTTAGAACACGTCATAAAATCTCAGATCACCGTCTCTTTTAATTTTAGAATTATTTTGATGACGGATGGACGTACTGATAGACAAAAATTGACTGATTAGGAGATTCTATAAATACATACCTATACTCAAGATTTGCTAATTCCTTAAATATTGTCTACTATTTTCTACAGACTTCAGACTAAATTTAATATACCCGCTAATATTTTATATATGTCGAGTATATAAATTAACTCAATAAAAACAAAAGTCCTGGTTGTTTGACTCATGCGCGTAAGTTGATTCTTAATTTTTACATAAAGCTTCATAAAAATCAAGTTTTTTTGATAATAAATATCTTCCGAGAGAAATATGTTTTTGATAACAGAAACAATAGTGCTATTATATATCACATTTTTTGATAAAAGTGAGATATTCTTCCTTAATGAGGGTTACACGCTTTTACAATTATATATATATTTGATAAAAATAAGTGTTTAACAACATTGTGTAATATTTATGCTACTAGACTGTTAAACATACGAAGTTTAAAATTTGTCACTCGCGTTAAATTTTTTCGTGGTTTAGCTAAATATTTGAGGAACAAAACAATTAATTATAAATAATATTATTTACTAATGATGGATTATTTTGTTTTATCTGTTCATTTAATGCAAAAGAATTTTTTTAATTAAATTTTCAGGTCTTAATCTGAATATTAAGGGCTTAAGGCAGTTTAACGTATCATATTAATTTATCGGGGAAGTATAAAGCCGCCTCGTTTAAATTATTTTCCGGAATTTTGTAATATGACTATACAATATGGTAATAGTTATACTTTAAAAATTTCATACAACATTAAGCTACCCAACGAGATTTAACGAATTTTGATTACGTAATGAATACAATTCATTAATCAATAACAAATATTAAGTTTTTTCTTCGTCCTGTAAACTTTGCAAAATGGCGCTTAGCAGGGTAACGAATCAGGCTGACGAAGAATTACATTTTATATGATAGTCAAACTTTTCTCACCCGAAATAAACTCATACTATTTACCTAAAATTCTTTTGTAGGGGATGCTTGGACATTCAGGAACTGATAGAAATGAAAATCCAGATGAATTCACCAAAAAGCGGAGAGTGCTCTATTTATTTAAGTGCTCAGAACAGTTTGTTGAGGTTTTGGGCACAATTAAGCATAGAACAAAAGATTGGGTGATATACGCATTGTAGCATTCTTAAAACAAGTTCTTATGACTAAGATCATGCAAAAGCTGTTTTAAGATGCCTCTCGTAAAAGAGATCAGAATCTAGTAAAAGCTCACTGTTACTCTATAATAAACAAATATTTGCAGAAAATCTCATAGGGAAATAATTTCTGCAGAATTTGTCAAGATGACGCCGATATGACGCCTAGAGAACCTCTGATTAAAAGGTGGTATAATCGATCAAATCGATAGGAGTACAAAACCTCTCGTAAGACTCTTCATAAAATTATCTTCTTATCTACTTTGGAGGTAGAATCAAAACTTTACAGACCAATATGTTTACAATCATTAACTGAACGCGATTTCTGTTGTAACTTGCGACTCTTAATTTTGTCGAGCGTAAAACATTTTTATTTAGAAAAAGGATTGGAAATGGCGCTTATCCAAAAATCCAATTATATCCGAATTATGCTGATCTAATTAGAATCTAAATAATAAATTTACTACCACGAATTTGGCCCCCATATTATATAAAATCGAGAATCATTGTTGGTCAGATATCGTCAAAATTGTAATTTTTGGATTTCAGCATAAAGAATAAAAATACAATAATATATAATATTATGTAATTATATCGCAATTGTATACTAACAGTTTATACAGTCCTTTTTATACGATGTGGTACAAAATATTTAAAAAATAATATTTTTATAAAACAATTGAATAATACTAGTAGATGATGAAATCATTATTTTAAAACAATATCAGCTCAGCAAAATTTTTATAAATTTTTGTTAATTTATATAAAGAAAAATACATCAGTAATTTTCGTTTTAAAATACCCTTATTTATTAAGAAATAATTTAAGTATATATTTTTATTAATTAGAATAATGGTTCACTATATAAATGAAATAACATATTTGATTCAAACTATTGGTTCAAAACGATTCAAAATTTAACTTTCACAGTGATAATAATCAGGAAAGTTATGGAATAATATTATATCAGTTTCGAAAACGGTTACGGATATGAAATTATTTCGAACTATCCGTAAGTCTCGGATACTTTCGATTACGCATATTAGATTTTTAAAGAAACATACCATAATAAAATACAAATACTGTCAAAAAATAAAATAAAATTCAAGTACTGTAGCAATTATTGTCAATCATATAAGAAATTGTAGATACTAATTTATAAGTTTAATCTAATTTTTAAAAATGCATCATTTACATTTAGACTTTTGATTCCACCTATTTTCGATAATACCCGAAACATTTATTTCAGATACGGGTTATGGATATATTTTCATTTTGGATATCCGCTAATTCAGTTACGCACACAGAGCTCCAAGGATATTATAATATCCTTGATAATAATATAAATATCAAGGCAACTGTAAAAGTTAATATTTTTTAATTTCTCATCGTTTTCACTATATATTGAGACAATCACTTTCATTGAAAGACATAAAAAGTCTTTTTTAAGGTCCAGGCACTGATATTATTTGCAGAAACAAATAATTATACTTTACGTAAAAATTCTATCGTTATTATGGATGTATCGCTTATAGGAATATTCGAAGTAAAATAAGAATGCAATAAAAAATTTTCTACGGGTACCACTCTGTACATTGTCTATATTGAAAAAAAAATAAATTACCTATTATTGAATTAATTCACTGTATTGAATATAATGTATGTTTATTTATACATTTTTTTTATCTAATTAGGTATAATTTTGTTTTGAATGTTTGTTTATAAGTTCGATTTGTTATTAATTAATTAAACATTTTATAAACATTAATTAAAAATTTAAAGGCTAATTATGTCATTTCTTAATTACATTTACAAATATTATAAAAAATTCAATAAATTAAAAAAAAAACATTTATAGCCTCATTTAGTAATAATATTTATTCTATTAGAAATCAGATAATTATAATATCTAGCAGATTGACATATTTGAGAGAAATTTTAATTTAATAGTATATGTATCTATACAAAATATAAATTGAAAATGCTTTTTTCTCTGCCTCTATGATGATTTTGCTAATCTCGAAGATTTGTGAAGCTGTGTGCATTGATGAATTTCTGATAATGGTGGCTGTGCAAAATTTATGAATATATTATTTAAATTTATTTAAAGTTATCATGATTTTGTCAAAGAAATTTACAAAAATATTCATTAGAAATTGACTTTATTCGCATGTGCTATCTAAATCGTTTGATATTAGTTGTAATAATGTAGGGGAAGCCGGGGATGAAGATCATTAAAGGAAAAATGTGAATAACGTGAAAATTTTAAACGATATATTTATTTAAATGAATTTGAACACGTTCTGTAATAAACAATCTGTATTGGCAACTTTTTAATGGCTTTGGTATAATTATAAGGAGGTAACGTTAATTTAAATAAAATTCACTTTTGACTATCATTAGCCACTCACGCGGTTAATGGCGGTCTTTCCTAAGCAAATTTCACATGCATAACCCTCGACTGACTCCCACCCACTACAGAAATAATGTGACTAGATTCACCTTCATCGATAAGTGTCATAGCGTTTTACAATACATTAATATACGATTCGTTTTAATAAATAGATTTTAACTATGCCGTAAAAAAAATTCACAAAAACAGTTTTTTTTGCTCGAACTAACCCTACTCTGTCGTTATTAATGTTTTGTTTTATTTACGTATCTCAGTCAAAAAGTAGTGTAATTTTTACGATGTTTATTATAATTGGGTCAAATTTATGCGAATAAAATGATTATCATTGAAATATAAAATAAAATTTTTGCAACATTTTTTCAAGGACATGTTTCAAACATTCTGATTGTGTTAAAAATTGTGAGTTATAATTGTGATAAAAATTGTAAGACTAATTAAAGTATCTTGAGATACGTTACACGTTTTTTCATGATAAAATATTGAATTTTTTTAAAAGTGGAAAGTTTTCTATACATTTGAAATACTTTTTTTCAAAAGTACCATTTAAGATATAAAAATTTTTTTTTCTTTTTAATTTAGATAAAAAAATTTATAAATAAATTTCTTTCAAGTGTATCAAATTTTTTTTAGTCGAGTATCTTAATAAAAATTGTAGTTCTTAGCTGTTTTCAACATTTATGTTTACAAATAACATTGAAATAATTCATTAAAAAAAAACCGGCACTCGGCAAAACAATCACAACATCGTGTTTGAGTATAACTTAAGAAAGGCAAAATATAGATGTAATTCAATACTTGATGATTCATCTGGACACAAATACTATTTTTTGTTTTAAATTTTGCATAGAAGAACGGCTGGATCGAACACTTTTCATAAATTTTTTTGAAATATTGTCGCTTCATTTGGTAAAAGAGTCCCATGATGTGCTTGAGGATAATATGTGTATACTTCAGTGACTTGTTTGTTCAAATATAATTAAAACAAATGAGGATAACAACTAACGGAGTTACTTGTTAAGTTACTCGACAAATCATTGAAAATCATTGTTCGGACTATTTTTATTTAAAATTTCTTTAAAAAATAGACATTTTAGTTTTTGAATTTTGCTTCTATATTTTATAGTTTAAAAGTTGGGTCAAGAATCTATTGGACCAAATGGATCGATTTTGCTAATTTACGAGCTAACGTTATAGGAGTACTTACGTTACGAGTGTTCAATTTGAGGGAAGTTAATTAGATTGTTAACATTTTTTTGGGCTAGCTTTAAATTTCATTCGGTTAGCAGATTGTTAATTTCGTTCATTAACAATTAATAACTTAACGAGTTATTCTCACATTTGATTGGATTTTCATATATTCAATATTTCGGGTTTCTTTTTGCGCATAAATAAAAATAAGAATACAGAAAAAGAATTTAATGATAGTACTTTAGAATTGATAACATATAGATTTTAGTTATAGTTATAGTTAATACCACTAATCAATAATCTTATCAATACTTAATATTAAATTACTATTGTAAGAATTCGTATTATTTACTATTGTAATGTCATCGTATTACGTCAAATCATTTAATACGTTTGCATTCTTTAGTTTAACATTAATTATTTATTTTCAAATAAAAATTTACGATAAAACATTTTTTAATTTTACTTTGTAAATATTTTTATTATTGAAAAAAAATTTTAATTGGGTTGATAGACAAGTATCTTTAATTAATTAAATTAAAATGTCTATCTGTCTGATTAAACCGACTTAAAGCAAAGCAGGAAGGTGCATTATGTTATTACTCTTTTAGGCTACTAGAGTTGAATAAGTGTAATAGGCTTCGAGGGGATATATATTAATGCCAGTTTTGATAAACACGCCTTGATAATTAAGGTTTAAAGGCATACCTTGAATAAATGCATAATTACATAGATTTTGAAGAACTCCAATTTTCCTTTGCTTTGTGTAAGGTTTTATTGAACTACTATAATGGTTGAAAAAATCAATTGCATTGCTGATCTCATCTTAGACATTTTTAAATGGAAGTTTTAAGCAAACTTTCAATCGGCAGTTTAAAAATACAATCAATGCACTATTTGTATTCGTTTATGTAAACATGGCCATATGTTTTTGCCTCTCAGCCAGATTGGAAAATATATGATTAAGTTGGCAGAAAATAAAAATTAATATAATAGAGCTAATGCCCCATATTTAGATCGTTTGCATTTTTTTATGTTTAGATCTATTTTGGATAGTAAATAAAGCTTTATAAATTTTTTTAACCAATCTAATGTCGGCTCGAAATTTGTCATTTGTGCAAGGATGTTATTATTAAATATTTTAACATTTTCTTATGTTTTAATATTATATTGAAAAATGGTACAAAAATTTTTACACGAGCCAGATTTGGTTCGTTTACTGTGTCTTGTCTGCACTAAGCAAATCAAATCTGGAAAATAATTGTTTTTAATTTTATTACATAAATATAATATTATGTATTTTATAAGATTGGATTTTGAAATTGTTCTGGAGTGAATCTTTAGAAATGAAAAAGGTGGATATTTAGTCAGAAAAATTCCATTTAATGGTCCAGATCCACTTATAGTCACCGAAAATCACAATTAAATATAAAATAAAAGTATGAATGGTATAGAATCCAACGATTGTTGTGCAAACATTTATGACCAAAGAACATTTTCTGCAATTTTTTCAATGTAAAGGAAAAATCGGGATATGTATTCTAAGTGAATTCAAACGCGCCTATCTCAAAATACATTTTCATTTGGGTAGAACTGATTTCCAAGTATCTAAAATACTTAGAATATCATCAAGTGTCATTCTCAAGACTACAGAACTGGAGGAATTCTGATTAAATTAAGATGTAATAGATCAAATTCCGATGTTTTAAGGAGTTGTTCGGATTTATATCAAAAATTTTTCATCAAAATTTTATTTGAATTTTCATAAGAGGTTTCCGTAGTTTCATTTTCACTGTTTTTGTTTGTTTTTATGTTTTTAGTAGGGAAGTTATAGAACTGGAGTGGATTTTGTGATAACCAATCAATCTTTAGATTTTAATGTCTTTATTTGTATTGGTGGTATGGTTTTTAATTAGATTTTTGCCCGATTATTTTGATAATTAAAAATGATTTCAATGTGAGGTTAGTTTTATTTAACGTATTATTATGTAAGTTAAATTTCATAACATTTTTATTAAAATCGTTCAAACGACTTTCTATATTACTCATCTTTGATATTTTATATTAGGGGCTAGTCGTGTGAACTTTGCAAGTCATACCTACACTTGTCAACTTTCCGACTGTTAATTTATAATAACTTTTAAAATGAAACACATTTTTGAAATAGTTGGAATATATTATTTGGAAAAAGCCCTGAGGTAATATGATGAAGATAGCATTGACGTTTTCTATTTGCACATATTTAAAGATAGACATTTCTCTGCGCCTCCACCAAATTACCTTTTGTGGTGTTATATAGCTTTTTCTTTTTTACGCATATTGTCTCAAAATGGCATTATTATTTTTATATATTTTCGTTTATTGCGCATTTCCATATGATATTCGCCACAAAGATTAATCATTTCCGGCTATTCAATTTTTAAAACTTATAAACTAATAATACAATTCTTACTATAATTCATTATATTACAATTACTGATTAAATTTAGCAAATCATATTAAAAATAGAAATAAATTGATAAAATAAAAAAAAAAAGCTTTTATACTTTAATCTTCATATAATTTTCATTGTACCGTATTGCACAAGCTCATTATTTTCGACAAATACAGCAGGCATATAATGATAGATTAGAAACAATGAAAATATCAACTATATTAGCTAGATAATTAATTTATTATTAAATAGAAATTTTTTCTATATTGGCGTAGAAATAATCCAAAATAATTAATTCGTAAGCGTATAGTTGGGTATCTAGAAGTTGCTTAAAATTTAGTTTTAATGTAAGGTCTTCGACGACGTAGAAATAATTAATTAGGTTTAGTGGAGTACCCGAAGTTTTAAACATGTCTTTTGTTGTGAAATATCGTTCAGAAATTTTTATGTATTTAATAAAAAAAATCGACTAATCACAAATAACTTAAAAAAGTATTGCTTTTATTGTCTAAAATTAGTCGCTTTATTTACTCCATCTTGTTATTTTTAATGTTGCAGTTTTAATTCTTCAGATTCAAATCCACATCTAGCCGAAGAACACAAAATAAATTAATAACTATCTTAGTATTAACATATAAAACATAATTCAGACGGTTTCATTGCAATTCCTACATTCATTGTAGTACAATTTCTACCTCTTCAAGTTTTAAGTAATAGGGGAGCTGCACTAATAGGAATAATTAATATGTTTACGTAGAAAATCCATGGTTAAATGAAGATAGTGCATTACGGTATTCCAGCATATACAAGTTTCCAGCAAATGAAGGAAATTATTGTCTTATTTCAAATAAGACTGGTCGATTTTAAGATTTTTGTATAACATAAGCAGGTAAATGATTAGCGTTGACCATTACTGAAAATGAAATGAGAAAATTAAAATGTGTTCTTGGGTTATAAAAGATCATTCAAGTAATACGAAATAGAATTTCATTAATAGTCATACACCTCTCCTCCCCCTTGGAAATTTTAGAAATCCCAACTTTATGACAAATAACATAAAAATGAAATTGATTCAATTGTTGAAAATGAACCAGACTCCAACGGTAAGCTTAAAATTTCTTTTGCATTGTAATATGTAATCACACAATTATCTCAATATATAGGCAGTATGATCAATATAACCACGCGATTCTTATAATTATATTCTGTAAATCTATAAATAATTATTGTAAATCTATAAATAAATCTATAATAATTATATTTGTGAGATTTCAAAATAAAATTTCTATAAATAAATTTATGATTTATATGTAGTATATATATATTAATATTTATAAATAATTATAATAAATAAATAAATAAATAAATTATTAATAATAATAATAATAATAATGTAATAATATTTATTAAAATATCCAGAGTCCATTTTATAATCAAATTTGTAAAATCTAAATGCGTAAAATAAAATAAAATTTTATCATGGAATCAATCAATCAATTGTATTAAAATAATTTCATTTAATTCTCAATTCAATTATTCAATTATACTTATCATTGAACATTTTTAATTATAGCTACTTACATAGGTAGCCACTTTAAGAGCTTACTTAATTTATTATCTTAATACCTTCCTTTATTTCTGTGTACCAAAATACTAAACAAATTATTATACTCGGCGCATATGTACAATATGTCAGAGTATACTAATTTTAGTCTAAACTTTGTAACGCTTCCAAAAAATTGACCGCACAAACTAATAGTAATATGATGGTGGAAGCGATGTGAAGCAATGTATTTAAATGAAAGTGCAAGTACATTCATAACATTATTTAATTTTATTTCCAAATTTATTTTAATGATTATGATTATTTATTTTTCCCTCGTACTCAGTTTTCCAAAACAAGTATGAGATAATTACTATTGATGTTAATTAAAACATTAGCTTCTTATGTTAAATGTGAAAATTATAATACCGTAAATATTAAAATAATGGAAAGTTTTTACTTTGTCAAATTTTAAAATATATAGGGAAATATATAGGGAAAGCAGGTAAGATTAATGTGAATCATGAAACTGTGGGTGGATTTGATAAATATTTTTACAATATTTTTAAATATTCTTAATATTTAAAAATATGTGCATATAAATATATGTATTTATAAAACATTATAAAAATAACTATTTTCTATAAGTATTCGTCATTCATCTATACCACAAAGGCATCAGGTCATGATTCCTTTTAATAAAAGCAATACACTTTACTTTAAATAAGGCATTATACTTTACTTTTTTACATGTCAATAAAAACACCTTTGATTATAATTGTTAAACGTTATCCTTTGTTATAATAAAAAATCCTAATGATATACTAAAAATAATAAATACTCTGTCACTAATGGACCCAGAATTTCCTCATGATGTATAATAATCTTTAGTGAATTTTTCTACATTTCAAAGGTATAAAATATTCTGTAGCATTAACCAAACGAAGGTAATTTCAGGTTTTGCTATTTTCGGTTAAAAGTTTTGGTAAACAAATATACAGGATAATTGATTTGAAAAAATTTTATTGTGACTGATGAAAAACTACTTCATGTAATTACATATTAAATCGGATAAACCACTTACGGGGCATTGGCACTGAAAAAAAGAGTTAATAGAATTAATATTTGAACCAATAGAGGGTTTTAGCCTAAGTGGAGCAAGGATAAACATGGATAATATACAAAGATGATTACGGATCTTACTGTAAATGATTGGAGCAAAAAAATAGGAATAAATTCTTGTATATTTGTTTTTTCTATCGTATCGCCGTATTCATGGGATTTTGTTTGGACGACTTTGGGATAACATAGGTTGTATATATGTTAGAATTTCATATACTGTAAGTAGTTGACTTTTGACATAGTTGACAAAATATTGGGCACAATTCTTTAAAGCACAAATTCTGATATTTTTGTTTTTTCATTAGGACCAGCGTATCAAAGGATTTTTGGGGCGTTTAGATTTACATAGGGATTTTACTGTAAATGGTATTTTTATATTGTTATTTTTTTTTTTTTCAGAATGTTAGGCCGGATTCTTAGAGTAAAAAAATAGCAACAAACATTGGCATATTTGTTTTTTCGATCTCATAGCTCAACGATGGATTTTAACCTTGATGGGACTAAAATAATATATAATATATACGGATTTTACTGTAAAGGATTATTTTTTTTAAATGTTAGGCCGGATTTTTCCGGTTTTTGTTAAAGTTGTGTACACTTGGCATAGGCGTGGTTAGATCGTTAACCTCACCCATCCCATTTCAAATTTCGAAATTATTCTAATTAGAGCAACTAATTAGCACATAAATAATAATAAATATTTTTATAGGTTAACGTTAATCTAGCATCCCCCATTTCGAATGCTTTTTTCTCTTAAACGAATTCGAAATAAAGAAACTAAGTACTAAATTTTTTGATAGGTTTCGAATAATTTTGTGATCCGGTTAGGATGTGTGAATAGTTAACATGTGTGAATAATATTGTGAATAAATAACACCCGTATATAATAATATTTTTAGTGTGTCTGTACGCGTGTAGATAAATAGGTAAATATTTGACATAATTATCAATAAATTGATAAAAATATTTGACTTAAAGCATTAAGTACTTTTAATGGTATGGTATGCGACATGGCCTGTATTACGTAAATAAATGATTTGTAATACCCTGAGATTATGATAAAAATGAAAATATTTAGTTAAAATAATTGAAAAAAAAAAAAACGGAATGAAAAAGATTTTGAATGAGAATTGTAATCTGTCATTAAAGATTGTTATCATTTTATATAAATATTACTAATAACAATCAATTTAAATACATTCAATCAATCAACACTTAGTTGAACTTATTCCAGTGTTTAAACATTAATTAATTATGAAATTTATATTATTCAATACATTATTTATAGTATTTATTGTTATTCATTATGGTAAGTTTATTTATTGATTTCTATAACCAGTTTTATCAAATCACGTTAAGTTTAAAGTTAAAACAAAAAAATGTAATTATTTGATTATAATTTATTGTTATGAAAAGTGGTTGACATTTTGTTTAAAATGGTAGCTTTGTGGCAGTCGATTTTATCACATAGTTTTATAAATTTAGTGAACTAATTATTAATTATCTTAATAAGGTATTCATTGGAGTGAGTGAGAACTTGATGTCTGAGAATATATAAATAATAGTTTTATTAGTGTTTTAAATCTGGTAATTCTTCAACCCACAACCTCGCAAGTTTTTGATTTGCGCACACTGCTAAAGTGCTGTGTAGCAGTCAGCAAATAGCAATCATCTGTGGACTCGTTGTTGCTAGAACAATTCACATCTGGATTACACTAACGGCATGATAAATTAGATGTTATTTCCGCTCAAAGTATTTCTAAATTTGTTTATTTACATATATCTGCTTTTGTTTGTAAAGTTAATTTCTATAACAAAAAACGCGAATGTAAAGTGTTTCAAAAATGTCTTCTGAACAGTATGAATTTCTATATATCCCTCATGTGTTAAATATCGGAATTAAGTGCAGCTTACAGATACGTAAAAACCTTGGAAATTTTCTTGACTTTGTCAATGAAAACTACTTATTTGCAGAACTTCAAAGCAATTGCGAAACTACTGGCAGTCTCATGCCATAGGAAATACTTTAAAAGAGATACTAATAAATTTTATAAAAGAGATACTTGGTGTAATTTAATTTTTCCGTACTTAAAATCTATGCTTTTTCGGAAACTAAAATAATAAGGGGAAGGATTATTTTCGTAGCTTTAAATTTAAATCGACCATCAAAGTTATTGTATGTATACAATCAATAAATTTATTTAAGGATTAAATTTGTAAAATTGATTTCTGACAAATATCGGTATTACCACCTGTTGTTTGTTTACATACATTTTCGAGTTGATGCAATAAACAAAACATTTAACTTAAAAGGTTTAAACAATTATTAAATATTAAATAATAAAATATGCATTTAGTCACACACTACAATTAAGAATAAACATGCGCTTATCATTTAAAACATTATTAAATTTAAACTTAACCGACATTTGAAAAACTAGCATTAAACAAAATATAATTTGCTAATAATTTTTTATTTAATTTTATAGTAAATAGTAAACCACTTGAAGGACGAATAATTAACGGTTCGGATGCAACAATCGAAGATTATCCATATCAAGTATCAATTGAGGGAATATTTGGACATTTCTGTGGTGGCTCAATTTTAACCGAACGTATTATCATAACTGCTGCACATTGTGTGGATAATGCAAATATTGATGTATTAAAAATCCATACTGGTGTTACAGTACGAGATTCAACACAAGATGGACAAATATCAACAGTGAATAAGATTTATGTTCATCCCAAATACAACATTGAAGCTAAAAGTGATTATGATATTGCCATAATGTTTGTAAGTATTTGTTTTTTCTATTTATATTTAAGTCCAGTTGCAACAAATTTATTTAACTTGGATTTTGGTCTACAATAATTGATCTAAATTCATCATTACGAATTGTTAGAGAAAAGGAGTTAAAAATTGACTTAAGTCTTTTATTAACTCCAGTTGTACCAATCTTCTTGATTATAAGTTATAATTCAATAATATTATTTGATTTAAGATTAATTTCTTGATAAATTAAAATTGATGGTATGTATGTCTAAACAGAGGCCAACCATATCATTCTTTTTAATATTTATTTATTTTTACAAAATCCGATTATATTATAATTCATGTGCGTGGGTCCGGTTAATTCAGTCTTATTCAAGCAACGACTCAGTGGTCAAAAGGTGGTACCCCCTTTACTCACTCGGTATCCTCGGGATACAGTTTTCAAACCCGAACTAAACGATTGCTAGTTTACAAACAATGTGCTGTAACATGTTTATCGATTTTAATAGTTAAATTCAGGATTAATTTAAGTAATTAACTGTTAGATAAGCAAGATTCAATCTTTAATGAGAGGTGTAAAAACAAGCTTTATAAAAAATATTTTATTAAAAAAATACCAAAAAAAATTAAATAATTTATTTCTTTTGTTACAGTTAAATGAAGATTTAATATTTTCAAAGAAAGCTCAACCAATCAGATTAGTTGAAAAAGAAGAAATTGATATCAATATGAGACATAGTCGTGAACAACAAATTGGTATTGTAACCGGTTGGGGTCGTCAACAATTTGGTTCTGAAAATGAATACGCAATTAATTTACAACAAACATCCGTTAATATTTTAACATATGAGAAATGTTTAGAATCATACACCCAACAGCGAATTACTTCACAAATGTTTTGTGCAAATGGTGCTGGTGAAGTTGACGGTGATAAAACTGTGTCCAATGAATCATCAAGTGAAGAAGCTGTAAGTGATGCATGCCAAGGTGATAGTGGTGGTCCATTAATGATGAATAATAAATTGTATGGTGTTGTATCATGGGGTATTGGTTGTGGAACTAAACAATATCCTGGTGTTTATACAAATTTGTCTAATTTGAATGTACGTCAATGGATTTACTCAATTACCAGTTTATAAGTTTTAATTTTTATAAGAATTTTGTAAATATTTATTTATTTATTTATTATTAATTAATTAATATCTGTGATATTATGTTTTATATTCTAGTTATAGAAATCAATTTTTATTATCATAAAATATATTTCAAAAGAAATAAAATTTATTTTAAAATTATTATTATTTATTTGCAATATTTTTTTTATCGATTAAGCATAAGTGTTCGTTATTAAATTCCTTGTTTAATCATTGAAATTCAATGATATTCCAGAACGATATGTTTGTGATTTCGATAGTTATAAATTTAAAGTAGAAAATCGACTTCGAAAGTATCATTCACTACGTGTTTTTTTTCTGATGCAGCATAATACAAACTATTTATTTTTACAATATTTAAAAGTGAAAATAAGGTGTTACTTTAAAGATTATAACACATTTTTTCTTGAAAACGATAATAGCGTCAATATATAATATCACTATATTTATCTATTTAGGATTTTAGAACTTCCATAATTTGCTCATTTCAGAAGATTTGATAAAATATCATTTATTTAATTTTTGAAGTGAAACTTCTTTAGGCGCGACTAGGGAGTAACTCAGATTTTTTTTTCTGACGGAAGTAACGTTTCCGCCATTTAAAAATAATAATAATTCTGATTGGTTGTAAGTATGTTTCCGCCATTTAAAAATAATAATTCTGATTGGTTGTAAGTATATGTCATATACTACACGCTTCTTGACTTAATTAAATTTTTTGAAAATCTCTAAATATACTTGTTTATTTATTACTTTTAAAATAAGTAAATTAAAAATAAATTTTCTGACAATTGCGACATTTTATAATATTTAATAACAAGGTTATATTGACATGTGCTGATCTAACCTTCAATTTGCTACTCTCAATTATTTTAAGAAATTATGATGACATTCAATTACCTGTTTCGAATGAATAATATTAATATAACATTTAAATAATCTTTGTAAAGCACATGAATAATAAATAAAATTAAATTATAATATAATATTTATTTATTTAAGTTAATATTTAATCATTTCAGTGATATATGTCGTCAACGCCAAAGAAGTTTCACTTCAATCGCGCGTAAAGGTTACACGCACACTTTTTTTATTGTTTGAGTATTGTTTTTGTTTGAAAATTTCTACACTATATTCTAAAATTTATTTAAATTATTTATTTTCTTCAAGAAAATTTAAAAACTTTTACCACACTTTTTTTTTTTAATTTTAAAATTTTCTTTTTAAATTATTTCGACCAAAGCCATCTTCAGAAACACTTTTTCATTTATATTCAAAATTTAATAAAATTATTCATTTTTTTTCAAGTTAATTTTAAAACTTATATATTTTTACAATTATGTTTAGAAAATAAGCGGAACTATTGAGTGGTAACATTTCATACAATAAGGAAAAATTCCTGTATAATAATCATTGTCGAATGTATTGATCGTTGATCTAGTTTATTATATACAGATCGATGATCTGTAGATTGAGTATGCGCAGTTTAATTCAATTTATTTGTTATCTAAGTATTTTGTTGTTATCTAAGTATTGTACGACGCTAATTGTTTTTCAATTTCGGTTCTATATTTTCAAATTTCCTCTATGAGTATAAGCTATCCACCTATATAAGTCTCAAAAGTACTAATGAAAATAAATGGTTCCCATCTTGACTAGCAGAATGGAAAGTGACCATACGCTAGTATTTTTGACTCGTGGTGGCGCCATGCATTGCATGATTAGAATACCCTATTTATATTTTGTATTATAGCCCATCACGTAAACAAGTGATACGCTAGTGCTAGTTATCTAAAAGCGTTCATAATTCATGGTAGAAATAACCCTAAGTTATCCACTTATTTGGCATGTGGAAATCAGTGGTTACGCACCGTCACGAGTATGTCAAAAGCACTAACGAAAATAAATGGATCGCATCTTGGCTAACATAATGGCAAGTGACCATACGCTAGTATTTTTGACACACTCGTGGTGGCGCCATGCATTGTAGGATTAGAATACCTTATTTATATATTATCTTATAGCCAGCCAATCACGTAAGATACTTAAAATATAACAATATACACTTAGTAGTTATGACATTTGATTGATATATTATATAAATATAATGTACATTCTATAATATACGTAATAAATATATTGTGTATTTTAACAAATGTCTTAATAGATACCTATAATACATATTTTATATATGAATAAAATAATATTTGTCAGATTAAACAAAACATATTTATTAAAAATGATTATATTATTACATTTAATATTATTTATTATATTAAAAACATAGTATATAATAAGACAGACAATATATTATAATTGTAGGTAGATATTATTTATGAATGATAGATATCTAAATTTACAAATACATTTATTTTATTCTATACTTCTTTATATAATAATAGACCAGGTTCGTTAATTTGTTTAAACCAAAAAAAAAAAAAATTTAATTTGGATGAAACATATTGGAAACGGAAGAGAATATAACAAAAATGAAAGGAAAAATAATTTACGATTAATTTGTGGTTGGGAAGTGGAAGGAGTGAGTTTTCAAGGGTAAAACAACGTTTATATCGATTTCTGGCATAAGTCCTATGGAAAAAAAGTTAAATGCCACAGTTGTATGTTATAAAAAGATCTACAACTTTTGTATTTGCACTTTTTTCATATAACCTAGAATTGTTTCGAATGAAAAATAGGGTGCTTTTTCGATATTTATTCAAAATAAGGTGAAAAAATATTTTAAATTAAAAAAATTACTGTGTATTTGAAACATAAAAAGGTAAGTTTTCACCAAAATTCGGGGAAAAAAATTTGTTTTTTAAAGAGAGAAGTAAAATTTAATGTCATTTCAATGTTTCTCATAAATTTTGAGGTTATGTGAAAAAAGTGTAAATACAAAAGTTCTAGATCTTTTTATTACCTACAACTTTACCACTTAAATTTTTTCCATAGAACTTGTAGTTCTACCGGAAATCAAGATAAACCGTGTTTTACCCTTAAAAACTCACCTCCTACCACTTTCCGACCTCATACCGCCAGTAAATTATTTCTCCTTTCATTTTTGTTATATTTTTTTGACCATTTCCATTTTAAGGCTTCTACCCTGGTCTATAATAATAATAATAATAATAATAATATGTATGTAATAATAATAAAGACAACTTAAAAATAATTTTGATAGATTTAAGTATCTAACTAACGTTTATCGTTAAGTACCCAATAGGTTGTTGGTAAAGTAAGTTAGATTGTTTGGTTTCGTTTGGTAGGTATAGGTAGGTGTTCTTTTATTGTAATTTATTATGTGATAACATTTATTATTACTATTTTATTTTAATAAATACAGGATGTTTTTATTTATTTATATCATGTTTTCAATAATTATATATATATATATATATATATATTGTGTGTAGTGTATTTTTAAATGATTTCATCATAACCATTTTGATTTTGTTTATGTATTTTGTGTGTTGCCTTCAAATTTATCTGTCATGTTTTTACCTTAAAATATCAATTTTATTTTCCTACTCGTGATTATAATTTAACAGTGAACATATTAGAAAATGTTCTTTTTTTTTTTTAATTTTTATTAACAAATACAGCATGTACTAAAATGATAACTTTTACTCTTTGTAGCATTGCAAAAACTCAATTAAAATTTTAAAAAATTGTTAGTAAGTAAATAAAATATATATATTACAGATATATATATATATATATATATATATATATATATATATATATATATATATATATATATATATATATATATATATATATATATATAAGCACTAGCAGGTAAAGATGTTAAGCAACATCAGCCACAGTCATAGCATAACTTGCTGTGTGCAGTTATTGTATACTGCAGCCATAAATAACCTTAGTAGTTAAAGTGAACAATAAAATAATAATCATTAATTATTATGTGGGATAATAATTATTTACTCTTAAAAATCGAATATATTTTGAGTTAAATGAAAAATACAAGTTGCTTCACTGAATGACCACTATTCATGATATTCATGGAAATTTGTCAAAATTTATTACCTAATTTAAATGAATAATTATTTATATTTGCCATTTAAAAATAATTACTAATGCAATTTCTTCAATTATTCTTACAATTTGCAACTCAATAAGTACAATCAAATGTATTTTTTTGTAATTATTCAATAATTTTTGTTTGACAATTGCAAATACAATTTATATGCAAACAATTGAACAAATCATTAAATTTTCTAGAATGTGAATTATTTGTAACAAATTTTAGACGCATCAATCGTTTCAGTTTGGTACAAATAACTTATAATAACAAAAATCAATGTAAATTATGATTATCATATTTTTCAAGATATTTTGACGAATTTTTGCAGAAAAAATCTTTACAAGGCTTAAATTTTTCAATTATTATTTATGTAATAATTTTTTAAATAATAACATTTATGATTAATATTTTATTTTAATAGTTGCAGAGTTTTTTTTTTTTTAATTTATTTATATAATACATTAAATAATTGTAGTATTTTAAATGATTTCCACGTTACCATATAGATTTTGTTTAGTTGAAATTTATATGTCATGTTTTTACCTGTAATGTAAATTACAGTTTCCTACTATCGGTTATAATTTATGAGTGAACATATTAGAAAATGTTTTTATTTCTTATTATAAACACAGGATGTTTTAAAAACGGTCATGCATCGGATAAAATTATAGATTCAAATATTTTAATTCTATTTTATACAACTATGTTGTGTGTGTCATAGTAAGTGTAATGTTTCTTTATTGATTTAATGTATTTTTTATGCATCATTTAAATAAAATATTAACCTTTTCTGGTCCTTCTTTATATAAACTATATGTGAACCAAATTTCACAATCCTCCGTTCGCCCAATTTTCGTAAAAAAAGTTTTTGCTTCACGTATTTATAGATATATTATACAAAATTATTCTTATTATACAAAAAAAATATAACATTTTTAATTTTATAATTAATTTATCTCAATAATTCAAATTTAATAAGTAATAAAGAAGTAATAATTGTATAAAAGTTTTTAATTGATAACATAAAAATTAAATTTTATAAATGATGTAACAATAACGATTGTTTGTTATGGGTAAACAATTATATTATTTTATATTAATATAGCTATTAATACATATGTAAATATATTTACTCATACCGCCATCTATTTAAAACTTATAGAACTATGAATAGAATAACTTACATCACTTCAGTGATCAGTTTTAATTCACATTAAATAAAGTGTTACGATAAAAATGAATAAATTAGTCAAAATTATTAAGAACTCAAAATAAATGTGTTAAACTATTAAAAACATGAACAAATAAAAAAAAAATTTCAGGACTTAACCGTTTGTCTTATCGTATTTCGTCAGAATTAATATCTAATATATCAAATTAGAAATTACTAAAATAATCGCAAAAATATATCCAGACTTAAACAATGTGTATTAATATTTATATAAAAATTCCAAAAATATATGAATATTATTAAATAAAAGAAGTAATAAAAAATTAAATTTATATAAAAAATATGAAAATAAAAACGACCTCCATAAATTGAAATATGACGATAAAAATGGAAAATTTGTAAAAAAATATTAAAAAGCGGAAGTAATTATGTTAAAATGATTCGAAATATTATCAATATCAAAAAGTCCAGAAATTACCGGTTAGGAGGCTTATTATATATCGTCCTTAATAACTTAAAACTAAAATAAAATAAATAACTTAAATAACTTAAAACAAAAATAATCGTAAAAATAATGTTCAGATTTAAATAAAACACCTGTACATTACTATTGAAAGAAAAATAAATAAATATTATTTCAACAAAAATAATAAAAAATAAAATTTATATAAAAAATATGAAAATAAAAATGACTCAAGTCAATTTTGGTTTGTGAATATTAAAAGGAGAATTGAAATTATTAAACGTACACGTACGATTCAATAATACAAGTGTCGATGATTATAAAAACAGTTGGTGGTCTTTCTTATAATATTTAATAGTTAAAAATATGATAGATAGTAGGTTATTTAATACACTAACTATATTGCATCGTGCCTGGCTGGAGTACGGTATTATTATTATTTATTTACTTAAGTCATATCACATATGGATGGCATTATATTCATATATCTGTGTAAAATTGTAAACATTATGGTTTTTTATTCTATTGGACATGGATGATGGCTATGATATGGTCTTGGTCACTACTTCTTCTATATTGACTACTTTTATTTATAACAATAAAATATATTTATTAGGGATGTGATATTCAATTTAAGAAATCGACTTAAATATAAACAATTATATTATGTATGCATTTTCAGAATTTGAACTAATTTTCAGAACTTATTATTTATTTATTTTTATTTTTGTTTGCTAAATGATACAAAATTTAATATTATTGTACTACGTTTCGTTGTTTTATTTTCAACCTCTTCAGTCAATTTACAAATAAAATTTTTAAATCTTGCACTATTATTAAATAAATTATAGCCCGTGAGAATTATTAAATAAACTCATAAAATTATGAATTTTTAAATCTCATCCATGAAAACTTTGAAAAACAATTTTCCTATTTTATTAAATTATTGTACGTACCATCGATAAAAAAAAATGACACTATCCAAGTTTGCATAGAAAAAATGGCTCTGTGAAAAACTTATTAAGTACGAAATTCGCCAATTTTATAATAATAAAAGGAAATAATTGGGAAAATACTATTATGTGTTTTAAGACGGAATAAATCAGGCATATAAATCACACCACGCGCGTGACACGGGAATTTTATATATTCATATAGTTGTAAATACTTTAAAATCAAATTTAAAGAATTTACAATTTTTGTTCCGTTTTTAATAGTCGATTATTTTTTCACATCCCTAATTTTATTATCTATATTTATGATTTTGTGTCGAGTTGTAATTCAATATGACTTTATATATAAATAATAATTTATTAAAATTTATTTTTTATTCATGTTTTGGTTTTTATTTTGTATCAGTTCACTTACTATAAGTATATTAATAATGAAATGGATATAAATAAAAATTATAATCATAATTAATAAAATTCTTTTTTTTTTTTTTTCTAACAATAATTTGTAAGGGTATTGAAAAGCAAAAAAATTATCAAGCAGAAAAACGCAGCTATTTATTGAATTGATTAAAATATTTAGTAGAAACTTAATTTGCAATCGGAAAGTTTTTGTTTTGTTACAAGGTAAGAACTCTTGTTGTCGTATTGGATAAAATTTCGGTTTGAATTCGGTTCTTATGCGCCACGGAGTCTTTTTCATCAACTTAATCAGATTAAAGTTGCCATCGAACCCAATGCAAGTGCATTAAGTGACTGCAGAGAAGCTTTTTCTTTTGAAAATTTTTATACTTCTTATTTATTAAACCAGGAATGGATATACATTTTCAATCGTCCTTGGTAAAAATTCATAATAACATTTAATTTATTAAGTACCTTACAGTAGAACAAGATATATTTTATAATATAATTTTCCGAGCTTTTTTGATGCAATGGTTTTGTTAATGTCCGTGTATGGAATCTTTACAATCAATAAGTATAAAATGTTTTCTCTGTTGTTAAAATTTGACTTTAAAATAATATTTTTCACTTTTTTTCTGGCAGGAGACGGCTTTATGTATTTTCAAAAATTTATATTCGACAAATGTTTGAATATATTGTATGTGAGCCGGTGCCATAACCACATATTAATTATGATTAATGTTACAACTTTTTTCGCTACGAAATTTTTTAAAAGTGGGCTGAACGAACATCTGTTAATGTTTTTATTATTGTTATAGAAAGATAATTAAATAGCCAAAGCAAAATATACTTTGGCCAAAATGAGATTAAACGAATGGTCTTTTGTCCAACGAAATTGCTATTTTTCAGATAACGGATATTTGTTTGATATTTGTTAAGCATTTTTAAATTTTGGCATTTTTGTTTCTCGGAATCTACTGGCCTTTTTTTAAATATTATATTTATATTTGAGATAGTTTTTTTTATACCAAACTTTGATGTTTAATCACTTATGATATTTGATTACAGAAAGACAAACACCGACAAACAGCGACAGATGAAAATGAATGAAAACTTGTAATAATAGTTTAATCGTTTTAAATACTTTTACATTTTCTCTTAAATTGGTTATTATTAATTTTAATTCTGGTAATTTTGTTTCGGGTTATTAGTAGCATTATTTGATGAATAAAAGTTTGCATTGTCCCAACTGTAATATGACAAGTTATGTTAACATCAGTCATTTCTTCTATTCATATCGAAGAATTCTTGATGGAGTATCTAAACAATTAACTCTTATTAGTTTTTATGTTTCTGTATATTTCCAGCTGAGTGGACATGCATTTATATGTTATCGAAGGCCGCCATAAGCTTCTAGGCTTAAATACTCGTAACATACAATGCATATTTTATATAACTAATTGATACAAATTAATTACAACAAAAATAAATAAAAAAATAATATTTTGTTTTGATTTATTTGTTATGTTAATTAAATATTTAAATATAAATTAGAGATACTTAATTATATCTATTATTAAATGTCAACAATGGTGTACTGAGTTTTATATATATATATATATATATATACATACAGATATTGTTGTTAATGTTTAATGATAATTAATTGTTGTTAACTAAATGCTATCAAATAACAAAATAATTAATTATATACACGTATACCTATTAGGTATGTACACGTTTGTATACATCTATGTGTGTAAATCTAATTATATTATATTATATCATTTTGTTGAATACAACATGACTGATGTTTTATGCTGGAAGTTATGTCACATCAGCAAACTTTGTAACAAAACACCTATCATACACTAATTATATGTTCTTGGAAAAATTCGAATGGTAGGGAAGCCCAATGGTAGGAAACCATTAATTTAAGATCTGCATCAAAAGTCTCTAATGAAGTGTCTCGCGTATTTAGTGGCAGATCAGAATATTAAAACGAAAAAATCCATAGATGGATTTACTCGTTAATTGGTTAGATACTCTACACATCATTGAAAATCATTGTTTGGACTATTTTTAATTAGCATTCATAAAATACAATAAATATCTAGTCTATATAATTATTTATTCTTGTACAATAATATGTTTAAAAGAAATAAACTTTTTTATTTTAGAATTTTTCTTCTTTTATAGTTTAAAAGTTGGGTCAAGCATCCATTGGGAACTATTTTCTTCATTTACAAACTTAAACTCACTTTTTATGATTAGAATTATCATCAAATCCTGATTGCAGCTGGATGAACGGGTAATCGGGAATGGACTTAGTAGGTGCTTCGATGAACACCTATTCTAAAATTTTATTAACGTCCTGTCCAAATTCCTAGCGTTTAAAACTTTAGACTAAAATTAATATACTCTGACGTATTATGTATGTCGAGTATAAAAACATTTAAAAAAATTCTAGACATATTAAAAAATACAGTGGAACCCTGTCAATTCGACAAACAGTTTGCAGGGTAGTGTCGAATCATGCATTAGCGAAAATTGTCAAAAAAATATTCAATACATAATAAATAATAAACCATGTCGAATTACAGGGGGTACCGGATTAGCCAGCGGCCGGATTATCGGGGGTACACTGTATCTGATTTATAACCATCAAATTGATTAATATCTTACTTAATTTTTTCAATTTTTTTCTGTGATCGGCTTGGCCGACTAATCGATTAGTCACCCAGCCGACTAATCACTTAGTCGGTTAGTCGGTAAATATTAAAATTTTAAAATGAAGTTTTACCTTATATGGTTTTACATACAAAGCTTCTATGGATAATCAGCTAGAATTATAATGAAGACAATTACACATAATTATGTGAAAAATGAATTTTTTAACGGTTTTTCTGTATCCATCCGTATAACAATAAAAAAGTAAATAACAATTATATCTGTTTTGAATTGAATGTTTTAAATGTTTTGTAAAATACCTACATACAAACATAAACATAAACATAAACATAATACATGACATTTTACATAATGTAAATTGTTAAATTCTTATCAATCATCAATTCAAATACACATTTTATTATTTTATCTAAACATCCTACCTTATTATTATCTAGATACAATGCCTACAAGCAAAGCAAGTCAACCAACCTCTATCAACAAGCTTTTTCAAATATTTAACAAGTCGTAGGTAATAATAATTTATAACTAGTATCGCCTATGGACGAAATTCGACCAACTCTCAAACATCTTTAGTTATTAACTAAGATAACTTAATAATTATATTTAAATAACATCATTTTTCTGAATAAAAATTTGGTATGTTTGCAATTATTAGATGTAATAGTTGCTAAGGAGAGGGTAGGGTTAATTCGTGCAAAAACGTTTTTCGAAATTTTAATGCAAGTAAAAATTGGTTGTTAAAAGTTAACCATGAAAAACTTATACTATTTTTGGGCTGAGGTATATCGGCAAATAAAACAAAACCTTGAGGGCAGAAGAGTATGGTTAATTTGTGCAAAAAAGGCACATTATTGTGAATTTTTTGTGACGACCAAGTTAAATCTATTTATAAAAACGAATTAAAGCATAATATTCGTAAAATATTATGTACAATTTTCATGAATAAATATTAACACGACAATGGCAACAACTATTCATGAAAGTGTCCCAGAAAACGTGGAATTTCGGTGCCCCTCATATCTCGGAGCTGGATTATCCTAAAAAAAAGTTCATTTAAAAAGTCTTACTGATGCTTATGAGTCCTGTATAACCGTGTACTATAGAGACTTCATTAGAAGGTATGATTGGAAAATCCTACCACAATATTAGACAGTGTGATCAGCTAGTCTTTTTTCGGTTTTTTTCACTTGATTAACTTTTAATTAAACTGAGAAACTTGATGTTTATAAACATTGGGGGGCTAGAAAAATTGGCATGATTGTACGATTTTTTCGATATTAGTTTACAAAATTTTCACAAATAAAAATTATGGATGTCTCTTCGAAACGAAGGTACTCACAAAGAAGTGGATTGATCTTATCATCCCGAAAAAAGAACCCGTATCCATGGAGCAGTAGTATTGGACTTGGGACACAAAATAATGACAGTTTTTGAGCAGAAAAACTGTTATTGACTTATGTTGCAATAAATATGTTGTTATGAAATAAATAGGCTTCGTGATTTAATCAAAACAATCTTATTAATCAAATGATAGTACCTATATATTTGTATCTATATAATGATAGTACTTATATATTTGAATCATAGTGAAAGATCATGTAAGTCGTAGGTGCGAATCGTTTTGTTTTTCTTTTGTAACTTTTTCACCATAAAATTCAGTTGAGAAACATGTTTTTTTGTAATAATTCGAAAACCAATTAGTTTTTAATTCTCTGAAGGTAAATGCTGAGCTGGACTGAATGTTGTTTATAAAACGAATGTCTTTTATGTGGTATTATTTGAAAAGGAATTGGAATGTATTCATTTACGTGGTTTATAGCTAGAATACGTATCTACCATTAAAGAATTGTATTCACCAAAAACCAAAAATGTTGGAAAAAATATGACTTAAGAGGTTTTTGAAAAGACCGATGAAATTCTATTAATGTATTTTATAATATTAATGTTAAATTCGGAATTTTTATGTTGTTTCTATGTCATCATATAATTATGTTGAAAATTTCAAGTCTTACGTTCATGTAGAAGTTAGTAAATCAATAACAAAATCAATAAAACACGCAAAGACCAAGTCAATTAAATAAAAAAACACAAATAATAACAATTTTAATAGATTTTTTCAGTCTCAAATGTTGTTGATCTATTATGAGCTATTGCAATTAAAAATTATGGTAAACTTTTAGTGAATCAATAATGTTTATTATACAATGCTAGTTTGCAAACACAAATTTTATTCTAACAAATTAATACCGTTTTAAATTTTTCAACTATTGGGTTTATATAACATAAATTTATTTGAAAAAAAAACTAAAAGATTTTCATTAAGTAGGTGTGTTGACCTCGATAACTTGGTTAGAAATTTCGTCAACTGTAATGTAAGTAGTTTACCAAATTTGCGGGTTATATGCTCCACAAAAATTAATTATTACGATTGATTGGTATAGACAATTCAATAATGCAGGGAAAAGGTGCATTCAGATTATAAGTTCATATTAATGAGGAACAAATATAATTAAGGATCCGCTTATTTCCACTCAACGGCTCAGATATCAAAAATCAAATAAAAACTTTAAATTGCATCAATTATCTCAAACATAATAAATATTGCCTAAATTGTTATAACGGTACTTTTAATGTCACAAACCACCCAGTCTTTATTATTCAAAACAAATCATTGAATTAAATTAACACATGTCTAAACTTTTAATGAAGTGATTAATTATGAATTTATTTATATGAAATTAATTTTTTTCTTAGAATTTCTTATAAAAAACAAAACTAAAAGGTAATAATTTAGTATAATCGATGTTAGAGCAGAATCTGGGAGTACTTGAGTATGTAAAATTCGAAGATCGTATTTTGTCAATAGAATTGTGCTAAGAATAACTTAAATACGAATAATCGGGATGTTGTCAGACTAATTTTGTGTAAAATTTTTTTTACGAATCATCTCCCCTTATCGATCAACTAAGATGTTCGGAGTCATTTTAATGAGTTTTATATAAAATGGTATAATAAATTTTATATTAATGTTATCATAAAAAACCAGCCAAAGTTGTCATTTTTAAATATGGTTTACTCTTCCATTTTTTTTTAAATACGAGACGTTATATTTTATGCTATACATCTTTTCTTTACAAAATATTTTAATATTTTCGTACTATAAATTAAAAAAACAGTCACTAAAACACTTCATTCTCTGACGAAGAAAAGTCCGTGAAAATAAAATTAAAAACCTTCAGTAGAAGCCGAATATGCATTATTAAAAAATAGCGTTTCTCGATCTAAAATCGCTTAGATATATCACAAAATTGGAACAATAATTCGAAAAAATCACCATGATCATTGACACTCAACAACACCCGGATACTTAGACTCATTATTAACACCATTGATCAGAATGCGATGTTCGATTTTTGCATATTCATGTTCGTCCCAGATCGTGCTCTATGTATGATTGTGTATATATTGTACATAATATATTCCAAATTTCCAAGGTTTTAATATAATTTGTGTGAATAAAATAAATTAGATGTCTTTTAAATGTCTTTTTATTTAATATTTATAAGAGAATTAGCAAATTTTTTAATATTGATTTATAATTATTTGTTATAAATTAAAATTCTTTTTTCATACAAATTTTTGTAAAAAAAAAAATTGTCATATAAATTTCAGATTTATTATACAACTATACCTAAAATACAGAATGTACAACACGATTTTTACGACTTTATTAATATCTTAAATATTTATTAATTCTTTTCACCACTTGGGTATATGAGAAAAATTTGGGTCCAAATGTAGGTTCTCAAAAGAGAAAAAAACATGTTGTACCAAGTTCCACAATATGTTCGGCTGACCATTTTATTTATGGTTAATATACAATTAAATAAATCTTTGAAAATTTTCAAGCTTAATGAATGAATTGAAACTTATTTATTTATTTTGCATACATAAGGATTAACTGGCCAGCTCTGTTCTCACATTTAACTGACAGGCTGACTGACATTGACATAATTGTAATTTATATGCAACATGCAATTTTTAGCTTTTGTAAATTCATTTGAATATCACGACAATCATAACCGTTTTGATAGCATACATGCGATACCTGTTCTGCTGTTCGTCAAATGATCAGATTTTATAAATTCAGAGCTTGCTCCTAGACTATTACATTCATGAAAAACGTTTCATGATCACCTGAATATATAGCAACCCTAAAATGTGTTACAAATATGTATGTTTACTTAAAAATCTTATTCTGTACAGATTTCAGCTCCACACAAATACTTTATTTTCAAAATTAATAAAATTTAATTTTGGAACAGTCTGGTCCGTAAAAAGATTTCACCCGATAAATGTTCTCACTATTTTTATATTCTACTATAGAGTGAGGATAATATTAAGAGGTTTGTGATACAATAGCTTCTCATAATATTAAATTAAAGATTTCGATTCTGTTTTTGAAATATAAATCAAAGAATCGCTTTATAATTTTGTTGACATTTAGATATCCGATGTCTTCAACAGTATTTAATATTCATTTCTTTGATGTTTCATATAAAATTTATGTATTTTTTAATTTTTGACACTAACTAATGATTTAATAATTTATAATATAATTTAGTTATGTTAACTATTGATTTTTTGGGTAGTCAAATTGAATAATAAAAATACCTATAAATGAAATTCATGTGCCGCAACTGGTTTTATTTGACATTTAAAAAAAATGCTAAAATGCTTTTCACTATCAAATTAAGTAAGATCTAATAAAACGTTTACTTAATTTCATAATGAAAGCTAAAAATTAATATAATTTATAGTCAATAAAGTATGGAGAAAATTACATGCCCTGTCGCGAGACGACCCACGTAATTCTGATTATATAAGTTGAATGCTCGTTTAAATAAGATGTAACTAATTAATTTCTTTTTACGAGTAAAAATTATTTCACACAATTCTTTGTATTAAACTGAAATTTTTAAACTCTTCACTTAAGTAAAACTTTCTTCTGCTCGTGGTATTATACATGCGGCACGATTGATTTCCTATACATATTTATCCCTGTTTAGTTTGAATCCCTCTAAAGTTTTCGGCGTATTTGCTTCGCATTGGTATATGATATAAGTAATATGCAGTCAAAAGACTTAATAGTTATAATAACAGATGATAAAGAATTTATGGCGGTAGTATATTGAGCGTGTTTTGCCGAAGTAAGTACTTACTAAATTTAGTAAGTCACTTACTATACTTACAAAATTTTCGGCCGGGACACAAAATAAATGCTAACGCAGTAAGCATGGCTTAATATACGATGTCATTTTGCTAAAAAACGGACAGGAACAGATCTGTCATTGTTCAGATACACAAGCAATTAATACGATGATTTTAGACGTAAAAATTAGTACTGTCAATTATATTCAGTATATGTACGGGATATAATGTAAACCGGTGTTTTGTGTTATGTTAAGCCAGTAAGTCTGTCCTGGCCGAATAGCGCTATAGTCGTCAGCTTGTAAGATTTCAATTTTTTTAACAGTATATAAATTTTTCCCTTTTTCTTTTGTAACAGTATATAAATTTATTGTGACATGAGGCTGGCCACCGTTCGATGACGCCGGACGACAGTCCTATATCAGCTATGACGGAAACATTGACCGGACCGTTAAGTTTTTGGATGCGAGTGATAAAATAAACTTTAAAATTTGATATTATAGTTTACAGAAAACCTAATCAATTTTTAATTTTAGGCTTCTTGAAAATTTTGGCATTCGTCAAAATTTGCTACCCTAGGCCCTAGCCTCACGGGCCTAAGCCGAAATCCGGTACTGAATTAAATATCATCTCAGAAAAATTTCAAAGTTAATAGATATTGAAGTAGAAAGCTAAAAAGGTGAATCCTTTTTTTACTGAGTTGTTGATTGGTTTACGACATAATGAATAATATGAATAATAATATATATATAATAATAACATCAAATTTACATAAAAATTAATAAATTTTATAGTCTTACATTTTAGAAATTTAATCCGTGTAAAATAGATAAGGAAATTTAATCAAGATATATTTGATTTATAACCAATAATTTTTTACTCTATCTGGGCTATTATGTTTTATAACTGATTGTAATACAATTTTGCCTTAGGTATTAAATAATATATAAGGATATAGTTAATTTATCAATAAATCAATATTCAATTCAATCAAATCAATTTTCAATATATCAATAACCTATTGTTGATTATTAGAAAGCACAGACTTAAATCAATCACATAATTATGAGGTTTTTTGTATTTTTTTTTTTGTATGAGTTTAAGCTTTCAAATTATAATTTGAAACTAAACATTATAAAAAAACATTATTATGTAATACTGTGCTTTTTGATAATCTATATATAATACAATAAAATTTGATAAAACTATAAGATAAAGAATTGACATAATATTGCTTTAAAAATGGTAGTTTGTAAAGAAAATTTCTTTTTGAAGTAATATTTCTTTAGGGGCGTTATGAAAAAATGATGAGAGTGAAATTTTAAGATGCACGCACTCTACCATCACACAAAATTTACAGGTTGAAGCTGTGTTTATGTTTACGTTACGCTTAATGTAAGAAAAAATATATTATTATTTATTTAATTTTTCAAATTTAAACTGAGCTTTATTGACTGTCTTGACTATCCTTCTGCAGTTCGTTTATTATTTTATTGTAATTAATTATTTGCATGCAATTAAAAATTGTTTTTTAATGATCCCAAAGAAGTATAACTTCTGACGCGCGTATATAAGTACACGCACCCAAAACTTTTCATATTTGGAATCAGAATTTTTTATTTATTCAAAACCGGAAATAAAATTTTAAATAAAAAACTTCTATAAATGACTTCTTTGTGACCAATTACCTTTTTTAGTCGACGCTAACCAATCAATTTTTTTGCTCAAGAACCGCACCGGTTTCTAAAGGTAATTGGTTAGAAGGAAATTATTTATAAAATTTTTTTTTTGAAAAAAAATTATTTTTTGCTTTTGAGTGTTGTGTACAACCACAAAAAATTATATACTGAATTTAGATTGTTTAGTCAAAAATTCCAATAAATCAAGTAATAATTGTTTTTTTCGTTAATTAATTTTAATTAAAGTGTAAAAATACAACACAGTTAAAATGTTATCGTTTAAATTGACATAAACATTAAAATTATTATTATTTTGTTTTTTTTGAGTATTCTTTATTATAGTTATAACATTATACATATATTATATTCACAAGTATAAAAATAATAATTAATATTTATGTAGATAATGTAGATACCTGTAATAAATATTTTAATGACGTGTTATATTTATATATAATAATATAATATAAATATTTTTATTATATTGTTATGTTATATATAAAATATTTTATTATATTTTAATGATTTCAAAGAAATTCTAATAACGCATTCTAAGTATATCTATTATGTATTATATTATACTATTCTATTTTATAACACTATTTATTTTTATTAACAAAAAAAATATATTTTTTAATAATTATACACATAAAAATAATATGTTGTGGCAGAACTTAGTAAATATCACCTTTATAACATTTTTTTTTACATAAATATTTTAGTCTAATAGTAACGACCACCGATGTTCGAATCGAGGAATTCTGCCTTTTCGTATTAGCATTGAAAAACATCTTTGCAGACACAAACGCTAGGTTTATGTATTAGCTTTTGTAACCATATCACGTAACAGTATTATTTAAATAATGAATTTGATTATTAATTTTGAATTTAGATAGTATAATTACCTTACCTGGTACCTTATGTTATAGTCAGCTATAAGAATCACCTACAATAAGGGTTTAAATATTAAAATTTGGCCAAATATGTAATTTTTGTAAGAAAAGGATTTTACAGTATTTTATTGCTACCTTTACTTATAAATTCATATATGAAACTGAATAATGCAAGATACGTTTAAATTATTTCAATCATCCTTAAGATACGTTTAAGGTCCTCTTAATAAGAAACGGATATGGATTTTTTTTTGCGGATATCAGCTGTGATAGGATACGAATACGGATATCCCGTACATATCTGTATTGTAACTATACCTACAAATGTTTATAAGCAAAATTTGACCTGAAATTGTGATGAATCTATGAATAACTCAGCTAAAATTTCCTTTTTATTATTATGTTGTTTTATCTTAGACTAAAATGAATATTCTTTAACATATTGTTCATAAATCGAGAATAAAAATTCCAAGTTTTTCATGTTATGAGGTAAATATTAAATAAAATTAATAATAGTGTTTAATCAAAATCAATTTTAAGTTATAATACATTTACTATTAAAATACACCATTTCTTTATTGACTTTAGGCTCCGTTATTAGAATATTGATACAATACAATAAAATTCTTAACAGATCACACATATTTTAGTAAACAAATTATATAAATATAATAGTGATTATATAGAAACAATAATATAAATATAAATAATATATATATATAGATATATATATATATATATATATATATATATATATATATATATATATATATATATATATATATATATATATATATATAAATATAAATAATATATATATATAGATGATTATTATAAGGAAATAATAAAATAAAATCAAGTTTATTATGTCTTTGTAAATAATATAAATTTATTTATTTATTTTAAATCATAAATAAGTAAAATAAGTATATATATGTATATATACTTATTAGACCAGGGTCGAGACTTTTTGAAACAAAAATTAAAGGATAAATTATTTACGGGTGATCTGAGTTCGTGGCTTGGAAAAGGGTGAGCTTTCAAGGGTAAAACACGGGTTATCTCGATTGTAAAACTTCTGGAAAAAAGTGAAATGACAAAGTTGTAGGTAATAAAAAGTTAGTTATACAACTTTTACCTCAAAATTTAAGTGAAAAAATTGAATTAACTTTTTTATTTCTATCTTTTACAAAGAAAAATTATATTTTCACGAAATTTGGTGAAAACATACCTAATTATGTTCCAAATACACGGTAATTTTTAAAACATTTATTTTTTCATCTTATATTGAAAAAATGTCGAAAAAGCACTTGAGATGTGAAAAAAGTGTAAATATAAAAGTTGTAAATATTTTTATTACCTACAACTTTTATATTTAGCCACAGGACTTGTAGTTTTACCGAAAATCGAGATAAACTGTGTTTTACCCATAAAAACTCACCCTCTCCCACTTCCCGACCTCAGATCGCCCGTAAATTATTTTTCCATTCATTTTTGTTATACCCTCTTCCGTTTCCAATGGGTTTCATCCTACAATATTTTTTATTCACTTTTTACCAATTTTTAAGGCTTCTACCCTGGTATAATCTATTTATTCATATCATTATTATTATTTATTATAATTTTATTTATTGTATATAATATGTAAAATTGCAAATCTAAAAAATATAGACTTGCAGTTGTTATATGTATTATCACTAGGTGTTCAAAAATAAATTGAAATAATTTAAATTAGCGATTATTGATTGTGTGAAAGATATGTAGAAGTCGATCAATGTTAAGGCGATCTCAGACACTCAATATAAACATCGATATATTGGAAAATAATTTAATATTGATCATCTTTTTAAATACATTGAACGATTATGCAAAATATTGAGTCAATTAAAAAGAATTTGATTTTAGTGTGCATTCTAGTAAATATTACTTCGGCTGTGAGCAACATATTGCACAAGACAAGTTCATTTTATAAAAGTAAACCTCGGAAAACCATGTTGATTGGGTTAATTAAATTCTGAATTTATTTATTTAATTTTTATAGAATTGATCAACTCTGTATAGTAATGTTTTTAATATGAATTCGATTGTCATGGGGACAATTAAATTAAATTTTCAATCATGTTTACAAATGAAAAAACTCGCGAACGAAAATTTCATCTAGAATGTATTGAAGTATATCGATCTTTACCAGCTTTGTGGAACATTTAACTTATGTCGGATTAATAAAAAAAAAAAGGCCAATACGAGTTGCTATTGTAATATAGAGTATACTATCAAGATGCAAATAAGTCGCAGTTGGTAAAGAAATTTGCACACTAATTTTAGAAAAGAATACCACCGAATTAATGTGGTACTGGAACAGGAGAAATAATAGAGCTAATATTATGGTATTTTAATGACTTGAGGTTTCTTCTGGGACATGACAAACATTTTAATTTCATGGATAACCATTTTTAATAGTTCATCAAATACTATACTTTCTAATTACAAAAAGGTTTGAAAAATATTTTTTTCACTAATCTCAATTAGTTTTAAGGGGTATAGTGATAACTTGTTTTTGAACTATTCCTTCATCCCCCTACGCTTCTTTATCTCTTGTTTTTTATTTGATAATACTAATGCAAAGGTAACATAATTCATGATCTTTGTATTATTCTAAATATTGTCTGCAGAACTGTTATTTGGAGCTCATTATTATGCAATAAGACTGTATCAAGTGGGTTGGATTACTAATATTATTGTGTCATATATCGTACATTATACTGATGTTCATATTGAGTATCTAAGGGTCACTTTAAGATTTGATGAAAAACAGAATGAGTCTTTTGATTTGAATACAAATGAGTTGAAATTAAAATTGGTTTTAGCTTGACTAGAAAAAAAATTATGTATATAATAATAAACGTCTCTTCAATCATATTCTAATATAATTATTATTTAAATCACGGAGAATTTAGGGATAGTAGCTTCCTGTTAATTACAGTGTCAATAAATTTTCCTCGTTTTTTTAAATATTAAATAAATTTTTGCTTTTTATTTTCGAAATTTTTTTTTTCGGCCAAAACTCTTTGAGAAAACAAAGTCAATATTTATTTATGCGCAATAGTATGTTTCTTTTTGGTTCGAGTTTTGTTCGATTTGCTTCCTTAAATCAGTCTAATACAGTGATTTCCTTACGAAATGGGTTGATTATATTTTTGAAACTGAGATTGAGCAAAATAAAGACTAGAAATGTGCACCAAGTATTTTTACTCTTAAAAATGCCTATCCCACACTATTAGTCCTCTTTTCAAAGAACAAAGGTATTGTACTACGCCCCAGTAACCAAATGAAAAATTGGGAAATAACCTAGATTTTTAATTGATTTCGGCGTGATTTTTTCGTTTATTGTTCACTTTTTAAACGAAATTCTCAACTGATACTTATTCGAAAAGTATTGTATCTACTGATTCGTATACCAAAACAAGAGTGGTTCTAAACTACTCAATTATTGGTTGCTATAAAAATACAATCATTCGATCGTTAGTTGTGGAGCACATTCGTCTAAATCAGTTTAATAGAATGATAGCCCGGCAAACCGACAGATAGGTAGACACGACATGAAAGTTACTGAGGAACCTCCAATACGTCGATATATACCAAAAATTTGATATAGGAGAAGAGAAATATGATTTTACAAACTGTAAGACAATACTTCCGATACTGATAGATATAACTCGGTAATAGATGTTTTCTATAACAACTCTCGTGAAATAAAGAATTTACTTCATATTTTTGACACCTGGTTTTATTTTATCTGCTTTATATTTTATTCATATTTGTAATTTATACAAATATGGATGAAACGTAATTGTAAATCATAAACCAATTAAATGTAATTTTATGTGTATGAAACATTGTAAATATATATATATATAAAGAATCTAAAGAAATATTATTTATTGAAAATTATTATAATAAATAAAAATATTCACTTTATATAATGTATAATAATTTAAATATAACCAATCATATTTTAAAATATTATTTTATATTTTATGTATTATATAAATTTTATTTCTATTTTGAGTATTATAATATAGTTTTATTAGAATACTTGCGGTTTTAAAAAACTGCCCAAACCTTTAAGTAATAAAGCTTAAAATTAAGATCAAATGGTTTATTTTTTCTAAAGCTAAAGGCCAATAAAAATAATTTTTAAAATTCAAACTCTAAAATGGTGAAGATGGGTTTCAAATTTTGAAATTTTGTTTAAAAACTCGAAATCTAGATTTTTATCAAACCCTATAAGCATGACGAGATGGTTCAAATTTTGGAAATTATGGATCAAGTTACAGTACAACTGCTACACCAGAAAGCTTGAAATTTTGAATACAGTTCCTGTTATCACATGGGGAAGAAGTATGTAAGCGGTTGCTAAATTAAACCCCCAAAAATATGAAGATGAGGTTTAAAAGAGGAGGTCCTTTTTTTTGCTTGATGCATGGTAAAATCTATTAATAATTCTGAATAATGAATAATTAGTGCATTAACACATTGTATGATAGAATTGTATTAAGAATAGATTTATATATACTTATTTATATTTATATTTTTTCTGTTTGGATATTTCTCGCTACAAATTTGACTTCTCACTTGAATCGATAATAAATAGTCGATTTGAATTTAAATTGTAATGTTTATTTCATTTTGATTGATAAATAAATTTTTCTTTGGTTTTTAATCTTGCATCGATTCAACTGGGAAACTTTTTTGACTTCTATAATTTTACAACTTTTATTTAAATTAACTTCATCTAAGTATCAAGTGAATTTCTCATCCTGAACCGAATCACATCCTCAGTGATATTCGGAGGACATTTGATCATTAGTATCGAGTGACGGCTATCCTTACCAATTGTTTTCTATGGTTTTCCATTTGGTTTACACAAAGTGAATACTGGGATAGATTCTTATAAAGTTAGCCATAGCTGCGCATACCTTACCCATCCATTCATATGCCCCATCCTGTTTTTGACTTATTCTTTACGTTTATGTATTGTTTAAAAAAAAGAATGAATAAATAATTGAATTGAATTGATCTGCAATATTATATACTGAAGTAAATAAATAAATAATAACAATACAATAAATAATAGTTACAATTATAATTATAAAAATAGTAAAATACATATTGGTAATAATAAAAAAAAAAAAAACTAATTAAAAACAAAAAATAAAAAAATATTGACGAAGAACAATACTAGATGAAACAATACTAATGAAATAATAGTAACGATTATAATAATAAAAATAAAAACCATAAAATGTAAAACTAATAAGATGCAGGAAAGTTGTCGTAATCAAAAATCAATTTTGCATTTATCATTTCTTGACGATTAAATTTTTAGATTCAATAATCGGCTACACTTTTTTACAGGCGCATATTTAGTCTAGTTTATTGGCAATACTTTATAGAAATGGAAAATAATTTTGTAATTACAAATTTTATAATTTTACTTCTTTGAACATAGTAAACGTTATAGATTAATTGTGAAATAGCTCGACGTTTTTTAATGGAAATATTTTTGGATTTTCTAGTTTTTTCGGTAAATTTGCATTATTTAATAAAAAATTAATTATTTAAAATTATTTGTTAATAATTGTAGTTTGCAAATTCACTTAAAAAAGTTAGTATGTTAATATGTTTCGGGATTTATTGCACTGTCGAAACTAAGAATATACTGACAGATGAAAAAATTTGTGTATTTTTCTAGAAACAATATACGTCATATAATAAAAATATTTCAAACAAACAAAATAAATTAGATAACGGCAAATAAATAAAAAATTAAAACCAAAAATATCTAATAAAAGTGTGTTCCGACATAACAAAACACACCTCCATTAAATAAGTTAAATGTTGAAAATAAATAAAAATATTGATAGTAGTCTCTTGGATTTACGCATTATTTATAATAAATTTAAAACGTTTTAACGGGAAACATTCAAATTGTGTATTTTTATACTTATGGATCTCCAAAAACTTTTTCGTTTGTTATGTCATTTTTTCGCCTTTTGGAGTACTTCTAGATTTGTAATTGTTGTCTAACAAGTGATTGACAAAAGCCTATTCTATCTGTTTCAATTTGAAAGAGCGCAGATGTTCCGATTTTCTGAGCTGAAATGATCTTCCAGATTGTCCCACGTAACAAAAAGTATATTGGGCACATGATAGCTAGTAAACCCCTGATTTATATTTTTTTAATCTTATTTATTCTTGTTGTTAATAGGGATATTGCCCAATTTTAACGGAGAATTGAATGCCGTATTGATGACTTGTTTTTTCAAAGTACTTCTGGGGTTACACACCAATATACGTTATTCACCATGCCGGGATCATAACCATTATTAGCAGCTATTGTCTTGATAATGTTCAGTTCATTTAAAATTGAAGGCAGATAAAGGCATATTTTAAATGCACCAAATAAACGTTGATTGTGGTATCCGTAAACGATTTTCGTTAGATGATTAATTACAGATTATTATTAATTATTATTATAAACCAGAATATTTATTTGATGATGATTTTTAATTTCCAAGGGAAATTGAATCTTTTCGTTTCGAACGTACTTACGGCATCCAAAACAAATATCGATTTTTAGGATTTTTAATTCTATTTAAACCACTTTAATGTAATATTGGAAATAATTGGTTTTCAAATTATAATAGAAATATTCTCGGATATAAATTCGTTTATTAAAAGTATACAAAAGTTACTTAGATTCCATATCAGATTTTTTAATTAGATATACTTTACTAAGCTTAAGTTATGGTTTATGTTAAATCTTAATGATATTTTAACATTTTTTATAGTTATTTTAAATTATATAAAAAAAAATTAAAACTTAAATTTTATATTAAAGAGTACTTACAGACATAAAATGTTAGGTAGTTTTCTAAATAGATTTACCTGTGTACATAAATGCATTGTGAAATCGTTTTCTATTTTTTCTTAATTATTTTTTTTTATAAAAATGTATATAAATATATAAAGAATTTTAATTGAATTAACATAACATATACAATGTCTTGTACTTACAATGTCTTTTATATGTAAATAAAATATACATTGAATTTATATTTTATAAGTATTATATTTGATTTATATTAATTGTATGTATAATAAGTAGTTTTTATATAAATCATAATATATTTTTTTATTATATTATATTATATTTTTTTACATGTAAATAAATGTATTCAAATATTCATTGCTAAATGTTTTTTTTTTTAAGATACGAGCTGAGAAATTCTTAGCTGCAAAATTGCCAATAATTAATGATATAAAAGACATTCAAAAACTTGTGCAATCAGAGGACTCGACTGTCAGGAAAGTTATTTTTTAAACTCTAAACGTGATTTAATGTGTATTCGATTGATAACGTTAGTTTATTTTAGCCGACAATGTAAAATAGAGCCATATTCATAAGAATAAAAAGAAACAAGTACACTATAATAATCACTGCCGTATATAATATAAATAAGAGAGTAAGATATATACGTAAATAATTTGTTTGAAAATAGATAAATTCATTTTTAATGGCACACCTACATTTTGTAGGCGTGTCTCGAAAACTTGGTTATGAAAAAGCATTATACTTTTTGCAAGCTTTTATTCAGTTTCACCTACCCCGGTTTCTTCTGACTATAAATCTTGTAGAGTAAATTTGACTCACTTCTTGGTTTTTGATAAAGCTAAAATAGTAATAGGTTTAATGACAAAAAAATATAATTATCCGATTGAATTGAATAGAAGTACAGCTTGGGAAAAGCCAAATGTGTAATCAAATGTACCAAAATGTGTTATCAATGTACAATCATTTCATTATTATCATTATATTAGACTTCATCTTATTATTATTATTCACTTAATGATACTGATCTTAAATGAATTTTATTTTTAATATTAAAGTAAATAAATAAATAAATAAATAAAAGTAAAAAATATAATTTCCCATGTGAAGAGCGGTTAAATTTCGATCGGCCTGTTTTTAGTAATTAAACCTGTTATAAATATTTTCAAGTGTTAAATATTTTGATTTGACAATAAAATGTTTTTGATTATTAAATGATATTACGTTAGGTTGTTATTTCAAATAAATAAAATAAAAATAATTTAAATATATTTTTTTACAATGAATTTATTATTTTTTTTTAGAGAAAATAGAACTGACTTCAAAATAAATTTTTAACAAAGTACATTCCTGCATCAAATTTCTTTGTGAAAACAGTTATTTATTAAATTTGAAAGCATATTTTGTTGTGGCTATCTTTACAAGACCAAATATGTCCATTTCTCCTTTATCAACCGGGGGAGATAGCCACATCGATATAAAAATGAACTTGATGGCTCAGCTACAATAACAATTGGGGTAATTGAGAGTAAAACAAAAATTGCGAATTTCTATTCAAATTTTATCACCGCGAAACAACATGTGTGCACATTAATATCTTTTTCTTTTAGAAAACCCATTAGCCTGTCATCTTTCTTTTTTGATAAAGTTTTAAAATTGTGAAAATTGGAAAACTGAAACAGTATTTGAACAAAACCAAACACTTTTGAACTGTTATGATTTATTTTTAACCCTTTCATTTTCGAGATAATCGAAAAGCAATCCAAATACATCATATTGTATTCTCGGTTTGAAAACAGAAGTTATATTTTGATGCTACATCATCAATTGGTTGGTATATCATATCAATAACGAATATGATGTTAAAATTTATTTATTTTAACAAACTAACAGTAAAAATTGATTCTGACTTAATTTGTAATCCGTATTTTATAATTGCTGATAGACCTACGCAGAAAAGTAGAATCTTTCTTCTCCTGTATTTAAATCGGTTAAAAATAAAAATATATTAAATACATTTTATTTAAATAATAATACTTAGTTGGTCTTACTGACTTATATTATAAAAATCAAGATAAAAATCAACATAATAGGCTGTACCATATTTTTATCCTGTATACAATTTTAATAAAAATAAAATAAAATATATTATTTGATATTAAAATATATATATATTTTTTTAAAATAAAATTAAAATTACTTTCTATATTTAAAAAAAAAAACAAAATAATACGACAGACAGTTTTATACTTGACAGATGTACAGTTTAATAATTTACTGTTAATTAAATGATTAATAATTATAAAATAGTATTTAATATTTAGTCAGAAGTTATACTTCAGTTTATGTTTCATAATAAATCAATTTTATAATCAATATTTACATTTTTTAAGTCTCTTTTAAATATAAACAATATATATTTAATAGAGAACTTGCATAAATTTTATATAAATCACTACGAATTTTTATATTAATGATAAAAGAATTTTTATACTGGACATACATAATATATTAATTTTTGTCTCAAGTTTTTAACGCTACCTAACATTGACACTTCGTTCTGAACAAAAGCGTCATACGAGCGAATGACTTTTGAAAAAATCATACGAGCGAATGACTTTTGAGGAATTTTGAAAAAACGATGTAAGGTTGAAAAAAATTGAATTCCAAAAGTTGTTTAATTTATTTTTAATAACATCATTTGCAGATGTATGGGCACTTGGATTAATAGAAGTTAAAAAGAATTTAATTTAGTTTTATGACTAATTAATTATTTATGTAAAGAATTTAATAAACAAATTCTTAAATTTAAATTAATAAACAAATAGGTACATGCTATGTATTTTTTATTTATAATTTCCTTTTTTATTATTAAAAAAAAAAATCGGTACATAAATTCTTACAAATACACCATTAACGTGAGAATGAAAGTAATTAAAATGAATTAAAATTCATAATAATACTATATGAGTATTTGAATTATGTTTATTTTATTAGTTTTTAAACCGATTTTTTATATGAAATTTTTAGTAGTAATCAAAAATTTATTTGGATTAGACCGATAGATTAATCCGCGTCTGATCAGCATTTTTCAGGGATAAACTCCGCACAATAGTAAATACAAAATCTTCAGTTCTTTGTTTAAATATTGAAATATTTAAGTTATATAACTTAAATCATAATTTACTGAACCTATAAATACAATCACATTTACAACATAGAATTGGTAATTTTTTTTTTTTTAAATAAATATCAAAGATGTAGTAAATAAGTATTGTTTATAAACAAAATATAACACAAGTTAAAAATATTATTACATAGCTAATAAATTAATAAATTTAAGTAGATACACAAAGTAGATATGATAAGTACATGTACAGGATAGCCTTCTTTTTAAAAATATTCCAAGTGAAATATTTTAATAGGCGCAAAACACAGAAGTTTATATAAAAACAGAAGAAAATCTCAATTCAAAGTTGTTTCAAACAAAAGTTTTTTGTAAATAAACATTTTATGTATTTTCTTTTATTTTTTATAGTTTTAAAGAGAGGCCATGGATCCATGGAACCCAGAGGATCGCTTTTACTCACTCACAAATTTAAATTCAGTTTTTACATTTAGAATATGCCACCAGAACTTCAGATCCTCTTCAGTTATCTAAATAACGGTAGCACAATCGTTTTTTATGGTTCAAACAATATCTATAATTGTCTTATGTAAACAAAAAAATTTTTTTTTCCACAACTAATTAACGGTTAAATAATGGGCCAATTTTAAAGTTGATCACAAAAAATTGTTTCGCTAAGTTGACATACATAATTATTTTAGCGAATGTGTTGTGATATCCTATATGAATAGACAACAGTTGAACTTTAAGTAAGTACATATTGCTATTATATTTTAAGTAACTTATTATTAATATCTATCTGTATGTCTGTGTCTGCCTCTGCCTACTTAGTTACCTTGTGTGACACCACCAGAGTACTACCTACATACATAAATAAGTATATTTAATACTTATTATTTATTAATATTATAGAGTTTTTATACATATATTCTATTTTATTTTATTAGATATATATATACGTATAATAATTACTATCTACAACCGAACTCATACTTTATTTCAAAAAATACTTATTCTATTATTATAATATTATATTGACGACATATCTAATTATTTAGTTATTTTATTTGAAATGTTTTGATAGACAACATTTTTATTGGTCAATTCATATGTTTGTAAATTATAGTCCTGTGCTGATTCCTACGATTTTGTCTTTATATTAATTTTGTTTTAATAATAATCACCATACATTATATTCGACATATATAGAATTTGTTAGAGTATAATCTAAAGTTTGTAAAGCCACAAAATATTGAAGCAACAAACAAAATTTTGATATTGGTGTTCGTTCATACCTATTTTGTCCATTTCTGCATGTCTGTCTTTTTGTCATATATATATAACTCAAAAACGGAGAGATTGCTCGATGAAACAGGTATATGAGATGTGAAAAGTGAGTTTAAAAACAAACCCTTTTGTTTTAAACATGTTTTCTTAAATTGTTTAGATTAGCCAAAATTAATTAGCTACTAACCCATTACAACTAGATATTTAGTTCAAACATTGATACTGATCCATATATTGAGTATCTAAGCAAATAACTCTGTTAGTTGGTATTTTAATTTTTTAATTTTCGAGTTTTCTGAAAAGCATGTTTTGAGTAAAACTTGTAGGTTTTTGGAGTTAATTCTTACTGGGGCCATGCATTCCGTAATTCAGAAGAAATTTCATTCTCAATTCTATATTCTTTGACTTGTAAATAAGATAAAATAAAAACATAATTTATTCAAATTTTCTCAATTAAATTATTTCTTGTAATTGCTTCAGTTTTGGGCATCGAGCATTTTTCATTTGGCATATCCAAACAGCATCGATTTTATAAATACTCTTTTGAATACTTCTTTAATGATAGATTTTATAGGATTTTAATAATGTTTAGATGACGTCACATATAATGAATATAGAAAATGATTTACTTAGAAATATTGATTTGACGAGTGTGTTACTTCTAAATAAGCTCATAATAAACTGACTCCTCATAACGCCTGTATATTGAACTAATTACCTACTTATTTCATTTAACAATTAGTTTAATTACATTTTTATAAAACATATCAATGAATAAATTAATGTAAATTAAATAAGTACATAAATTACTATGTATTTAAATCAAACAAGAAAAGTGTTTGATATTTAACATTTATCTATTTAAATTTCTATATAGTTTAAAATAGTCAAGGGGCCCATAAGCATATTATGTCGTTTACAAATATACGTCTTAAAATTTTTATATGTTTTAATAATGTTTAGTGATACAACTATTTTCAATACGAAAATTTTCATAGGTGGACCATTTTCTTCTTGTATTTGTCACAATTTTTAGGTTGACATGAATTTGTCACATGGTGGAATAAATGATTTGTACATTCTCTATTGAATCACCTTACTATCTAATAAAATAAACGGATGACTAGCAATTTGAATCTTCTGGAGAAAAATCAAAAATTTTATGCCACATACAAATTTTTAGAAGCATATTTATGATTGATATGATATGCTTATGGGCACTCCGCCTAAAACAAGTGAAATTGCAAATACAAATAGATACTAAATGTAAGTATTTTTTACATACTTGTTGACAAGAAATGCATTAAAGTATATACAAGTCAAGCTAGCAGAGTAAATAATGCAAAATTGAATTTAAATATGCTCTAAATTAGATGCTTTTTAAGTGCTATTTTGGTGCTACAGAATTAAATTAGGTGTTCAAATCTTTAATTAATAAAATTGAGTCATTATGATGCACTGCTGCCGTGAAATCTTGCTGACAGAACAGTATGACTTAAAATATGACTTATAATATAATGTAAATACCAGAATTTTATCAAAATTACAATAAAAATTACTGCACTGAATCCCTAATATGAAGCACAACTTACAAAAAAGGAGTGAACATCTTGAAATAATAGAAAAAAGGTATTAAAAATTGAATTTAGATTTGCTTAAAGTTAGGTGCAGCGAAATTAAATGAGTTGCTCAAATTTTTTATTAAAAATAAGGAGTTATTAAGATGCACTGCTGCCTTGATATCACGCTGGCAGTGTAATTTTGAAATAACTAATATAATGATATAATGCAACTACTCAAATTAAGTGCTTTTATGGAGTGCCTTCAAGGAGTGCCTTAATACATCAATTCAATCAAAATTACCCAAAAATTCCGTGCAACATGGTAGCTTGATACTTTTCTTCAGTGATTCATGTTGGACGGAGTTTTTTGATTACTTTGATTAAATTGATTTACTCAACGCACACCTAAAACGCAAAAGTACCTAAAAGCCACCTAATTCTCAGTGAATCATAATGACTCCATTTTTTTAATTAAAAATTTGAGTACCTCAAGTAATATTGCAGCTCTGCTAACTTGACCAGTATTTAAAGTATGATGATATTCATATTGTATTATTATTATATATCTAATTAGGTTTATTATGTTTTACAACATAAATAAAATAGTAATTAATTAGTTAAATTACAATGTATATTAATTATATATTTAGTATATTATATATTATATGTATGTAATATAGTGATAATTACAGTATAGCTCTACATACTTATTAAATAATTAAACTAATTACTTATTTTTTTAAATTAAATCAATGAATATATGAATATTAATTAAATCAGTATGTACCTATATAAATAATTATTGATATAAATCAATCTAGAATAAATGTTAAAGTAAATGTTTCATGTAATTTAATATTTATTTATTTAAATTTAGTAAATAGTTTAAACATTAAATACAAATGTTCAAAGAGGTCCGGTTGTGGTTGTTTAAATTATGAGATATAAATTATTTTTACAATAAATGTGTGAGATTTTTAAAACAATATGCAAAATACATAAAATATTTGGATTTAGATACTATTTGAAATAGAATTTATAATTTTAAAATATTAAATAATTTTTTTATCTTCAAAAAATAATTATTCGAATAAAAAAAAAAAAACTGATGCGAAGAGTCACTGAACTTATGTTTACTACTATAAACTTTTATATAAAATATTAATATTGTTTTACTACATTTATTTATTTATCATTTTTTATAAACAAATAAATTTACAGGTAGAAATATTTGAAAAAATCTGCCTAATATAATATCAGCAGTATCATGTATGTAGCTAAATGAGCTAAATGTGATTAGTTGAATTTTCCTCCCTTATATATGAATTTCTCAGAGAAATGCTTTACATAAAAGTTGTAAAGTTTAAAATGTTTACTGCATATGCAACAGTGAGACACGCGGTAAGTTAATATTAATGACATGTGCTTGTTTTTGTATCATCCGAAATTTAAATATAAAATTTGGTAGTTGTAGGTTTGGTTCGGAAGACATCGTGACCACAAATATGTAGACCAATTTCTCAAAATAAATTTGGATCCCAAAGCCATGTTAAAACATACATTTTTCTGCTAATTTAACAAATTATGGATTTTTGAACTTTACTTGTGTAAAATTTTTCGTTCTTAAAAAAATCCTAACTTAAGTACAGAATTAAAATATAGTATAATTTCTTTTTTTTTTTTATTGTAAATAAACGTTAACATTCTACATTCATAAAAAGTGATAATTTGCATACAACACTATGTGATACAAGTAATTTACGTGTACTTCACTAATCCCGAAATCTTTTCATGAAAATATAAAAATTTTAGTGTTTTAGATTTTTTTATTATCTACAACTTTTGCATTAACTTATTTCGATAGGGTGCATAGTTTAGCTGAGAATCGTAAAAAATTAATATCTCATATATACTATCACCCCATTGTATTACCTTACATATGATTGGTCAGTGATTACACTATTAATTTTTACTTATTGTTTTCTATTCTTTTTATATCTTTTTTACGCCATTAGCATAATTGAAGAGTTTATTTCTGATGATATTGATAACAATGTTTCAGCTTATTTTGCATTTTATTCATATCTATGTTATATTATATAAATTACAATTATTGAGTGTCGCAGTTTGAATTTTCGATAAGTGTTTTCGAAAATACTAAAACATTTATATAAACAATACTCGCGTAGAATACACCACGATTATTATGAATCTTTACACAGGAACATAAAAAAATACTAACTGATTTAATAAACACTGTATGCTGGTTTCTATCTCATTCTCGTGCACATTAAAATTTATAAACACTGCTATCTCATTTTATCGCCCGTTATATCCTATAGATACTCTCATTCTCACGCATTTATTATCCTATTGACGTATAACGTATTATCTCTTTTTATTGTGGCATCTTCGTTTCGTTAAGTTTGAATTCACAACGTTACTAAAGAAATTTCACTTCAAAAAATAAAAAAATAAATAACAGTTTCATATTTGTCGTCTCATATTTTTAAATTTTATAAACACTTCTGAATGATTTTATAGACATTATTTCGTAGGTATATCATTAATCAATATAAAAGGTAATTAAATTAATCGATTGATTTATTAATATGGAAATATTTTCCTTGTACTAAATATTGGTTTCACATTACTAATAGTCCATGTAGGATGGAATGATTGCATAATTAATTAAAATTTTAAAATACAAAATGTATAAATTTTTGAATAGCCGCACGATCTTTTACAAATATGAGTAATAATTTAAGTAGATAGATACTTTACGAGTATTTCTCATGATATTTCTTAATAAAAAAAAAAGTAAATAATTTTGATCATAAATTAAAAAACACATATCGATAAATATCTATTATAAAATTAATGATTTAACTATAAAACCATATTGTAGAGTTTAATTAATTAAAATATAAAAACAAAAATCAGTAGGTGAATGAAAAAGGTGTGTATGATATCAATTTTGATTTAAAAGTGGTCAATTTTACTATTAAAAATATGTACCTACAATGCCTCTTATGGAATATGCTAAATTACACAAAAATACTTAAACCGTTCAATTACTAAGCGTTTTAAACGTTGCTCACAAAAATCAAAGATTAATTTTAATAGATTATACACTCTGTGATTTCTTGCCACAGTAAATATTTTGTTCTAATTCTTACTTCAACTTTGTATGCACTTGAGTTCATAATCTGCGTAATGTCCCGTTAGTGACAACGCGAAAAATCCAATTTATAACTCTAGAAGTATCAGTGAATAATTAACACAATCTTTTATCACTTCTTATTATTTTTATTTTTGTTAAATTTGTACAAACCAGTGACTAAATTAAATACAAAGAAATATATTATCCTCAAGTTTATCTTAGAACATTTTTACCAACTATTATGCAAAAAATTTTCAATTTTTAAGATCTTAGCAACCTGGTACATTTTTGTACTCCTTTAGTGTCATACAAAAATATAGTACTATTTATGGAAGACGAACAATGCCGTCTGGCCGCAATATTTCAACCAAAGCATCTACCAATGCAAAAGTTTAATAGATCAAGGTCTCCAAATGTAGGCAAAAGTTGAATAAGATCTGAATAATAAAAGTAATGAAAAAAGATAAAGTTAATAATAGAAGCGGTGGATTTACAGAATAAGGAGCAATTAACATATTTTGTGCTATTTAGGGTCAGAATTTCGTGAGAATGTTTAGCTGAACTGAAAATCAAAATAATCATTTACGGATGCAGCCTTATGTTAAGGCACCATCCGTAAAGGGCAACTTGTACCTCATTCAAAAAAAAATCATCATCAATAATAGTTATATATCTAACAACTAAGCATTTTTGTTTAATCCTTTAATAATAAATTATGTGTCTATTTGGTTTTGATTTATTAACCTATGCGTTTGAATAAAAACTCGCTAAAATCCTGTTAATGCGTTTATTTTCAGATTGCTTTTGTTCTTGTATTTTAATAAACACACAATTAACAAAAATTTTACTTCGTACTTTTTAATTACTATATAATATCAAATAATTCTTATACATAGTTTTCAAGAAAATTTTTTAGCCAATATTCAATAATTTATTTCTAAATTTAAACATTCGGCTTCGGGCAGAATGAGACATTTGGTCGGACAATACTATCGGAGACATTTTCCTAATACACGAATAAATAAATATAGTTAAATTTTGAATTAACTCTGCTCACCTATGCGTCTAATAATATAATTTCGGGCTTTGACTAAATATAATAAATATTATGATAGATATAGTTAATTATAAGAAGTTACAGAGTACCACGAAGTTAATGTTACTTGTTGGTATGTTAAAAGCTTTTATTAATATCTAAATTATTATTTTTATTTTGATAAAAAATAAAAATAATATATATAAAAAAACACATAAGAAACTAACAACATTTAATAATAATAATAATAATAATAATAATAATTATTATTATTATTTTATAATAAATATTAAAATAAAATATAAGTAATTTCTAAGTATAGATATCTATTATACTACTCATATCTTCCTTTCTTATTTTAATTATTATTATTATTAATATTATTTTACACATTTATTTTATACATATAAATGTATAAATAATAAATATTAATTAAATATTTATTAATCTGATAAATAAAGTAATGGTATGTGTATATAATGGATTATTAATTAATTATGTATCACTTACAATATTTTAAACATGTTTTTTTTTTTTTTACATTTTAGATTTTTTTCAAATTTTATATGAACTTTTAACAATTTTCAGGTTGTTGGTGTTAATTCTGTGAAGTTTGGTTTCATATCATCAAAAATTTATTCAAAATTTTTAAGGTTTTGATAGTACTCCAAAGAGGTTTTACTCAATTTTTTAAATAGTTATGTTCTTTAATGCAAAGAAAATGACAAAAGAAAATCTGGAGTGCTAAGTTCACATTATTTTGAACTACGATAGCGTACAACCCTGTTTAATATCAATTATAACGATTAAGAATTAAATGAAAAAATGTACAATCTTCCAAAAAATACATGAGGGGAGGCATTGTTTACTGGAAATTGATTATTCTATTAATAGTACTAATGGCACATCTAATAGTAATATAAGCTATCCGTAATAATCGAAGTAAGTTCTGCTATTATCTTTAATTCCGGTTTGGGTTTGTAAAATTCAAAAAGAAAATACAAATAAATTAACACTAGGAACCATATGGCTGAGATTTATTTCCGAAAATTGACAGTTCTTTTGAGAGTTCTAAATACACCAAAAAATACATGAGGGGAGGCATTGTTTACTGGAAATTGATTATTCTATTAATAGTACTAATGGCACATCTAATAGTAATATAAGCTATCCGTAATAATCGAAGTAAGTTCTGCTATTATCTTTAATTCCGGTTTGGGTTTGTAAAATTCAAAAAGAAAATACAAATAAATTAACACTAGGAACCATATGGCTGAGATTTATTTCCGAAAATTGACAGTTCTTTTGAGAGTTCTAAATACACCATTAAAAACTTTTCAAATTCTTTTTTATAATCGAAATATATTAAATATATAAATTTGAATCTTCGCGCGTTGGTCTAGTGGGGGATTAGTTAACCCACTAGACCAGAGACGTCGCACTGGATCTCGAGATTAGATGAACCACGTGGAAGTGTGGATAGTATTAAAATTGAGTTAAGAACTATTAATCAATTACTTAGGTAATTCAATTAATATTGTTTTAGTTATTAATATTATTAATATTGTTTTTATCATAAATAAATTGTTAACTTAGTTTCAGCATACTATTAATCGTTTAATGTTCAATCATAACCTCAAATCCACATTACAAATTGATTAATTGTTCAATGGATACAATGACTGAACAAAAGAAGTTACACCTTCACGTTGTGAAGAGAGATGAAGAAGAATATGAACTAGTAGCTTTATCATTGGATAAAAGTGTATGGTTTTTGGTTCCACGAGAGTTCAGTGATATTGATATACATGAGGAACTACTGGCATGTAAGTCAGTTGTTAGTAGTATGAACTCGATAAACAATATTGGGGGCTATAGAAAAATTGCTATAGCTTTAAAACCAGAACTTCAAAGGAAATACTTGGACGATGACGGTAATTTTCGTATAAATGATTACTATTTGGAAGAATTAGCACCAGAAGATTGTAACAAAGCTAATTCTAATGAAATTGTTTTAATGAATCGGATCAGAGAATTAGAACAACGAGCAATCAACGAGAAAAAAGTTAATTTAAGTGAAATTGAACATAAATTCTTAATAAGAAAATTTGAGGGAAAACAAAATGCAGTCACATGGATGGATCAGTTTGAAAAAGAATGTAATAGACATAACGTTAATGAAGCAACATTGAAAGTGGAAGTTTTAAAATTATTTTTAGATAAAAAGGTTAAGGAATGGTATGATGCTAACCTAATAAAATTATCGTGTTCGGACTGGGAAGTTTGGAAATTGTCTTTTATATTGTTTTATGGAAAAAAGGGTTGGTCTCCCATTCGAATAGCATTTAGTTACAAGTATATTTCTGGGTCTTTACTTGAGTTTGTGGTTACAAAGGAACGACTTCTTCTGGAAGCTGATCAGAACATGCCAGAAATTTTCAGAATATACGAAATAGTATACAATTTACCATTAGAGGTCCAAGATAAATTAGACAGAGATAAAATTACAAATATTAATGAGCTAATTCAAGAGCTGAAAAATATTAACGATGTATATGTCATCAAGCAGAAAATTGAAGAAAAGGGGCGAATAGAAACTACTAAGAAAAGCTTTGGAAAATCTGTGGAATTGGGAAAGAAACCCTGCGCTATATGTACTTCACTCGGTTTCAAAAATCGTTTTCATCCAATTCAAATTTGTAGAAACAAAGATTCACCTAAGAATCAAATTAACTTAACAGAACAGGTTGAGGATATTGGAAATGAAATGTATAACATTGAATTGAGTAAAATTAATGAAGAAGAAAAAAAACTAAGAAACCCGGGAAAATTTACACCTTGTTCTCTCATAAAAATAAAAGTAATTATTGATAAAAAAAAAATTGATCAAAGCGGTTTATGACAATGGCTCAACATGCTCAATTATTAATGAGAAGCTGGTAAATATCTTGAAATCAAAATTACAAATTAACAAAAGTGCTTTGAGAACTATTAGCGGTGTAAATTTTAGTGAAACCCGGGCAACAATACAATTAAAAATCGGCGAAATAGAAGATAAATTGGACCTAATAGTTGTAAAAAATAGCGATTTTAATTATGATTTATTGTTGGGATTAGATGCAATAAAGAAATTTCGACTGATTCAAGATGAAAATCTGAAAATTAAGCAAAAACTGTTGAACAAAACTATAGATATTAAACTTGAATCAGAGGATACAAGTACACAACAACATAACTTCCATGTACATGCCAATTCAGATTTTTATGATTTCCGGACGAATTTAGAACATTTAAGAGAAGATAAAAAGAAAGCGATTTTAAAAATAATTCAAGAATATAAGTCATGCTTTGCTTCGAATAAGTTTGATGTAGGTTCCATCAAATCTAGAGAAGCTAGCATTAAACTAAAAGAAGAAAAATATGTCTCAAAGAAACCTTACAGATGTTCGTTGACTGATCAGACAGAAATAGAATATCAGATTTCTAAATTATTAAAAGAAGGGCTTATCGAAGAATCGGATTCCCCTTTTGCATCGCCGGTAACATTGGCATTTAAAAAAGAAGATGGTAGAAGGACTCGTCTTTGTGTTGATTTCAGAGAACTGAACAAGATAGTAATTCCTGAATCACAACCATTTCCCAGAATAGAGGACTTAATTGTGAATGTGGGTAGTTGCAAATGGTTTACAGTATTGGATATTAACTCAGCATTTTGGTCTATACCTATAAGAATGAAAGATAGGAAGAAAACTGCATTCATAACTCAGAAGGGTCACTGGCAATGGAAGGTGTTACCTTTCGGATTCAAGAATTCGCCAGCCGTTTTTCAACGAATTTTAGCTAATGTTATAAGAAGATATAATATGGATCAGTACTGCGTAAACTACATCGACGATATCTTAATTGCTTCAAAGACATTCGAAGAACATCTCAGTCACATACAAGTATTTTTCGAAGCAATTAAAAAGGAAGGTTTCAAATTAAAGTTAAAAAAATGCGCTTTCGCTAAGCATTCCGTGCAATTTTTGGGCCATATTATATCAAATGGAACAGTAAGTCCAATAAATGATAATCTTATAGCTATAAGAGAATTTCAACGTCCTACTAATAAAAAAATGGTTCGTCAATTACTGGGTAAAATTAATTTTTATCATAAATTTATCGATCATTGCACACAGAAATTGGCTCCGTTACACGGATTATTAAAAAAAGATTTGAAATTTAAATGGACTAAGGATTGTGAAGATTGTTTTGAAGAAATAAAAAATTATTTGTGTTCGGCTCCGATTCTAGCAATTTTTGACAAAGATAAGGATATTGTGATAGAAGTCGACGCAAGTCGTTTAGGAGTTGGTGCAGTTTTAAAACAAAAACAAGAAGACGGTATATTACATCCAGTTGGATATTTTTCAAAGAAACTCACTCCGGCTCAAACAAAAAAAGAAATTATGTTTCTAGAATGCTTAGCAATAAAGGAAGCAATTTTATATTGGCAGTATTATTTGATCGATAAATCATTCAAAGTAACATCTGACCACAAACCTCTAGTTAATTTGCGCTCAAAATCCAGGACAGATGAAGCGTTGGGAGATATGATTTTATACTTATCTCAATTTAACTTTCAAATAGTTTATAAAAAAGGAAAAGAGAATATAGAAGCTGACACTCTATCTAGAAATCCCGTTCTTGAAAGTTTTAAAAGTAGTGAAAATTGTTTGAAGATGGTCAATATAATTGAATTAAAGGAAATCATAAATGATCAACAAGCTATTAAACAAGAAATAGCAAAAGAAAAACATATTTCAAGAGAAGGAGACATTAGTTATAAATATGTACGCAATAGGAAGAGAATATATGTATCCTCAGAATTTGGTTTGAAATTAATTCTTAAAGTTCATCAATATTATGGTCATATTGGTGGAAATAAATTGGCCGAAAAATTAAGACCGTTGTACTACTTCAAAGATATGGACAAGAGGATTCAAAAGTTTTGCAGAGAATGCGAAGTTTGTGTGAAAAACAAAACAAGATCTTCAAGAACGATAGGACTAATGTCCAAATTAGGTCCAGCAACATATCCATATGAGATAATGTCTATTGATACTATTGGTGGTTTTGGTGGTAACCGATCATCCAAGAAATATTTACATCTGCTAGTGGATCATTTCACCCGCTACGCATGGATTCTAACATCAAGTACACAAACTGCAAATGATTTCATCAAGTTAATTAAACCTATATTAAAAAATAATGAGATCAAAATGTTAATGGTTGATCAATATAGTGGGGTGAATTCTGCAAAATTTAAGGAATACTTAAAACTCCAAAATGTTCGAGTGATTTTTACAGCAGTGGATAATCCTCAGTCAAACGGCTTAAATGAGCGTTTGAACCAAACGTTGGTAAACAGGATCCGCTGTAAAATTAATGAAAATACAAATGTGAACAGACCATGGACTGTTATTGCTGAATTATGTATTGAAGAATATAATAACACCATTCACAACTCAACAAAATTTTCACCTGCCTTTTTGCTCTTGGGAAAAACATCTGAAATCGTTCCTGTGTCATTACAGTCAACAGACTATGATATAAATGAAGCGAGAAAGGAAGCATTAATAAATACGAAAAAAAACTTTCATTATAACAAAATGAGAATAGATCGTAACAGAAAAGACCATGAGTTTGGAGAAGGAGATTTAGTATATGTCTCCAGTGGGAATAAATTAAACCGAAATAAACTAGATGAAGTACGAAAGGGTCCTTTCAAAATTCTGAAGAGAATATCGAAATCTATCTACGAGGTGGAGTGTAAAAAAAAAAGACGCAAAGAATCAAATTTATTCCACGCAAACAAGTTGGTACCTTACTCTTTTTCTGGAGAAAAAGAGTCAGCGGCGGAGGAAGATATAAATTTGAATCTTCGCGCGTTGGTCTAGTGGGGGATTAGTTAACCCACTAGACCAGAGACGTCGCACTGGATCTCGAGATTAGATGAACCACGTGGAAGTGTGGATAGTATTAAAATTGAGTTAAGAACTATTAATCAATTACTTAGGTAATTCAATTAATATTGTTTTAGTTATTAATATTATTAATATTGTTTTTATCATAAATAAATTGTTAACTTAGTTTCAGCATACTATTAATCGTTTAATGTTCAATCATAACCTCAAATCCACATTACAAATATACTCGACATATATGAAGAATAATCATTCAAATGTAGAAAAATAGTAGGGTCAGTCCGGAGGAGTTGGCCGTAATTTTTAGAAAACTCTATAAAGTTCAAACTAGATGTCTTTTCAAAAATATTAATTTTAAACCAATTTTTAATCATTTAACTAAAAGATAATATAAAGTAATCAACAAAGTCTAAGATGAAAACAAGTAAAAAAAACTTTTCTTGTATCTCTCGGCGCCATTTATCTTGAGGTGTTCGGGGGAGATGGTCATGTTATCAAAATTATTCCTACCTTTTTTATTTTTTATTAATCTTTTTTAGTTCTTTACTTATCCTGTGTGGTTTGTTCTTTGGCTGTAAGAGACCAAATATAGCTCTAGAAAAGAGCCTCTATCCTTAATCAAACGGGAGAGAAGGCCACATCGATTAAAAAAATGAATGACTAGATATTAATGACAATTTTGAGGTTAGAATGCAACATCCGAACATTAACAGATACAAAACCACAAATTCCTATTCAATCTTTATCCCTGCGAAACTAGATGTGTACACATAAAAAAAAAGTTTTTCCTTTGGAAAATCCATTAACCAGGGTTATTTACTTTACGATTTAAATTCAATATGAGTCTGCTGCTATTAGTCTTTATTGATAGAAGGGAACTAAGCATAAAATATTACAATCTACCTATTGGTTCTGAAAATAAATGGACTGGCCATCCCTCCCAGACTTACTCTAGCAGAAAAATTTCATGATTGAAATATGTTAAAATAGAAAAATAATAACTAAGAAAAAGTCTTTACTTCTATTTTAGAAGTTTCCATTTACTTAAGTAGAAAACATTTACTTAGATATTTTTCTAACATATAAAAGAGAAACATACCTAAAAGTCTTCATCTGCACCAGCTACCTTAATAAATGATGTACACCCATCATAATCTACAAACAAACAATATTTAAAATTAATTATATATGAATATATATGAAAGTATAAAAGGATTTTTATTTATTTTTTTTTTTTTTTAAAGGAAAGGCTAATTTATCAAATTGATATAAAAGTCAAAATTGTTATGTTAATATGATATTTATTATGTGTTTTAAATATTTTATATATTATCTTATATTACGTACAAACATTATAACATTCATCATACACCTAGTGTACCTATAGGACATATAGATAAATATTTTCAATTAAAATATTAAGTTTTATTGAAAAATATGAATAGATAAATTATTATCGATTATTGGTAATTAAAATTAACTAACAATGATTACAACTTCAATCAATTTGAATAATGATTTCATAAATATGTTTGTGATGTTGGAGCCTTCAATTCACTATTGTTGTATAACAAGAAGGGGAATTTATAAGACTTCGTGAAATTTTACTTTTCAGATATTGTAGTTTTAAAGAATAGAAAAGATGAAAGAATTGAAAAAAAATATTGGCTTATTTTAAATATCAAAATGTGAAATTAGACTCAAGACCATGACGAGTATCGTAAATTAAATTAATTGTGATTTAAAAGACGATTTTCCATTTTTTCTCGTGTTTTTTGACGCAGGTTATTACTATCCAGTTGTATAAAAAATTTTTCAATTTAAAAATATAAAATAATAAACTTCTGAAACTAATAGTAACTTTAAATCTAGAAAACAGAGCTTAACATGAACTAAACTAAATATGGGTCAGTTAAATAAGATAAACTTTATAATTAAACTTTTTATATGTAATTCGTCCAAACACATTCAAAAAAATCACCTTTATGGTGTGTCAGACGATACAGTTGTTACTCAGACTTCAGTCTTTCCATATAATGATAATATAGTTAGGTCAGACTTAGTGAGTGCAGTCTTAAAGCACAAATCTGTACATATTTACTTATGTCGAAAGTCTTAAGTCGAAGTTAAAGTTTGTATCGTGTTAGCCCTTTAGTTGGTTCACCTATATATGACGTTATCAATCACGTGAAAGACACCATTGCGAAAAATGTGTTTTTGTCTTAGATTTTTTCAATATAAACTGTAGTTTCGTTTTTAAGCCTAAATACAACAGAGCAATATTCATATAATACTAATGAAAATGATTGATTTAAAAGTCAAATATGTTTTAAATATTATCATATTTAAAACATATTATCATCATTCACCATAATTAAAATTTAAAATATTTATCATACACCTAGTCTATAAAATGTATATTGATTAGGTTTTTCAATTAAATTATAAATTTTTTAATGAGTTTCATTTAATAATATAATAAAAGATAATTTATTGAATAATGTTTATATTAAATAACACTTTAATATTTAAAATTAATATTGCAAATTAATTTGCAGTCAGAATTTCAATTAACTAATGATTAATAATTTTATAAACGTGATTGTGCATCTAAATATAAAAAAGAAAAATTTAATATAAAACAAGTGACGATAATAACTAATAGAGTTAATTATTTAAATATTCGACAAAATATAATTTGTTTTGTAATTATATATGTTTTTTTTAGCAACATTTGTGGCTGATATAAATTTTTTACGAAAAAATGTTTCAAACAGAAGTTGGTTGTTTTACGAAAACAAACGTGTTTTAAAATTTTTCTTCTGTCTTTCTTGATTCATAAGAAGACCATGCACCTAGACTCAATAGATCAATTTTGCTCAATCACGAATTTATTCACTTTTTAGGTCCTGAATACACCACTAAAATTTTAGTTTAAAATTTTGAGTTATCTTCATGATGTACGGATGAATAAATGGTAATTGCAGTCGGAAATGGTCTTAGTAATTATGTGAAAACCTAAACGAAAATTTGTCAAATAATTCATGTCAAATATCGTTGGTATAGTCAGGATATACATCAATTTTCTACAGTCCTAAAAGGGATAATCATACTTATGAATTTCAAATGTGAATTAAGTTACATCATAAACTATAATCCAGGAAATGAAAAAATTGACTACCAAAAAAATCTACGTACAAACTGTTTTTTTGTAGAGATAAACGTACCCTCAAAGGAACTATTAATTTCGTTTTTGTTTTTTAGGGAATGAGAGGGATGAATTAAAGTTTTTTGCATTATAAATACGTATTCCATTTACGTAAGAATTGAATATTTAAAAATTTCAGCTTCCAAAGAAGTTTCCTAGAAATATTACGAAATGAATTACCTGTATTTGTTAAATTTAGTTATTCGTTTCATAGTAGTGTGAGTTCTTAATTGGCTTATATATGAAACTTTCGAAACTTAAAAGACACTTTCCATAAACATGAACTTCCGAGTTTGAGGTGATCCGATTATTGTATTGAAATATCCATTTTGCTCTAGAAGAGTGCTATTTCTAATGAACTGTTAATTGGTATTTTAAAAAACTTTTACCCCCGAGGTGGTACTGGATTTTTTAAAAGCTTTCCAAGGAAAGACGTTAATTGAAGTGATAAGAAATATGGTAACTTGTTTTTTGTTACTTTCATTGGTCTATGACCTTACCGTTTTTTTTTTTCAATTTTAATTTCAAATCTTCATATTTATCAATTTTTTCGTATAATAAGCAATTTAAAAAGTTAATTGAATAATCATTTAAATGTATAGAGTGATAGATACTAAAGTGTTTAGTATATTGATAATAATATGCATATCTAATTTAATATTATAGCTTGACTATAAGGATAAAATTACTTCTTTATTCATGAATATAATCAACTAAACGTTCAAATAGTAGTTTTGGGATTGGCAAGGCTATTTATTCATTTATTACTAAATGAAGTTATAAATTATAGAGCAACAAAATAAAATATAGAAAACAACATACAATGTAAGTATTTATTCTTATTATTGGTATAGATATGAAGCAAGTGTACATTTTTTTAAATTCAAAAATTTATTCAGATATAGGATTCAGGAATTGGGTTGTTGAAACTTTTTATCATAAATAATAATAAATATCGATTAGAACTATTAGTTTGTCTGAATTATGTAAGTCCTTTTCTCACACATTGTTTTAATAAATGGGTATAAAATTTTAGAAAAAGAAAATGTAAAACAACAATCTTAAAATCCATGCCATTTAAAATTGTTCCTTCAAAGTATTAATAAGTTTAAGTATCAATTTGATATCAAATTTAAGTTTCTAGATTGTGTATAATGTTTGGTCATTATGTGTTTTGTTTTAAATTAGGCAATTTGAAAGAAGTACCATGAAATTCGTGATAACAGACAGGCGGGAAAAATAAAGATAGACTAAATTAATAATAAGTATTTTTTAGACTGATCTACGCTCGTCTATGTTTTTATATTTATGACAACTATTCTACAGTATACACTAACTTTATATACATATTTATGTTAAGTATTATTTGACATCTCATCTTAATTTATAGAATCGACTCTCGTTTAAAATAATAAATAAATACTATATTTTAAAAACAAAAATCTCTAAAAAACATACAATATAGATCGAGACTCGAACCTTGAAATACTCGCATTTCAAATGAGTACAGTACCACTACGCCACAGTGTGTTCATTTTTTGATAACCTCTACAAAAATTTATTATTTTCTGAAACTGGTGTTTTAGCGAAGATAACACCAACCTAGATGAACATACAGTAAATGGTAAGTTACTATCCAGATAGTACTGTACTGTTTCAAAACAAAATTGCATCCATATCGTTAAAGCCGCTCTCGAGATATTTATATAAAGTAATTGCTCGGTTTAGGATGGTTAGGTATATTAAAATTTCACTAACTACCTTAAGAATCTTGTGAATATTTGGTTTTTTTAAAGAGCCATGAACTTCATGAAGAATTTAAAATTAATATTTAATTATGTGTAAAAAAACATATAAGATATAATAAATAGTGATGCGTATGGCTTTTGGGCCAAAACATATAACTTTTTATTTTATAAATTACTGTATTCATAGATCAATTGTAACAAAACTTATTTGAAAACTTTACTTGGAATATACATTTTTATTATAAGTAAATCATAGTAGTCCAATTTTAATCGTTAAAATTAAAATATCTCAATTAATATTAAACTGGCAAACAAATTAGTATGAAACTCTCTTTTACTATGATGTTTAATTTGTATATGTTGGTTTGCAATGCTTCTTTATAGTAGACATGAATTGAGTACCTCCACCCTAGCGGAAAAAGTTCCAAAATCAACTTTGTTTCTATATAAGCTAAGAACATCCGGTTTTTGAAATCAATGTACTATTATAAGAAGAGATTAGAGTAAGACGAAATTATGCAGTCGATATGCAATGATAAGGGAGAGTAAAAATTTTAAATTTAATCGTCTCGTCATAATTTTTCTGCGGCATTTAATCCAGAAACTCACTCTTACCTCATGCATTGTGTTAATAGCCCAAGCGAAACGTACATTAACTTATATTAAATGGAATATTACTTTTGAGTATTAGTTTTGGATCATTACTGTGAGTCTAAATCCTGATTTGCAATTCTCGGGATACGGACCTAACAAAATGACGGTCGACAAACTGTGTTTTTGTCTGCTCTTTTTGGATTTCCTTCAATAACTCCTTAACCTTACCAACTTGGAAAAGTAGATATCAGTACTTTTTTAAAGTAGGCTAAAGTTGTTTGTTTTTTTACATGAAGTTTGTTTCATTTTATAGCAAATTCAAAAAAGTATCGTTGACTGTTTTCTAAATTCGTACAGTTAAGGACTAATTGGTGAAAATTCAAAAAAAATTGCGACTAAATCCCAGTTTGATTGCCGATATTTTATAAGCACAGCATCCCGAGTTGCAAATCACGGTTTAGTAATAGTCTCAACACTATTACTCAATATTACTCATAGTTTAAACCTCATATTCAAAAATAAGTAATAATAATTTTCCAAACTCGTGTGGCTTATGAGTTATTGGTGAAAATCCAAAAAAGTGTAACGGACAAAATCACCGTTTTTTGGCCGCTATTTTATTAGCATAGTATGTCGATGGTTGCAAATCTGGTTTTAGACTTAAATGTCCAAAACTCATATACAAATATCAGCAACACTCCATTTAATGTAAGTTCATTCCATTTTTGCGTACGTTTCGCTTGAACTATTATAGTTTGTAGCGCATGTAATAATTCTTATAAACCCTTCTATATAGTCATTTTTTTCATTTAAGTACTAATAAAAATTATATATAGTCTTTTTTTTTTAAGATTTATTTTCCATGTCTATGGTCTCTCAGAAAGCAATCTGAATCACTTATGACTTTCTTTCGCGAAATAAACACAAAAACATTGAATCAGAAAGTTGAATACATTTTGCTATTTGTAAGTGTTTTAAAAATTGTTAATTTCTCCTATCATTGTAATGTCTTAAGTTTTTATAATTTTATAAGCTCATTACTTTGTTAATAACAATGTCACTGATTTGTATGTTTTATATCAATAATTCCAATTAAAATACATTTGATTGGCATAATTAGATTTAGGTAAATATTATTAGCAAAAAAAAGAAATGAATTGTATTGACATGCTTTAGTTTTCATTACATGACATTTAAAGTAGGTACGTTTACGATACATTTAATTATAAAATTATTTAATTACATTTATACAGTTTTAACATAACACTATAATATGTTTGTTGATCATTTAATTACATTCGTACATTACAATTTAAATTAATTTCTATGTTTTTACTAGTTTTTTTTTTAACGATTTTTATTATTTTATTACTTTATTATTTTATGGATAACTACTTTTTTAACTTCCTTATAACGGAAGTTATTGGATTCGTCTCGAAAGTAAAACCCGAGAATGATGCAATGATTTTATTTTGTGAGGTTGATTGACATAAATTACTTTCAATTCACTTGCGCACCTTATAGTAATTGTATTTACTATTAGGTGAAATTATTTAAGCATCTTTACTAATAACAATATAACACGGCTTAAATAAAATTCGTCAACAAAAAATTATTTATTCTGGTAAATTTTATAATAAATAATAAAAGTTTTTTATTTACAATAATTGTTTATATTTATATGATATTCTCGAATAATGAATCAAACAGTTCGTAATTCATAGAAAGAGTATAGTTCCAGAGAATTTTAGAGTAATAAAATTTTGTCTAAATATATAATTATATTTGTGTCACAATTTTATAAAAATAATAACAAACTAAACATAAAAACTGACTTGAAATACGTAAATGAGCCAATCGATCCATTAGGTTCAATAGATCCTTAAACTAACTTTTAAACTATAAAATATTGAATTAAAGTTTAAATACAAAAAATGTTTATTTACAAATAACTTTTGTTTCAAACATTTTTTCTTAAAATATTTGAGTTTTCAATAATTTAACTCAAATTTGGCAAATATTAATTGCTATACATATTACTATACATGTATACAAATTATAGACTGGATTAACTATATCGACTGGATATTGATAGTATTGTATGAATGCTAATAAAAATAGTCCATATATGCTAATAAAAATAGTCCATTAACACTGTTGTTGTTATCTTCACTTGTTGATTTAATAATTAATTTAAAAAAATTGTAATTAGTAATGTACTGTGATCTAAATTTTGAATAAATAAGAATAAAAAATGTGCATTTGATTTATTGAAATTGTAAATAAGACCTGGAGAACAACTTTACATATTTAGGACATGGTGTAACATCTGCATACTTACCATCTAGCAAGTAATACAATACCTCAGTATCTGATCGTACCATATGATATCTGGTCTAGCAGTAGTCTAGAGGTCGGATTATATTATAAGCATTTGCATATTTTCTGTTTGATGTTATAACAGGTTCACGATACTGGATTTCTTATGTGTGTTGTTTAAAGGTGCATATTTCTTACAGCTTCATTTGGGTTCTCAAATTAACTAAGGGGTTTCATGAATCGATAGAAAAAAATTCATTTTATTGAAGTATGACTTGAAAATATTACAATCTAACACTTAGTTTTTGAGGTATAACACATTTTATGAAGGGCTTTTTGAAAGCAGCCAACCCCGTTTTTAGGTGTAAGCAGAGTAGGCAATGCCTACAGGCCTCCACCAAGCATAGGCCCTAACAAATTTCCAAAAATAAATTAAAAAGTTTTTAGAAACAAAATTTATTTCTAATGCAAATAATTTTAATGCAAAAATAGTGTTTATACATGCAAATTGTAAATTTAACAAAGCACTGTGCATTGACAATTTTTGTATTAATTAAAGCCCAATGTTAATTTGGTATATGGTTAAAAAAATTTACATTCTAGTTATTTAAAAATTAAGAAATATTTTCTTATTCGCTAATATTTTTTAATATCGGTGATCACGAGTTCTGAAAAAGTATTTCGTATTTTCAAAATAGTATTTTATATGCTTTTAATGTATCAGTATTTTAAATAGATTTGTTTCAAATAAATTTACATCTAAGCTGACTATTTTTTAAATATTTAGTATATATATAACGCACAGAGTGAAATTTCGCGTAATTTTTGGCTAAAATTGATAAAAATGAAGTTACTCGATTTAGAATTAAAAATCTAAATCAGTAATGACACATATGACGCCACCTAGTAGTGATCTATCAAACGCTTGGCACTTTATATTTAATCACCCACATGTTTCATTTAAACAGTTATTGATTATAGAGTAAATTCGTTGCACTTTTTAAATAACGTTTAATATTTTATTTAGTGAATATTAGGATTAATTCATTATGGATTTCATACTTTCAGTAAATATATTATTTCTAAATAACTAAAACATATACATTACTTACGACTGTAAAGATACGTTGTTTTAAACACAATGCGATACTTTATAATTAAATTTTTTTCTCTTAGCGAAAAAGTTTATACTAAATCCTTTTTTACACTTATTCCAGTAGATTTATAATGATACTAAATAGGCTGAGTTTACTTGCGTCTCCTGAATCACTAAAGTAATAGTAAAGCAATAAACATGCGTAAACTTTATGTATTATTGGCTGACTTTTACTTAAATTTCACCGGTGTGTATGTATATTGAAATTAGAAAAAAGTAAATGGCTAAGTTATGTGGTAACAGTTTGTACTGTCAACCTTTAATTAATTAATTTATACAGAAGGTATACTAAAAAAATTATTGATAGTAAGTAGCTAAGAAGCAACAACGTAGACATTTCATAAAGAATAAATAAATAAGTAAATAAAATAATTAAAATATCGGTAATATTTTAATAAATAATTTATTATTTATATAAAAAAAAAAAATAAAATAAAATAAATTAATAAAATGGAAATTTTTTATAAATATTGTTTATTACATCTAATTTAAATAATAAATATTTGATATTAATATGGAAATCAACTTAAACGAACCATGTAAAAGTAAGTATATTATATACTTCTACCATACTTAGTATACTTACTTAAGTATAGATCTTCTCATTCATTAATATATATATATAGCTTACCTCTTAGTTCAGTTAGTAAATAAGCCAATACAACTAAACTTTTATAATTATAATCTTTTACTAACCAATCAACAAACATTAGATTTCTTATTCATTTTTATATAAAAATTCAATAAATAAATAAAATGAAAACTTGTTTCTTTTTTCATTTTTATATATTTTAATTTTATTTTTATGTTAATAATTAAATTCATTGATATAAAATAAATGTAGTCACACCGAAAATTTGTTTAAAAAATTTTTCCAGCATTTACACAGGTTTACATAATGTGATATTTAAAAAAATATTTATTTGGTACTTATTATTATGTTTAAATCTAATTTTTCTGATTTCCGAAAAAAATTATGGATTTATTTAATTTATGTGAAGAAAATAAGAGATTGAATTAAAAGGAAAACATAAAATCTGGAATTTTCCGATTTTAAGTAACTATAAATATTAAGTATTGATATGCATAAATTAAATATAGATTTTATCTTAAAGAAGTGGACTTATTTTGAAGAAGTGGACGAACGAACAAACAGAATTGAACTTAATAAGTGATTCAACATCTATACGAAAATTACAAACTTTAGACCAAACAAATTCATAAAAATTCATATTTGGCAACTTCATAGCCAAAAAATATAATGTGTAATTGTAATATTGGTAATTTTATTATTAAAGATGGCAAAGATAGCAAAATGTCCTGTTTATTTTCGACATTTTATTTTTTCTATAAAAAAAAGCCATTATTTGGGACATTTAAGCCTACACTTGCACAAAATTTTGCTAAAATTGAATGGTTTGTACGGAAATAATAAATAAAAAAAAAAAAAATCATAAAAGAGACGGTTGTTTGAATTGTTCTCGAAAATCGTGAGGTTATGTTAAAAAATGTTCATACAGAAAAGTTGCAAATCTATTATCTAAAACTTTGTCATTGAATTTTTTTTTACGACATAAACTTTTGCTGGGATTTGAAACAATGTAACTTTTCACTATTTTTTGACACCCCGCCCCCTAACCAAAGAACTGCTTCCTCTGTTCACGCATTTTGTTTTTTACGTTTATTATACCCTCATTCATCATTTTCTGCCGTAAAAGTGCGATTTACAATTTTCTTCATATATTTATGTAACTCGAATGTATTATTATCAGGGACAAAAATATAAAATACAATTTTTGTTTCGATGACGTTAACTTTGAATTAAGTGTTAATAACCAAAAGTAGGGTACTGTGATTTAAAGAGATGCCTTAATTATGAATTTTAAAGAAGTGAAGATATAATAAAAACCGCCTATGAGAGATCAGAAATTGGAGATATTTGTCACATCCATAGCTATAAAGAAAAAAGAACGGGAGTAACTATATTCCTTTCAATATATATTCAATGACATTTTTTGACACTAAATATCTGTTGCGACCCATCACACGAGTTTCTTTTACTATTAGGAATTCTACGAAAAGCCAACTAATACTACAAAAAAATAAGTTTCTAATGTCAAATGTAAATTACTTTCGTATCTGAATGACCTTTGGCTAGCAAGGACTTTAATTTAATGCTTTTATTTTTTAATTGTCCTTTACGTTGATATAACCCAGCAGAAATTTTAGTTGATGAATTTTTTTGCCTCTCACGATATTCCTTACACTTTTGTCCATCTGCTTTCTTCTAGTTTCAGTTTTTTTTTTCTGAAGTTCACGATATTCCTTACATTTTTGTGTATTAATTTTAGGTTTATTTATTTTTGAAGATTGGTCTTCTTTACTCCGTTCATCAAAATTATTACTTTCACAATTCATTTTTTATTAATACCAATATTGTTATTGTTATTTTTTGTATGTTTTTTTTTTTTTAAACTATTTTATTCATTACAATAAATTTTAAAAATAATTAATAACTTACTACTTATAAATAATTATCATTTAATGCTGTTATTAACAAATACAATTTTTTATATTTTAACTGAAATTTTAATTTTATTGAAATTCTGTTAAATTTATTGATTTTGGTCTCGATAGAAACTATGTTAATAGGATTGGTAACATCCTTTGAATGAGAACTTAAATTCAAACTTTGCTCCTGTTTTTTATCCCTTTTGTGGTAGAATTATGGAAAATCCTTTCTTATCCGATGCTTACTTCAAGGAACATAATTCCAATAAATATTGATAGATATAGTTAATTAGAAAATGATAGGTTTACCTTCTAAGAGTCATATGCTCTTCGGCTTATTTGATATTTAAATAATATTACAAAGTAATATATAATATTGAATTAATATCGATATATTGGATATTTGTAAGTCACATATGTTATTAGTTAACTTGTGAACAATTTCATTAAAAAATATACATATTTACGAGTGATATTGAATGAAATGTTTTTTTTTTTTTTTTTTTTTTTAGAGAATTTAGAAATACAGTTATATCCTCCATTCATAATCATATTTTATTTATTATTAATTAATATATTTGTAAAATTATTGATTATAATAACATTACTTAACAGTTTAACACCTACTTTATCGACATGTATGTTTTTTATATATCAATAAAGATCATTATTTATGAATGAATACTTAATTTTCATACATTGAAAAATTAAGTATTCGATTTTATATTTTTGGTAAAAATTTTGAATATTTAATTTTTTAGCTTTTTATTTAATTTACATAGTTTATACTTTTATACCATCGTTAAAAAAATAATATTTTTACCTGTTGCATAAAGAATTGTTTCAAAGTTTAATTTAAAACAATTCATCAAATCATGAGATTAAATAAGATTATTGAATTTATTACCGGTACCCAAGTTTCAAAAGTACTATAGGTTTTTTTTTTTTTTTAATTTGAATTTCATTTAATCGGAAATATTCTAATCTATTATTATTGGTTACTTTACTATATGAGAAAATCTATAAATTAGATAGTATAGGCTATAAGTAGCGAGAAAAGCCACCATGATATTACTTCATATAAACAAAAAAGTGTCAAACAGTTTTCTATGTATGCATAAGAACTGGGAAATCGAATCTGTATGACATAAAGGGATTATTGTTTTAACCGATTTTTTGTCTGAATCCATTACCTTATATTGTGTATCATTTTTTATGCATTTCGCTTGAAACTGTTTATTGTAAAACCTTTGGGCTCGTCACAATATTTGCTAAAATTTCGCTGATAAACAATATATACAATAAATATTATTTTTATAAGATGTATAATTCTAATACTCTGTTATTTACTATTTTCACATGTTTTTCAATCAGTTCAACAAAAATTTGATTTCAAACCATATATAAATTATAATAAATTTTTGTATCTAAAATTTCGAAATCTAAGACTAATTTATGTGACGATTGAACATTACTTAACACCTACTTTACCGACTATAAATTTTATAAAAATAATTACAGATTTTTTTGTTTGTTAATATATGTATACCAAACACGACGGAAACACTTAAATTCTCATATTACGAAATAATTTAAAATATTTTTGATTTTTATCTAATTCTATGAAAAAAAAAAATGTAATGAAACCGTGCCTATTTTTAATTTTTTTTATTTATATTAAATGAGTACTTTCAAATAATTAGAAAGTTTTATACGTTCAAAGAAAATTCGAACTAAAATTTTTAACATTCCTAAAATTTTAATCATCAAAATAAAAAACATCGTTCTGGGTGGACCCTATTTAAAAAATATCATTTTAAATATTCAAATTTATTCAATTTTATTTGAATTGTTGAAACATAAATTATTGAAATAAAGTAACTTAAATAAAATAATCTAAAAATATGTACTTGTGACATGTCCAGAGATGGATCATCAATTCACTTTAATACAGACACAATAGAATTTCGCCTGTTTCATATGTTTTAATTTGCACATTTCCAAAACTGAACTAGTTCAGTTTTTAAAACTGAACAAATGTTGGTGCGTAGCCAGCTTGAAAACTTCCAAAATTATTATTATAATAATAGTATTACAGTAATGGAAATTCCCGATAAAAGGAGAATTTCACAAGATATGGAAATATGGTTTTTATTTAGGCTCAAGCGATGAAACGGTTAGCCTTCCTAAAAGACATTTTATATGAGAAATATAGGAAATTATAAATTTTGTATGGAATAGTCATGTTGACAATAAGCTTTTCTAAGATAGAGGCAAAACACTGCAAAATTTGACAAACTTTCCTCAAAAAAGCCTCAAATTTGCTCAAAAACAAACTTTTTTCCCGTAAAGTTCAAATTCGCATTAAGTGACCCATAAACTATGAAGGCTGAGAAAATCAATACTATAGCAAAGCTTTCCTCTGAACCCCAACTATTTTTCTAATATATCCAGCCTATATATTACAAATTGTAATTTCACCATTCACCCAACACTAAAAATTCTATTGCAAAAGCAAATAATTTGGTGTAATACTTAACGCAGTAAATAAGTACACAGTGTGTTTAATTTTGGATTGTATATTATGATTTCTATACGTTAAAAAAAAATCAATTGCACTAAGTGAAAACTATCAAAATGTTCATTAAATAACGTTTAATCGTTATAAGATAATAACAAAGAACATTTCAAAAAAATTTTTAATTTAAATTTAAGTCAAACTAGCAGAGCAAAGTATTCAGAATTGAATTTAATTATGTTCAAAATTGGGTGCTTAAAAACAATTGACTCAAATTTCTTAATTAAATATTTAAGCACCTTATTTAATTTTGCAGCACCTAAAAATTACCTACCGCAGGAACAAAAATTTTCCTTAAAGAAAAAGTTGATATATGTTTAATTCATACAAAAATATTTTGTAGCGAGTTTATAAATTTTATCTTGCACGAGAGTATTGAATTGGTTTATTGGAATCGGCGCGTGAGTACCAAAAACTATTCCAGTTCAAGGTTTTTTTTTCCTGTTTCTGTTTAAATTGTCCTACTGATAATATAATTGGATCATATTGCTTAATCCAAAATTCCTTCAACAATTGCAAGACATTGTTGTTTATTTATTTTTTTTTTTTTTTAAGGAAATATTTTTATAGCGTTATATTTGAATGAAATGTATGTTGTTTTTTGCAAAGTTGGGTTTTAGGTGAGCATTTTTGGAAATTTTTTCGAAAAAATGATATTAATTCAAAAGCATTACATAGTAAAAAAATACCAGGACAAGGTCACTGGTCAGTGGTGAGCTATAACCCCAATGTATTATCCAATGGATGGTCAGAGATGATTAAAAATTCTACTCGGATAAAATGTTTTGTATTTGTAACATATTTGTAATTTTGAACAAATAAATTATTATTTATTTATCGAAGATTTTTGGAAAGTATAAAAATTGTTCAAAAGTATTTGTTTTATGAACTTTGAAAAGAAAATCAAATAAGAAGATGGGATAGATTTTGGTACTCATACGTCGATTCTTACTAGGCTAATTAATATTATCATTACATAAATGAGTTTAAACAATGCAGAAGTAAACGTACTGTTATAATATTGTTTTGTATACGATGTGTAGTGACTTTTTCAATATTGACATAAAAGTTTTATATATTTTTTTTATTTTATTTTATTTTATTTTTTTTTTATTTAAGTATTTTCTTTTATTTAATTTCTTTTTTTCGTATTTAAAATATTTATACATGTATTTATTTTTTATATTTTTTTTTTGTATGAATTCACAGACAGTAAGTAAATAATTCACTTACTTAACTTTGTACTTACATACTTTTAAAAATATTTATTTTTATACTTACTCATCATACGTATTGTATAAACGTACACACTGTACACAGGTATTTACTATATATTAATTTGTTAATTATAAACGTAGGTAGGTAGATACTTATTACTATAAGTCGATATGTAGACGAGTATAAAGATATTTTCAAATTTATGTTAAGGAAGTACGAGCACCAAGGCAACTTTTGATAAAAGGCTTGATTTTTTTTAAATACAAAGTTTAAATATGTCTAAACAAATTCCAAAAATTTGAAGGAGATTGCCCGATCATTTAAATAAATAATTAACTTTAAAGTTGAGCAATTTAAAATTGGTCTTATGGGGTAACCTTCAAACATTGATACATTTCTGTATTTTTCTCGTAAAACTGTCGGTGAATATTTTTAAAAAACTTATGGATGAAAGTAAATATATTAGTGATTAATTTAATTCAAAAACATTTACACTTGCCCGACTAATTAAAGTGTATTAATTAAAAGAAAAATAAATGCCGCCACTAGCCAATGTTAAATGTATATCTATATATTGAAAAAAATCGTATGGTTACTGCGTTCCCCGTACCGCGCTAGAGTCGATACCTATCCCCACTCCGCCTGGCGCTCGTACTTCCTTAAATGTACATTAAAACTAATTGATTGGTTGAATAGAAAAATTTGTTTAATAGTTTATTTCAATTTTTTGATCAAAAATAATATTGAATATCGTCTAGAAAATTGTTTTAATAAACTATATACAATTCAAAAAAAAAAACATGAATAAAATTGGGAAAAATTGTTACAGAATACAAACGTTTTAACGTATGCAATGTGCCATTTTCGTGATATTGACTATAAATCAATTTGGTATTATATCAGTATTTATATTTTCAATCACTATGGAAATATGTATTCATTAATTTTAGAGTATATTAATTTTAGTATGAAGTTTGTAACGGTAAAAATATTCAAGGCGCAAACTAAATTTTGGTGTAGGAGTTAATAGAATTTGTCCGTTAGTCCGTCCGAATGAATTGGTTGTGAAAGAACGAAAATCAGGCATAATGTAATAATAATAAAAAAACTTGACTCGATTCAGTTTTCGATCAACGGCTTAACCGATTGAGTTACAATTTGAATATGGAATAGAAAAATCATTTCCATAAATCATTTTACGTTATTAGTTCTAGATTAAACAATAACAATTTGACTCGTCTAATAGTTGATAGATACCTTCAAATATACATAACCATACATATCTACGTACTTAATAATAGAATTTACAAATTAATAATAATAGAAATATTTATTATATAAATATTAAAACATACTTAAGTATTGTTTTAAGTATTCATTTATATATAAAGTGTATATATACTTGATTCTATGAAGTATTTTAATATAATATTTAAAAATATATATCTCTAGCATGTTATAAAATATATACATGGATACTTTAACTTGTTAGTTAGGTTGTTGTTATCAATTAAAACGATTTATGTGTTTCATTTAATTATTTTAAAATCATCAAGTACCTATCTAACTATCTATGTATGCATGTATGTAGGAAATTTAATTCTCATTTTATATATTTATTTTTATATCATCGGAGTTTGTTAAGTGGAAATAACTATTTAAAGATGAGCATTTTATTGAATATTATGGTTTAGAAAGTAAATTTAAATGTAAGATACCGATGGTCGAATATGGCCTTGTTCACGTTTAACATCAGAGTTATCAATCAGTTTTAAAATTGATTTTGACCCTTTTCAATTAAGTTTCATAGAAGGTTTGATCTCAAATTTTCATGAAATAGTTTTTACTTAAAATTCTCAGAAAAATGTGGAGGTTTTGAATTTGCAAAGATACCCAAAAGTTCGTACAATTTTTTGTATCTCAACTTTTTCATTATATTTTATAGTTTAAGAGTTGGGTCAATGGACCGATTTTATCATTCACGAATTTAAAACTCACTTTTATAAAGTTTGTAACGCTACCTAATATTGACCCACAAACAATTTTGATATAGGTGGCGTATTCTATTAAGAATTACTATGGCGTATAGTAATTCTTCATATGAGTTCGTGAATTCGCAAAATCGGTCCATTGAGTCCAATGGATCCTTGATTCAACTTTTAAACTATAAAAGATAGAAGAAAAGTTCAAATACAAAGTTTATTTTTCTGAAACAAACAACTTCTATTGAAACATTTTTGCGTTAAATGTTTGAGTTTTTTACAATTTTAGCTCAAATTTGGCTAATAAACACATATAGGTAATAACAATATATATTATTATGTATGTATATATAGTTATACTGACTATATATTTACAGCATTACAAGTAGATACTAATAATTAAAAATTGTCCAATCAATGAAATTCAATCATATGCCGAATATCTAAACAATTAACTCTGTTAGTTGTAGCCTTCACTTGTTTAAATAAAATTGTAGTTGAATACACACAAAAATTATATCAGAACATTATATATATTTATGGCTAAGTTAGACAAAATCCTTAAGATTCATTCACATCTTGTAAGAAATAATTTGAGAACAACCATTTGCAAAATTTGACATCAGATAGGGCCTTTTATCATGTGTCTAGCAAATGATTTTTGTATTTAGTTAATCTTCTTATTGACATAATCAAATACATCGAATAATTAACAGATAAAATATAGATACTAATTGAAATTTGCTAAGAGAAGTGCTTGGAAATTCATCATTGTCAAAAAAACTTATTATATATTTATTCTAAAACAAAAGATTATGCATTTATCATTTTACACATTATTTTTTAAACCAGAAATAGTTTTATGATTAGAAATTAATAATATTTAATACGAAATACCATTTAAAACATTTTTTTCTCATATATGCATTTTTTATAAATTAAACTAGAAGTTATTTCTTATAAATTATAATATTTTTTATTTCTTTTTTTGTCTGTTTATTTTGCATGTTTTTTTTTTTAAATGTAAATTATTTTGACTGAAATATTTTTCTTTTAAAATTGAGTAAAAGTCAAATATACACATGATTTCAAATATTTTGATATATTTCGATAATAAAAAAAATAAAATAAAATAATGTATTCTTGACACTTTATATAATACATATATAATGTCTAGACATATAAATAAATAAATAAAATAAAATATATATAAAAATAATAATAATAATAATAAATACTTAATAATAAATATTGCATATAGATATTATTATATACTTCTTTAATTTAATATTCATATAATGTAATATTGTAAATATAAATATAAATGTGCTACACCACTTGAATATTGACAATTTAATAATAATAAAATAAAAGCGCCAACCACCCACAAGCTAACAAGCTAACAGCTACAACCATCATGACTTGTTGTCTTGTCTTGTAAAGACTTGTAACATTATTTAATAATAATAATGTTTGTATTGTTTTGTCTTTTGAATAAAATTATCTATGGAGCAGGATTTGGATGTACTTGTAAAGTATGCAAAAAATCGATCTACGTATTCTGTCAATGGAGTTGTGTACGGAATAGCATAGATATTAACGAACCGGATGTTGCCGAATCGATTTATTTTTTAATCCCTTCTGTTTTTTCGATGCACTTTGTTTATCTGGCTAAAAATAAAAGCTCTTGAACTCTTGTAACTTTTTATAAAAATGCTGTTTTATCGAGAAATGAGCAATTTAAGGTTGTACCAGCGTTCTGTAGTATAGTAAAAATATATATACACACTGTAGGCAGACAAGTGTATATAGTTACTTATTATATTTTGTCTAGATAATGATAAAATTAGTACTTTTAATTTTAATATCTCGAGAACAAAACAGTGCTTTTTCTTATACTTAAAATATTTCTTCATACTCCCCTAGTTTATTTTTTCAATTCTGTCGACGGGTTTTTGTGATATAATGAAAATAAGGGGAACAGTTAGTTTTACAAATTTTCAATGGTAGGTGCCCCTCTCAATCGTCTAAATATATCTCATGTGCTTTAATCTTTTAATCGTTTCCAGATTAATTGGGATGACAATTTAAAAATTTATAGTAAAATTAATATTTTTTTAGCTTTTAGCTTTAATATTTAAAATCTATCAAAATTTCACATTTTTTCGTTACCCGCTTCACGTAAAATACTCGATTATTGTATATTTTAATACGTTCAAATCGTACTCTATAAATACAAACTATCTATCTATATAAATTTAATAGTTAATTTATTAGCTGTCTTAATGTTTTATTATTTGTATTTTATAACACATATATCAAATTAATCAATCAAATCTATCAATCAATGAATGAATGAATTTAAAAGTGATTATCATTATTAAAACGTTTAATATACCTGTGCCTATGTAAATACCTTTTTTATTTATTATAAAATGCAATATGCATAGTGTTTTATTCATTTCAGAAGTGAATCCTCTTATTAATAATAATCGTACGTAAATGAAGCAGATAATTATCTTAGATGTTATTTCCTATAACAAAAACACTTTTAAATGTCATATTTTATGATTATTCAATAATTTTTGTTTGACATTTGCAATACAATTTACTATTGGTATCGTGAAGCGGGTGGGTAACAGCTAGCAATTTATATTTTAGGTGGAACAGATGAAGGTAAAGAATCCGAGGACGACAAAGCACTGGTTGTATTAAAACGTTATTCTCATCAGTTTATAAACATAAGAACATTGATGAATCTAAAGCGTTAAACACCTAATATGGTACTTTCAGTAGTTAAAAATAAAGCGTAAAATTTGGAAAAAAAATTAAAATTTTTGTACAATTATTCTAAAATATTCTGAATTTGAGTTATAAAAGTACACGATTAATTTCGTATCTTAAAATTAAAATTCGATATTTTTATCCTTACACCATGTGACCTAAAGTATGAGGGTGTTATGGTGTCATGACGTCATATTGGTATACAGTTTTAGTTGCCATCTGTCAGTTCAATCTAAACAGTTATTTTAATTAATAAAAATACGTTTTGTTTTGTTACGTGTTTGACAAAATAGTTTTTGTATTTTTTTTATCTTTCCATAACAAAAATAACAAAAAAAAAAAAGCCGTTAATTTAAATTTTCTATGCCGGAATTTTTATGTCGGAAAAAGTTGTTATTTACACTTATGAAAAATAAATTTTTAGAATTTTATTTATTATTTGCTTCTATTCTTTATGATATGCTTATGGACAACGGGACTATGATCATTGGCCAGTAATACCTACATGATGTTGTTTTAATCAATGCAGAGAGTAAAATGATGACAATACATGGTAATGTTTCATTCCAAACTTTACCTCTTTGATATTCAAGATGTTTTACCATATTTCAGTAATAACAAATTACCCATCAATATAAGTGATATATTGATAACTAGAATGTCATTCAAATAAAATAATCAACTAGGTAAATCCTATAAATAATAAAATGCGGATTTTTCTAAAAATATCCTTTTTATTCTGTTAGAAAACAAAATTAACAATTATTACCAAGAAATTTAATCGTCAGCCATCCTTTTAAAAATTAAGTGATTTCTTAAAAGATAACCTAAAAGAAACTAGAAATTATATTATTTTTCATTTCTTAATTTTAAAGGTTATAAAAAAAGTATAAATTTTATGGCTATACATCGTATTTATTTCGTCAAAATATTTCTTTTTTTAACTTCCCGCTAAGAAAATTAAAAAATTTTCGGAAATCGGGAAGTTATTGGTTTTACCCCCTTTTGCAAAACTCGTGTTTTGATCAGATCTTGACGTTTTAAGGTTCTAGAAAACTATATTGACGGTTTCTGTGATGGTGTCACCCTGTCTGTATGTATATGTGTGTGTGTATGTATGTAAGTATGTGACCCGCTTATAACTTTTAAACGGCTAGACCGATTTGACCCCAACAAGTGGTGTTTCAAAAAAAAATCACGAAACTTAGATTTCCTGAAAATTTGAACCGATTCGGACCAGTAGAATCCAAGAAATTTGAAAACAACTACGAAATAAAATTTTTCCAAAAGTGTTTTTTTGGAATAAACGGCTGTATCGATCAACTCCAAAAACTAATCAGATGTTAACCTTGATAAACCACGTCGATCACCAAATCCGGTTAAAATCGGTTGATTCGTTCGAAAGATATCGTAAACGAAAAATTTCATATAAAAGTGTTTTTTTTTTTTTTGTACATAACTTCGATATTTCTTTTCGGATCGTTTTTGATGAAATTGAATAATTATTAAAGCTCTAAAAACTGCGTCGATCACCACCAAGAAAGTAAAAATCGGTTAATTGGTTCGAGAGATATAATAAGTATTTTTTATAACATCAAAGCTCAAAAACCAAATTTTTAAACAAAACTCAAAAACATTGTAATATGTTAAATTTTAAGTGCTTAGGTATGAAATTAGCGGGAAGTTGCAGGGCCGTTGGGGTCAACCGTTTTCCAAATTTTTTTGAAGAAATCAACATCCTTATTTCGGTATTTGGTTTGGATCGACTCGGTATTTCAATTTGTATTTGGTGTGTAGCATCATTAATTTTTTCCCATATAAAATCCCCATAAGACAATACTTTTCCCCATTTATCCCATTCTTTTAAAAAAAATGACCTAAAACCTATCCTTATTTGGAAAAAATTACACATTTAGAAAAAATGAGATTCAAAATGTTTCAGTAGTTTTTGCGACTATGAGTTTTGAATTTATCATATGAATAGGATGATACGCTCTAAATATATGTATGGCGTATTGGCATATTTAGAAAATTTTAAACAATATATACTCGTAATATATTTGTACCATGCTCAATAATTAATTTAATGTTATTACTGCATTCATATAAAAAAAATGTAAAGATTACACAATTAAAATGACGTCTGCATTTATGAGTCATTACAATAGTGATTAAAAAAAAAAAATATATATATTAAAATTCCAAGATTTATTGAAGCCTTCAAAATAGTAAATTTTATGACATACACTTGCCAAGTCAATTAGTGATCTTTTAAAGAAAATCAATTATTCCAAAGACATAAAAAAAATATAGCTTTGTTCTTATGACAAATAAATTAATTATATTTTTACTATTCTGTTCAGATATAAACAAGGTGATTACTAGACCCACCCACACTCAGGAAATAATAATCATTCAATAATTAATTAACATATAAAGTATTGATCAATTAATATGTAATAAATCAAATGATTTATGTCGGTGATTATTTTTTTGTCGTAAAATTCATTTACATGCACTATTTTATTGATGAACGTTTTAGTGGATCAAGAAAATATTGACTCAGTAAACTTTATCGGTCAAGTGTATCATTTGTTAACAAGTTGAAGTTCCCTTTCAACTGGTCACACATACACCGGTTTTTTATTAAATAAATCAGTTTCTATTCAAATGTGTGAACAACAAATAATTGAAGTCTGATTCAAATTTTTTTGATAAATTATAAGCGGTCGACTAAACTTGAAAACATTAACTAAAAAGTAACACATAAAATCTTGTTTTCAATTGGTTTTCTTTAAGGAGGTTAGGTCAAAAGATCCGAGGTCGATTAATTTTAATATACTATCGTTTTAAACTACAATAATAGCCGGCATTTGTATTGTGACGTAAAAGCTTAAATTTCTGGATCGATACAAGACAAAAAGAAACGAAACCATTCGCTACAATGTTTTGATCGATCAAGAACGAAAGTTAGAGGTTCGCAGGCAATTAGATAACGCACTAGTTTTAACCATAAACGCCAGCTATCGGTTAAAGTTTACTTATTTATGAATCAATAGATAAAGTTAAACCAAAGCTTCGGGGTTTCAGTGGAGTATAGTTTCAAAGCTGAAACTAAAAGAAAAAATAGAAACGCACCCAACAAGAGTGGAGCGTACGGCTTAATTTGAAGCCTTATTAAGTCCATGTATTGTAAGGATTGACAGATTGGTAGCATTTTCTTGTATCTGTGGGTGATGATGCTTGGTCGCTTTTAGTTGGTGGAGTGATTTATATGTTTAATTCCGATAATGAACGAGATTCTAGGCTACTTATCCAACGATAAAATTTATTATTTATTATACAAATAATAATACATAACTATATTATATTTTCAAATTGAATTCTTCTTAGAGGAATAAATGACTTTTAAGAATTTGAGCAATAACAGATCTAGGATGCGCGTCGATGTTCTGGGCCATAATCAATTTTGGTTAAACATATAAAATTCAATCTTAATAGGGATTTTGATTTTACATTTGTCTATTTGAACGATGAATTCTTAGTAGATTTGAGTCATCATCTCATGTTGATTGCATTTCTGCCCTTTATACACACCACTCGTTGCTACTACCGATGGAATGATTGAGTGAGGTCTAACACGACTACTAATCCTGGTAATATTTTTGATCAATCGTTGCTCTAAGAATCCAGTCTAAAATTCTGAAAAAATTAAACACCTTTAACCGTAAAACTCGCAACTGAAGAAAATTCAAATAAAAGCCAATGAATACTGTAATTGGATCGAAAAAATAAATTTAATGATTTTGATTGCTATAAGATTTTGGCCTTACATTTTGAGAAAAACTTAATATTTATAGAAAAACCTGTGTGTTAGCCAAGGCCCCTTAACATCAAAAGCCATGGATATAGTGATCGCATCGAAAAAACAAATAATTTGTTGCCTTAAGAATCCATTTTTACATTCTGAGAAAGTTCCCCCATTTAAAGTAAAGCCCGTATATAAACCTGGAGACCCCAACAAAAACCCACAGATACGGTGATCTGATCCATAAAACTAATATACTAGAATTTGTTGCTCTAAGAATTCAATAGAAAATTTTGAAACAAATAACCAGTTTACATTAAAAACTGTATTTTTTAAAACACATCTTTGTCGAATAAAATAAAGATGAGGATAATGTGCGTAATGATAATTTGTGATTATTTTCAAACACGTGTGGTTTTAAACATCTAAATTCTGAGAAGACAAGATGAATGCAAAATTGCCAGCAGGTAATTTTATCAATAATAATTAAAATCAATTTCGTACAGACCCATAAGGTAAATCGAATTTAATTCTCTACGCATTTATTTTTATAAGTTTAACAGTAAAATCGATTTGATTGAGTAAATCTTAATGGTTTTTAAACCGCCTTAAACTAATTTAAAAATTAGCAAATCAGCTTTGTGTTCTGTTAATAATCTTCAGAGTGAGAGTATTAAGTACAAATAAAAAAAAAGTATTGACTATTAGTCTAGTCGAGAAATGAATATCTACGCAAAATAGTTACAAAAGTCAGAAAATTATGAGAGATACCTCATTCGACGCGAAATAAAATTCTGAGAAAATCTATTTTTTTCAAGGAACCATTGTATTTGTTATAAACAAACAATAAAAAAAAATACCGTCTCAAATCAAAATGACTTTATTGAAACTCAAGCTCTATAATTAATTATTCAAATTCTATCAGGAATTAAGTTTTAGGAAATTTTTCCTTTTTTAAGTATCGTTTTTCCGATTTCAAATATGACTTTAGGATTTCAAATTATAATCAATTTGAAGCTGTAGAAAAAATTTTTTTGTCTAATATTTCACATTTCGACTAGACTATAAGAATAAGGTGGCGCTATAATAATTCGCTCTGCTGTATGCTTCATCATATAAATAATATATTATTTATTTATAAATATTTATGTTAATTTCTAATAAGTTGTGATTAAGTAATGGAAAATTAATGATATGTAAATTTTTAGTAATAATAATAATATTTATTAATATTTTTCACCATTTTTTAATAAATAAAGTGTGCACATATTTAAAATGCAAGCATGCATTCCATACCAACCATGTATTAGAATGGCATCATATCTTTATAAATATATCATAAAAATTAATTAATTTAATATTTATTTATCAATTTTGAATTTAATTAAACCCTCTATAAGTGTTGTAAAATTAAAACAATAGTTTTCGTTTAATATCTTTTGTTGTCATCATTGTGAGATAATTAAGTTCGAAGATCGAAATTTTGAGGGTCTCACTTCCCATTCAAACCATGTAATATTTACCGTTTCCAAACAAACAATTTTGTATTATTATATCACAAAAAAGCGTCGACAAAAATGAAAACAAAAGGAGTATGATGAAATATTTTGTTTTTGAGATATAAATAATAAAAATATCAATTTTTATCTACATAATGGCATTTTCTTGCCGTGACTTGAGTGACACAAGAGCAATTTTCACATCTTACCAACAATTTTGAATTGAGATCAATGCGGTTTTTTTATTTCTATATTTTCCAAATTCAAAATTTTATATCATAGTAAATGGTGTGACTATAACATTTATAACATAGTAAACGACCTGACCTTACTGTATACCCAGTTGGAACTTTAAAATTGTATCTAAGTAAAAATAAAATATTCAAAAAATAAATATAAGTTCAAAAGAACTAGAATGTGAACTTAAAAGTGCAAAATACAGAAAATCCCGATCAGAGCATAGCCATGAGCGACCCAAATTTGATTCGTTTAATCTAATCGATCAGTATACTAAAATGATTTCATTCTTGGATCTTGAAAATAGAGCAAATATTATTATATATATTTTTGTCATTTTAAATATTACATGTTATAAATATTTTTTTAAATACAAATCCAGATTATATAAAGCTTTTAACGTTATAATTAACAACGAATTTGTACTTTTTGTGTCGTCAGCCCAATTATTATGTGTTGTATCTCTGATTTGTTATATTTAATCGCCAAACTCGAAAAATTATTTTCGAATTTTCTTAGTAAAGGAAACCTATAATTTCCAAAGATTATAAACTTTTTGTTTAAATCAGGCGATTTTTATTAGAACGAAATTGCAGAAAAATCGTCACGTAAGAAGAACATATGCCTGCCTCTAGTATCAATAAGATATGTATAATACTGTACAAATAAGACACGTCTACAAAATGTAATTGTGCCATTAAAAATTAAATTGATTATTTTCAAAGAAATTATTTGCGTATATATCTCTACCATAACAGTTAAAATTAAATTGCAAAAGAATCAAGTTTAAAAATTCATTACAGCCAGGAAGCCCCATCTGTCACTGATTTTTTACATTTATTGAATTTTTATTTTACATTAATTTGTAATATATTGTTTTTCAAACTTAAATTTAAATGAATTAAATAATACATTTTTTCCAATAACGTCGTAATTTTTAATATTTTAATTTTTTAGTATGCGCAGAAAGGTTTAATATTGTTGATATTTTATTAATTGTAATTATTAAAAAAAAATGTGATTTTTGATTTATATGAAAAAACATGCACTATTTTGTAGACGCCTGACGAATTATACCTTATTGGTCTATTTTACAGTAAGACCTCAAAAAGTTCAACAGATTATGGTCGTGAATTTCGTTTACGCCAAAAGGTATTATTAATCGCCTCCATATTCGACCTCTTATTTTGAAATATCACTTCTCTTGTAAATGAACTACACCCATATTTATTTTTCAATACTGATAGTATAAATTGTATATTGGAAAATTAATACATAAAACTTGATCGTCTCATTAAAAAAAAACAAGCCATAATGGGTGGATGGGATTCTATATAATTGCGCCAATGTCTTTCTTAAAATCGAGCGTTTGCTGGTTTGTATGGAAGGCATTGAGGATGACTTTCATCTGTGTATGTATTAAAGAACCGGTTTATATATTTTAATTAACATCATCTTCTTTTTATATAAAAATTAGCTGATACCAGGCGCATCCTTGTCGTAGTATACAAATAGGGGAGAAGAAATCTTTAGCGTCCAAAAAAGCGAAATTTTAGGCGTTAAATGCGTCTAAGGTCAAATGCAGAAGCCAAGAGACCAACACAAAGGCAAAAAATTGTATACCTTCCATTCGCATCCTAGTGGTATGTACTTCATCTGTGGCAGCAAGCGCCGCGTACGATAAATACAGTGGGCCCCTGGTAATGCGACAAACATTTTTCAAAGCAGAGTCGAACTATCGAATTTTTCGGATTATAAAATACTGCCTAAGACCCCCTATCGTCCGCAATTTTTTATAAAAGACTACCTTGTAATCCGACAAGTTGCAGATCCATTGATAAGATTCTTTATACTCCGATGCAAAACTAACTTCATTAAGTATGTCAAATTTAGTAAATTAAACAACACGATAGATTACAAGGGGGTCTAATCAGACAGGGGTTTGATTACCGGGGTTCCACTGTAATAAGATATATAGAGTTAAGATATTTACTTGAACGTTTACTAGATAAGTCTATAGCTGTTAGACTACTTTTTATTTTCTTCCCGAATAATTAATATCAGACAAAGCCAGTGAAGCATATCCGGGTTTAGCTAGAAAAATTTATAACGTTTAAAAATAACACATTGTGGAAAGTTGTATTATAAGTGTTTTCGCTGCAACTTTAGTTTTAGAATGATACATCGAGAACATCGTTCCAAAACATCGATGTTTTTATGATCAAAACTGCATCCCTAATTAAAATGTATATTACCTATGTAGTTTACGAAAAGATGTATCAACCAAAAGTAATATTATCACACACACAAAATAATTTATCGCGGAAAAATCGCGGGAAAGTTTTGGTGACCTTAAATGAAAATAAGCCATCAATCTCGGTTTTGATTTTCGAGAGGATTGCTATCCTTTCTTTAGGGTAAGTCCAAAAGAGATGGCTGTAGTTTTTTGAAAACGCTATAAAAATTTAACTAGTGGTATTTTTTTTTCCAAAATGTGAATATGAAACCAATCTTTAATTATTTAACTATAAAATAACACAAAGTAATCACTCTTATGATGTCCAGGGGAGATGACCATGTCAGTTTTATCCTTGTTTTAATCTTTATTTGTCTGTTTTAATTCTTAACTAATCGTTTTTGTTTGTTTTTATGCTTTTCTTTAGCTATATGCGTTTCGGATTGAATTAAAACTGTTCCTCAGCTTTGACATATAGTTGGATTAGGAGTTATTTCTATCAGGCTGCTTAGAAACGCATTTTCTGCTGTTTCAATCTTTACTAGACCAAATTTGTGTATCTACATCGATATAAAAACGAATGACTAGAAATTGATGACATTTTTGGGATGACATACACATAAAACTAACTTTATCTTTTAGAAAATCCATTAACAAGTGTTTACTATTTTTAATTTAATTTCAGTATCACTTTACAAGCTGCTAGGAGACGTTGATAGAAGTTAACAAAACATAAAATATTATAGTCTATCTATTAGTTTTGAAAATAATTGGAGTGGCCAATGGTGTCCCCCAGTCTTATCCTATAAGGAAGTTAAAAATAGTTACAATAAATATCCCTTATCGAATATTTCAATTAAGTATTTGTTTATTACTAAAATATGAAAATTACACTTATACATAGTTAAAATGGAAATTGACAGTATAATCGATTATGAATAATTCATTTTTAATTTATCTTAATTAGTATGTTAATATTTTTACATACAAAGCTCGTAAGTAATTTATTTCACAATTTTATGTAAAAGATAAGGCATAATCTGATGACATTTCAATTAAACTTTGTATTTATAAAAAACTGTATTTTTAGAGATTGCGCTTTTAAGGCGATATTTACACGAAAGCAATATTTTAAGAAATCCTCAAAATTTGGAAATCATATAATTTGAAATCATATGATTGAAGTCATATAAGTCATGAAAGCAACTAGATGTGAAAGTTTGTACACGCCTTACATCCCCAAACATATCATAATTGCTTTTAAAAATGTTCTATAGAAGAAGCGTGAGAAAACGACAGTTTTTTTTTTCCAAAAAAGAACTTTTACGATCTTAATGCAAAACTTATATCTGTTATAAAAATATCTTCTTGAAATTATGAACGGACCTCGTAGTTTTGATAACGAATTAATAAATTACAAGTCTTTTTAAAACAAGCTTTTATTAAAATGCACTAAAAAATAAAAAATTCACTTTTAATTTATAACTTTTACTATCAACTAATTACTCATTATATGTATGTATTTAAGAACTATTTAATTTTAATGATTAAAATCAATCACATAAATATTTAGTTGTGTATAAACACGAGTAGATGTTTCGCGACAAGCTTTTATATCAAATGTATATCAAATAATAATAATATATCAAATAAATGGTGTAATGACGTTATTAGTTGAAAGCAAAAGTTTATTTTTTTTAAATTTTAGGACATTTAAATAAAAACTTGTTTTTAAAAGGTTTTTAGTTTTTACTTTTTATCTATCGCTGGACTAAAAGCCCGCAATGTTAAGCAGCGTACTTGGATAGCATAAACTTTGCATTACCCAAACACCATACTGCAGAATTTCGCCAAATAACCAAAGAGAAACATCAACTGGAAAAATAAATAGTTAAGCCAATCCGTAGCTTCTTATGAGGAGTACTTTTTAGTCAAAATAATTTTATTTAAATAATATAAAAAATTTGATCTAGGATATTCGGGCAAATTTATATAGAACTCGAAATTTACACTCGTCAGATTAAAACAATTTTCAACAAATAATCAATCTAGCATATTTTAATATGACGCACTCGATTTAATCCACCTATCGATTTTACTTTTTTACTATTCTGTTCGGCTACCCTATACGCGTGGCACCATATGGAAAGCTAAAATATGGTGGAGATACTCAACAAGGGGTAAAGTATTTCCTTTATCTGCTTGGGCTCCCCTATTATAGTCACCTATTTAGTAAAATAAAAATCCGTTTTGATAAAATATAAACAAATAGTAAAATATAAAATTGAGTTTTGCACACAATTTAATTTTTGACATAATTCAAAGTCATATTTGATATACATCAAAATCATTATTATCAATGGCTTTTCTTCATAGAGAATGTAAGAACAATATTCAATCAAAAATTTACAATAACTTTCCTGTTCAATAATTGTTCTCCCAATTGCCTCGGCTATTAAGGGTTAATAACTATATAAGATTTAAGATAGATAAATGAACAATAATTGGTTTCCAATTCATATAATACGTAAATCATATTAAATTCCATTAAATATTTTAATATATTTTATTAGTAAATAATTAACAGGTTTTAGTTATTAACTAATTAAATATTTATCTTAAACTTTAGATATCTATTAGTTGTTTAATAAAATGACATTTGTTTGTAAGGTTTTATATTAAAATGTACTGAATTCTAGATGTATATTTATTTAATAAAGTTATTAAAAAAAAAAAAAAAAAAAACATTGTATTATTCAAAACAAATTTTTATTATATTATTTTTTAATAATTAATAAAAATGATAATGGTTAAGAAATTAAAATTAAAGGTAAAGGTGTTTTAATAGATAATACTAAATGAGAGACGTACGACCAGTTAATAAATCAATAGCACTTATTTTATTATCCAAATTTTCAACACCTGTATATTATTAATAAAAAAAAAAGCCATTAAATCCGATAATAACATTAAAAGTTTAACCTTTTATTTTTTACTCAAAAAATTGTATATTCAACACAAATAAACTTTTTTTTTCAAAAATTTGATAAAAAATTACTTTTAAAATAAATTAGCTTTCACACTACACTTTATTGTGTAATTTGTATTAAATTTATTATTCTTAAAGCATTATTCTTGATTATTCTTGACAGGAGCTCCGAGTTTTTATTAATTGTAAAATCATCTATCAGGCTTATAAAATATTAATAAAACGCATGAAGATAACAACTAACAAAGTGAATTGTTTAGATACTCGACATGTGAATATTATTATTTTTAATACATATAATGATGGCTTGTATACATATAATGATTTTATTGGCAACAAATTTATGATATCCAAAAATCGATGGCAATATTGTTTTTGTAAAAATTAGTTGATAATGTATGGAGTGCATACACGACAGTCCAGAGGCAAAAGTACTAGCTTAGTATCAGCATGTTACGTATGAAAATATGTAGTGTCAAGACTGCTGGCTATGTTTTTAAACATATTGTACCTGTAACGCACACTATATACCGTTTACTTTACACACACAATCAGTTAATATAGTACATAAATGCATGGAAATAGCCAAATTTTTATTTATTTTAATTTGTTATCTAAACGACTCGTGGTCAATTAATCCTTTTTTTTATTACTTAATCAGAATATATTCTTCTAATAGCTGTTAGTTTTTCATTAAAATAGGAAAAATGCTTCAAGGAAGAAATTTCAAAGGAAATTTTTAACACACACAAAATGGTTTTGCTCCGAGAAAATGAAATTTTGAATCTATGACAAATATTCGCATATACCCCCTTTCAAACGGAAGTGGAACAATTTTGACTTTCATCTAGCAGTCTTTCTTATATTCGTACGGTCTTGGTCGTGGTTTGGCTAATAAATTTTTGGACTTCTTGTATTAGTCTTGAAATCGCTACACCAAAACCAAAACTTCAAGACCATGGTATATTTTGCTCAACACTACCTAAGTGGTTCATTTATATCATTTGTATCCATTAATCCTTTATAAACAATATAATTATTATATATGAATAATGTTAATAATTCTAAATCGTATAAAAATTAATAGTCAATAATAGAGAATTTCCATTAAAACGTTATTAATTATGTTGGCTGCACTTCTTAAATAAAAATATCTCTAGGATATTTTGAAATAACTAATGAAAACTTTTTGAACTGCCTCCATAACCAGCGACAGCAACGAATATTTTCAATCAATAATGTCGGCGCCGGAACAAATTAATACTCGATTATAATTGCCGTTGCCGGTAATTTTATTAGTACGTGGCTGTTATTTTTGACAGATCTACAACGGTTGTGATTTTTAACCTATATTTATTTGATTCTTCGATTTTATCAACGATAACTACTCGTAAAAACAATCTTTCTTCAACATGAAATTTAAAATCGGTCAAAAGTTCAAAGCATTTTGAAGAATTAGTAGAAAAACTAGTCATTTATAATAAAAAATACTTTGATCTAATGATAATTATATCAAAATATGAAATTTTTGAAACAATGTTTATATATATATATATATATATATATATATATATATATATATATATATATATATATATATATATATATATATATATATATATATATAATTATTTTTTTTTATTATAAACTCTGAAGAACTCTGGAATAATCTAGAATAATAACGTTTTATCGCAATGATAAATTAATTTTTGTATTCTGTGCTATAAATACAGATTACTATATATTTAATGTATCTAATATAATATGTTGTTTTTGGAAAAATTAAAAAATGTGCTTTGGAAATTTGCATACAAACTTAAGCATTTAAATCAGAAATACCCGCTCATGACAGATTAGATGAGGTAAATATCAGTTTGACTTAATATATATATTTTTTTTTTTATTCCAATTAAATGATTGATTTGAAAGTAATTTTGTTATAAATTTCCAACTTTTCTATAAACTTTTCTTAGCTGTTAAATTTTTTCGCCTATTTCAAATTCCCAAAGTAAGTTTCAATTTTGAAACTGATTAATATTTTTTGATTTTTATTTATCAAATATTATATCAAAAAATAGATTGTGCACATAAAATAAATTTTAATATTATAAATATATTTGAACAAGCGGCATTAAAACATTGCAGAAATAGCTACTACCCATATAAAATGGTCGGTTATTGGAAAATTAATTTTGCCGACATTATTAGTTGAAAATATTCAATGCCAGTGCCGGTTACGGAGACAGTTCCAACATCTTATAAATAATTTGAAGTTTTGACCACCATGCCGGAAACAATATTATCATTTTCAGATTTTAATTGTCTTTGAGATATTTTTGATTATCAAACATTGAATAATCAAATTGTACCTTAAAAGATTTTAAAATATAAAAATAAAATTGATAACATTTAATAATATAAAGATAAAAGGTAAAAGAAATTTCCTTTATTATTGAAATTAATGTCATATAGTCAGTATTACGTTTAATCGAACACAATTTTTCTAACTATAATATTGATTACAAATCGTGTATAAATGTTACTTTTTTTTTTTTTTTATTGACATTTTATTTAAATTTTTAATTAATTTAAAATATAAATTTTATTTTATATTATATAAGTAAAGATAAATTCTGATAAGTTTTTATATTTATTTATTTATTTATTAAATCTATGAATATTTATTTATTTTGTTTTAAAAACTCATTTGTAAACACTTAATACTTATTTACATTATCTTTCATTATGTTTCATTTCCTTCTATGTTTCTTTATTCATCTCTACGTCTTAATAAGTACACTCAAATTCAATTTATTTTAAACAATAACGCATTTTGTTAGCGCAATACATACTCAAGTAATCAAAATACACTAATTTTATCGTGTTTTTGAGATAGATAAACAAAATAAATTTTGAAAAAAAAAACTCAACACAAAAACGAATCAAGGATTAAATGGTATAGAAATAATAAATCATAAAAGTGTTTTTTTATTTTTAGAATTTATCTGATTTCAATCTCAATGAAACGAAAAAGTGACGGTAAAACCAGACAACCTCATACATCTATAGAATATGACGTGTGAGAGAATGAGACTGAAAACCTGTAGCATTTAACGTGTGAGCGAATGAGATAGAAAGCACTTAAATTATAATAAACACTATACAGTGTTTATTACAGAGTTAGAATGTATATGTGCGTCCCTGCGTAAAGTCAAACATGCATTTGTAATGCCAAACATAGTGAATTTTATACATGTAAAAGTATACAAACTTTTATCGAGAATTCTACGTCGGTGACTCTATAAGTGTAATACAATAATTTTAAACCTGGTGTCAATATCATAATAAATAGACGCTACAATTACTGAAATTCTATATTTATTTCCTCAACTAGAAGCTTCATTTCTATCGCGTGTTGCATATTGAAGTTCCACTTCTGCACACATGACATTAAAGGTCCCTTTCAGGACCACCAGCTTTGCGAAGAAAACTTTTTAGTAACTTTTCTTAAGTAAAACCAATGAATTGTAGGTATAAGTACAATTATTTTTACTTACTGTAAAGGTAAAAGAAATAACAATTGAAAATTATATTATTTACATAAATTATTTCAATAAAGTAGCTTCTATGACAACTGTGGCATATTACAAATAGACCTGATACTATTTTAATCATACAAATGACACAGAAAAAACATGACGCGTTTGTATTGTTCTCTCAACATCTCGAACTTATCTAATTTAAGTGTTTAACAGTTCAAATGAGCTGTTATTGAATCACTAAGTGTAATGCATTTCTGGTCACAATATATAATATGCATTTCCGATAGGACGTTTTTTTCCAAGTGTTGTGATTTTCAGTTTTCTATCGCAGTATCTCCATTTCGAATGAAGATAGATAGGTTTGTTTTGGTCTAAGAACAGTCAGTGCCTCAAGGCATTTCATTTGAATTATTAAACACTCAAATTTAATCAGATAGACAAGAGCAAGGCGTGGGCATTCATTTTTTCATATAGACTATTTATATATATAGATTGTTACAGTATCACAAGTA